>CM055825.1:32742398-32797637 GCA_029582265.1 Zoroaster sp. YZ-2022 | reverse complement strand
GCAAAAACTTAAACACACCTTCTAGTGGTGACTTTTGGAAATTATTTTTACGTCGCCATGTAGGTTTTGCTGGAAGGAACATTCTTGCCAAGTTTTATGAAAATCGGCCGATGACTTTGGAACATACAGAGGGGTACTTTATGAACCACCCCCCCCCCCCAATAAAAAATGCCTGGTCCTGATCTATGATCTAGGTAAATTAATAAAATGCAAAGGCTCTATTCTCTATAAGTTATTGTAAGATGTATTTATAGCAAATCCATCTGAATGATATTCTAAAACATAAAAAAAGGTTGATTTTTCATTTTGAATGGTCGGCGTTGTAATATTCCCAGTTTCGTCATTATAAACATGCATGCAGCAAAAACTGAATTTCAAGCGATGCCGCCATGTTTGCTTGTATTTACCGCACATTATTTTCGAAATATATGAACGAGGCTGAACAACACGGAATTTCATTGGTAGATTCTGGGTCTCAACAATGACGTAATGCGTATTTCAGAGCTTTCTAATCACGAAATTGTGGTCAAATTCAAATAGATTTAGAGATAATGTGCAACATATATGACAAACAACATCGTGTTTTGACATTTTTATATTTATTTCCTCAATTATACATCTAAATTTCGTGGTCTAAAAGTGGGTATAACGGTTTGAAAGAATTTCACTGTTCATCCCATGGTCTAATTGGTAATTACCCGATTACAACATTATTACTTGTTAAATTGGTGGTGTTATTAAACATCCTGAGAAATTATTTCGTCTGAAATGTTGTAATGTTTTTAAAAACTTGAAATGTTTTACAAATTTGAAATTGGTCATGGCCGTCATCTATTTTCCACTTTATTTTCCATTTTCTGGTTAATGACAGAATGCAATTAGTTGAGACTTTAACAAGTAGGTTTCTGTACATCTCTGTTGATTCCAATATGGTAGGACTATGGATGCATTTACAGATATTTTACCAATGATGTACAATTCCATTAATTAATTTTCGCAAAGATGCAAAGGTGCGGTACTATGTGATCAGTGAGACCATGTTGTTGAGGCCAAAAATCAAACAAACGGCATTATTCTGTTTCAATAATTATTCCAAGGAACTCTCTATGTTGCGCTGGAATTCCTTCCTGAAGACAACCTACGTAACTATCTCCGGAATAATCGCCCAATAAAGCTACAAGGGGGCCGAGCGAAGTACATTGCGTCTCCCATTACTTTCTCAAACTTGCTGAAATTTGCTGTGGATGTTACTAAAGGAATGGAACACTTATCAGACGTTGGGGTCAGTATCATTTGAATTAAATGTTTTGTTTTCTTTTGACTGTCTGCATGGATTTCTTTAACGACAGAATTTATTATTAAAATAATGTGAAATACGTCAGAACGCATGTGATGTGCCATATTTTCATAAAGCAGTTATTTTGTTCAACTATTCGCAAATCACATTTTATCTTTCTGCAGATAATTCACCGTGACTTGGCTGCGAGGAACATACTTCTTGGGAACGACTTGATCGCCAAAGTTTCTGATTTCGGGCTATCCAGAGGAGAAAACATCTATGTGCAGGAATCTTTGGTAAATCGAGAGTTTAGATTAATAATTTGAAGCAATTGACAATCACTTATTTAGGCCTACTTTGAAATATGGATGATGTTATTGTGTTGGTATTATAATTTTTAGACTATAATAGAACTCTTCAATTATAAGTTATCAATGTTTAGTAACGTAGTCGTATTTTGCTTCAGAAGCATATTCATTGGTGCATGATCTTGGTGCATGACTTATACGCAATAGAATTTACCAATGGATGTACCCATAATCACGTACAGTACAGCATTGATAGGTTCATTTCAACCATTTATAGTTTTCAAGAAATGTATCATTAAACTAACCCGTGATAATTTCATCACAATAGGAGATCACATTTCAAGAAAACGACGAAAACGACAGATTTAAAAAAAGGTTTTGCTTAATGTTTTCGACAAGTGGCCAGACGACAACTTTTTGAAATTTGAAAAAGCAATTCCTTGTTATACTCTAAGATAAAACGGAGTTATTTCTCCGAATGATTGATCCTTGTACTGTCTTTTCAGCAAGTAAGCCTTTAGATAATAATATGATAATCTAGTTATTACTAATAATTTTATTATTATTATTATTATTATTATTATTATTATTATTATTATTATTATTATTATTATTATTATTATTATTATTATTATTATAATTATTAATTATTATTATTAATATTAATTATTATTATTATTATTATTATTATTATTATTATTATTATTATTATTATTATTATTATTATTATTATTATTATTATTATTATTATTATTATTATTATTATTATTATTATTATTATTATTATTATTATTATTATTATTATTATTATTATTATTATTATTATTATTATTATTATTATTATTATTATTATTATTATTATTATTATTATTATTATTATTATTATTATTATTATTATTATTATTATTATTATTATTATTATTATTATTATTATTATTATTATTATTATTATTATTATTATTATTATTATTATTATTATTATTATTATTATTATTATTATTATTATTATTATTATTATTATAATTATTATTATTATTATTAATATTATTATTATTATTATTATTATTATTATTATTATTATTATTATTATTATTATTATTATTATTATTATTATTATTATTATTATTATTATTTATTCGGCAGTCATCAAAACAAAACAAACAAAACAGCAATACAAACAAAAACAATTAACCAGTGGCACATGCCTGGAGTTAAAAAAGTTTACTTAAAAACTATGACCCAAAGGCCTTCAACTCCAATGCCACTGGCTTACAAACATAAAAATATATAATTAGATTTCTATTGTACAAAAATATGATAAACATTTAAAATAGTAAATGTACTGTAATTAAAATTACACTTATTACGGTAACATATAACATTAAAAAAGGAAGGAAACACATTACATATAAAAAACTAAAACAATTTAGAACCAAGAACAACAAGTAACCCCCCAAATAAAAATCGCACAAAATCACAAAAATCACACACACAATAACACCCAGCACCCCCCCACACACACACACTAAGCACCCCCCCCCCCATACTAAGCCAGTAGTCAGATGTCTGTAAATGCATTCATACTTAAGAATAAGGAAATATGTACAGAAATATTTAGATTATTATTAAAGCGTGTCACGTTGAAACAACCCCAAAGTGCTTGGACATGATTAATAGTGAACAGGTCTAGCTCTATCAATTTCATGTCACAATTATATTGTTATCCCATTGTTGTTATTTGTCTTACTATTTATGTTTAACACACAGATGGTCTTTTGGAATCTTACTCTGGGAGATAGTGACATTTGGTATGTATGTATACTATTTACAAAAACACTGCTTTAGCCATATTATTGTTGCGAAAACTGTTAACTCTGTTTATGTGTACTACTTAGGCCTAAATGCAGATTTGGGCCGGTGCCATTTGCTAGCCCGGTGAGAACCCATAAATTGGTACGGGACTGGGGTACCGTAACGATGGTAAGTGCGCACTATACGACAGTCTTGGTCAAGGCTATTCAGAGCCACATTTAGCAGTGGGAGTGCGAACACATCCGCCCATCCGATGTATGTTTTTCTTTGTTTCGGCCCTAGTGTTTACATTACAGGAAATGGTTTCCAGGTGCAGATCCAGAAAAATGATGAAAGTGAGGACTGTGTTTTTTCCTGTTTAGGCCTAATTTATGGACATACAGGAAACCACAGATTACAGTAGGCCTAATTATTTTTCATTCCAAGATTTCTAGTGGCAGGTCCAAAGGCTACTGCTCACCCTCTCCACAAAAAGAGAGAGTGAGAAGAAGAAAAAATACGAATGTACCGCTGGGGGACGGGGACAAAACTTAACGCTCACGGGCAAAAAAATAGTATAGACCATACAAAGTACATGTAAGTGACGGGGACGGGGCCACTTGTCCGATTTTGCCCTGTATTCGGAGATTTGGAGCATTAGGAAAAAAGATTAGGAGAAATAAAGAAACAATATAGGTTATTACTTTGGGAAAGCTCAATATTCCGACGGCCAATTATTATATTTTGTTGGACAAAACTTAAATGCGTCAGAAATACTCCCGACAAATTAAGGTCATACAGCCTATTGTTCTGACCGCTCATTAATCCGACAGCCATCTTTTCCGCCTGCAAATTGTTCTAACAGCTAATTTCATTATAATGTTTCAAGCTGTCACGGCCAAATTTCTCGGAATCATGAGAAAAACATTGTTATTGGTAACATTTATGAACCTCCTGATATTAATAAAAATGTTCTTGATACTTTTGACAACATGACCAATATAATAGGGAGAATAAAACGCCTTTTATCATGTGTGATTTTAATATAGATCTCTTTAAAAATAGCACTCATAATCCAATTGTGTTAATTCTATTTTAGCAATTCCCACCTGCCTCTGATACATTCTGACAAACTCGTATTAACTCATCCACTGCTTCTTCGATTGATAATATTTTATCATTAATGGTAATGACCTACTTACCAAGAGTGGTATTTTATTTAATGATCTAGCAGACCAAATACCAGTGTACCAACTTACTTTTTTCAATACCATTGGCGGATCCAGGGGGGGGGGCTAATTGGGCTGTAGCCCCCCCTAAAATTGTAAAAGAAAAAAAATTAAATAAATAAAATAAAAAGGAGAGAAACAGAGAAAGAGAGAGGGGGAGGGGAGGGGAGAACGCACTCCCATTCCCACAGTGTGCTTTGTTTTTCTCTCCCTAAGATTATTTCATTGTAATTTTTGTAGTACTGAAAAATAATTGTTTTTGATTCTCAGCCCCCCCCCTAAAAAATGTTCTGGATCCGCCCATGGATACATCTACTGGTGACGTAAAAATTGCAATATGGGTTGATCCTACAGACTTAGTAAATCTCAACATATTGAAAGGTTAGCTGGAATGTTGTTTTTCCACCAATGAGCCCAATCTTGTACTCAATACTTTCCACTCTCATTTTATTATTTATATGAAAATAATTTTCCAGTTAAGAAGCCTTTGCGTGTAAACTGCGGAAATTGTGGCGCTTGTTTACGCTGCCACAGGCGCAGTTCCCAAGTAGTATACCTTTGTACAAACAGTACCGCCGCTGATTTATGCACTAAGAATCACACAGTTATTAGTCTGTTACCATGTATACTTCCCAATGTTACAGTCTCTTCCAAGCTCCAAAATCACAAGCCAACGAATAATCCTTTAATAAAAGTCACTTATCGGATTAGGCCAGCCTTTTGTATGACCCCAGAGCCAGAGACCGGAAGGCAACTGAGTGATACGCTTGAATAACCGAGTGCTTTCACAAGTCATTGACATCAGGCTAATATTAGACCGGGCCAGTACTACTGGGTGTTTTATGAGACCAGGTTATATCTGCATTTAGGCCTTATCTGTAGGTTATACTCAGTAACCTTTGAGACCGTCTTGAAGAATCAATGAGGAGTCACTACTCGATGTGATGCATGTTTGGAAATTTCATTTGTTAAGTTTGTTTTATTGGTTAACTTAAATTACTTAGGTGGAACGCCATACCCAGGTATCAAGTGCAGGGAACTAGCCGATCAACTACTGCAAGGATATCGTATGCCCCAGCCAGAAAACTGCTCAGATGAAGTGTAAGTCGAATAACTCAAAACAATTTGTTTTACTTGCTATTGGCCAAGGCTAACCTACTGTATCAATCCCTTAATTGGTGCACATTTGGGGATTTCCTAAATTCATAACTGGAACAGTCTTTATCAATCTAGTTATTTATTGTTATTCTTTATAACATATTCTTAATTTATGCCAAATATCTAGCTATGATTTGATGATGCAGTGTTGGCAGAGAGCACCAAACAAACGTCCAACCTTCAGAGAACTCACCGAAGCTTTGGAACAAATAAATGACATTCCAGAAGACCATGTAAGTTTGTATAATCATATTGCTTTGTCCAGGCGTAACTTGGCGGCTAATTATTCCGGTATACAATGTGATTCGGATTTGGTCTTCGAATAAGAATTCAAATTATGACAACGGACCAACATAGATGATAGATTAATTCAAACTGGCGCCATTAAGCCAGTATTTGTCCGCTTGAATGTTTGCCTCTTTTTTTTATATATATATTTATCATTTTAATTTGTGTTCCATATAGGCCCGATTTCACGATTGTTATAACATTATATAAACGAATTCTTACTTTGTGTTTCTAGACTTACATGTCACCAATCTTCTATGAAAACTTCAGTGTCATCAAGCCAGAGTTTGACGATAATTAGACTCCTTCATGGTAACCTGTGGTCTATGAATTGATGTTAAACAGTACTGAATGAATGAACAGTACTGATCAACAATAGCTTGCAATAATAATTTAAAAAATGGCTACACTAACGTCCTCGCACGCGTTACTTGCATAGCGCTTACTTTATGGTCCTGATTCCGATTACATAACGAACCATTTTTGGTGTTACATTAAAGTCTATACATTATAAGTCCCTTTTTATATTACGTTACCTGCCAGGTGAGAGTTACATTATGAGCCCCTTTTCTTCTTACATTATGGTGCAAGCTTCTGCTTCAGCGTTTTGTCCTATGTTTTTCACTTAGTTGTATGATTAATTTATGTACATTTCGTTAGAAAATATATAATATATATATATATATTATATATAATAAAAACATTAAAAAATGTTTGATATTATCTTTGATTCCCCTTAAGGTACCCCGTCCCAATCTCCGTAGTCCCGGTCTGTTCATTGTCCCTAATAGGGTCAATGCTACCCAAAATAGTTTCATACACCGCCTGACTTCGCTGTACAATTCCATCACCCAAACCAACCCTAGTAGGCCTATTATCCTTCCTGTTATTGGCGCTTGCACTGTTGGATGTGTAAAATAAAATAAATAAATAAATAAATAAAATAAATAAGAAATAAATATAGTTTCCGTTTTGAATTTAATAAAGCGTCTGATCCTTCCTTTAAAAAAATCAAGCCATAATTAAAGTGTAACTGTATGCATTTGTTGTCTGATAATGTTCCCACAAGGCATTTAAAATTAAGTATCTATTATTGTAATTTACACTGATTTTAGTGGTAAACATTTATATACATCGCTCTATATAATTGTTAAATTAAAGCATTTTATTATAATCTCACTACACAGTGTACCCGAGTCACTATATAGTACGTCATGTGGATTGTTAATTAAGAAATAAAGTAGTGTTTATTTTGTATAACATCCAGTCTTACGAGAAATACATTTATAGGCTAGCTAGATTAGGTAAAAAAAGTCTCCGGTTCCTGGTCTCTCTGTGCGTCGACTTAGACCCATGCCTCGGCATTTTTAGTTTTCTTTTTTTTTGTGCTATGAAACGATTCTCTCTATTAACTTGCAACCAAAATTGCTGGATCTATTGGAATTCTGCCGTGCTGTGTTTTAAACCACTTTTTCACATAAGGGTATGAACGTTTGTTTGATTTAGCCTCTGAATAGCCACCATATTTTGTGTAGGCCTATGGAAATTTTGGTCCAGTTCCAGTAACCGCGTATACTTGTATCACGTATTTCACTGGTTGCAAAATAAATAAATTAATTAATTAATTAATAAATAAATAAATAGAAAGAAGAAGAAATAACCACGTAACCGCACCAATTTTGAAGCCAACCTGTGACCAGGAACCGGAGACTTTCTTTTTTTGCCTTAGGTATTTATGATAATCAAGTTCATTGAGCAAATGATTACATTTTAAAATTGTATTAGAAATATTTTAGTGCTTAACGAAAGTTTCGTGATTAGAAATTGATTGATGAATTAGATATATGTTAAAAATTAATAGAACACTTTCCCAACTAACTTTGTTCGCTGACATCACTTCAACGTTACTTCAACGTTACTTCAACGTTAGGTTGAATATGATGTACATCTTAATGTATTTTCATTATTTTTTCGAGAACGACACAACATACACATAACCTAAACCTTTCACAGGTTGGTTGTTTTATATAATCCTGATTCAAAGAAAGGAAACATTTAGAATCAGATTTGCCAACAATAACAATGGTGTAAATGGCTTAAATTAAAATGTGCCCGCAGAAATTGTCAAGATGGCATATTTATATGCACTGTCTAGAACAGGGTGGTCAATGTCCAACCCACAGAGCTGGACGTTAACAGCATTTAGCAGGATTTTTTAGAGACATTTCGGGTGTCATCATATATTCAGGTAAAGCAAACTTTAATAAATAAATCAAATTGATAACTACACGCGATTGCGTACATTGTTGATGTCTGCGGGCGCCCCTGATGACAGCAGTTATGTTATATTATTAGGTATATTTAAATCAGCGCCAATTTGTAATTTTGAGCCTATACTCATAAGAAGATAATATTGTAACAAATTGTTAATAATAATCAAGAAATTTATTCGACGGTTGAAGGCCTTTATGATATATCATATTATAATTACCAGTGGTAATGATATATATGCATCACTATATATAATTGTTAAATTAAAGCATTTTATTATAATCTCACTACACAGTATATACGAGCCACTATAGTACGTCATGTGGACTGTTAATTTTTTTTTAAAGTAGTTTTGTATAACATCCAGTCTTACGAGAATTAATTTATAGGCTAACTAGATTAGGCAAAAAAAGTCTCCGGTTTCTGGTCTCCGCGCGCGTCACCTCAGACGCGCACGCCAGCATTTTTAGTTTTCTTTTTTTGTTTTGCTATTAAACGATGCCCAGTTATAATTGCAACCAAAATTGCTGGATCGATATCCATTTCAGCCAAAATTGCTGGATCAATTGCCTGCCGAGCTGTGCTTTAAACCACTTTTTCACATAAGGGTACGAATTGTTTGCCCAATTTTTGCGGCCTCCTTTAGCCACCATACTTTGTGTATGGGAAATTTGGTCTGGTTCCAATGACCGCGCACATGTATCACGCATTTCACTGGTGGCAAAAAATAAATAAATAAATAGGCCTAACTTAAAAAAGAAAAAAAAAAAACCGCGTCACCGCACCGATTTTGAAGCCGACCTGTGACCAGGAACCGGAGATTTCTTTTTGGCCTCAGGCGTTGATAATATTAAGTTCATTGAGCAAATGATTAGATTTTAAAATTGTATTGGAAACATTTTAGCGCTTAACGAAAGTTTCGTGACTAGAAATTAATGGATGAATTAGTTTATGTTAATCTGAATGTTAATGCATGGTTACAATTATAATTTTGGAAGCATTTTTTTTGTAAAATTAATGCTGAAGCCCCTAATCAGTATACACTATTGGTATATTCTCGAAAAATAAAAACAGTCACAGTTTCACGTGTAACATATTACCGGTGCAAAGTAAATGGATGATAGTATCAATAACATTCCTTGAAATATTTATGTCTGAGAAAAATTAATATAACACTTCCCCAACTGATTTTGTTCGGTGACATCACTTTGACGTTACTTCAACGTTAGGTTGATGATGGCACATCTGATGATGATTTCATATCAGTAATTCACAGAATGATTTCCAAGAAAGCTAAATTATTAAAGGGGTTAGAAAGTTCTGGAACATTTTAACCTTTAAATGCGGGGCCCGTCTAGAGTACCAAGTGCTTATTACGACAATTCCAGGCGAAATGTATTATACAGGCCTGTGATTTCTCAGGGTTCCTGATTTCAGGATTTTATTTATTATTATTATTATTATTTTTTTTTTTTTTTACAGATCTCCGTTTGCCTCAAAATGTTCTTGAAAGAAGAGAAGTAGCCTGTTTTGTGTTCAAACCTCTAGCTTCTTTGTGTGCTATAAATCCCCCAAACATTCAGGAGCAGAGGGCTTTGTCCTCTAGACCAAAGGGAGAGGACCCAAGCCCGCTACCCATTTTTCATAATTTGTTTACATTTGTCAAATCACACCTCTGATTATAGGTGGTTTACCGACGAAAAGATGAGATTATAGGTCTGCGAGCTGTAATTGTTAATAAAGTGAATTAAACCGTGGTTTCTGCGATATCATGAAGGGGTTACAACTATAGCTGTATATATGCTAATGACAGTAGTGGATCAACAATACATAGTCTTAAATTTGATTTAAATTCCATTGTAATCTTGTAAGCTTAAAAACATTGTCTTAATTAAACCATTTAAATTGCTATGTTTTGGTTTTGAAATTATCCGAGTCGAGTGTTGATAACCGTCTTGTTTGATTTCTTTGTTGCATCCTAGAAATTCTAGAGTTCGGGTATCATGCAGATTTGGGCTTTTACTTTTGCGTTGTTGTGCCCCTCCACATTTCCTTTAATCTTCAGCTGATATTCATAGAACTTTGAAGGGATAGGCCTATTGAGTTCAACAAGATCTATCTTACAAATTTGCATAGTTGACCGCGAAGATAGTGATCGAGTGCTATACCCATTGCTTGGCCATTTTCCGGTAAGAAATTAACCGTAATTTCCCCATTGTCACTGGCAAGTTGCTTTGATTACCGCAAGAGGGTCCTATGACAAAAAAATTGTTGGTAATTTTGTACCAATATAGGGTAGAATGTCGTATCTGGCCGCCACTATTTTTCATTAAATATAACCAATAATGTAATCTTACCTACCTGGTAAGGTGGAGGGAAAGAATGTCGTATCCGGCCGCCACTTTTTAAGGGCTTTTTTTGTTTTGTTTTTTCCAACCACTAACCAGTTAAAAAATCATTCTATCGATTTTTGGTGGTACAGAAAGCGAAAACTATCTTTAAAAGCCACTTTTATGATGGTTTTCGGACTTGATTTCCCTTCTAAAAAATCCTCCCCTTCAGAAAATAGAAGGATCCTATTATAGTTGCCACTACGCATGTACAATGACTGTGTTGGTCACTAATTGTGGAGTTGACAAGATCAGACTGACATGACTGAGGAAGTCATCGTATACCAAAAATGCCTGATTTTTCATGAAATAAATATCCTGGAATAATTTGAAGTATATGTCCACCATCATGCATATGTTCTCCACCTGGGTAGAATGTCGTATCTGGCCGCCACTATTTTTCATAACCAATAATGTAATCTTACCTACCTGGTAAGGTGGAGAACATATGGATGATGATGGACATATACTTCAAATTATTCCAGGATATTTATTTCATGAAAAATCAGGCATTTTTGGTATACGATGACTTCCTCAGTCATGTCAATCTGATCTTGTAAACTCCACAATTAGTGACCAACACAGTCATTGTACATGCGTAGTGGCAACTATAATAGGATCCTTCTATTTTCTGAAGGGGAGGATTTTTTTAGAAGGGAAATCAATTCCGAAAACCATCATAAAAGTGGCTTTTAAAGATAGTTTTCGCTTTCTGTACCACCAAAAATCGATAGAATGATTTTTTAACTGGTTAGTGGTTGCAAATTTTTTTTTTTAAAAGCCCTTAAAAAGTGGCGGCCGGATACGACATTCTTTCCCCAATATAATGTGTTAGTGAGTGGTGCCGTTCCCAATTTTTAAAAAGTTGTTGTCTTTTAACAACAAGTTTTTTAAAGAGATATTGTTTTCCCTTTGCCCACGTTCGTCCTGAAAAAAGTACGCGTGCCACAGTACACAGGAAGTTTATATTAACCTCGTGCCCATGGTCCAGATGGGGTACACGTACTAACGTTACACACTCTGGGAAAGCACTTGTGTCAACATTGACACATGTACAAGATGGCGGAAAGTGGGACAGCCGTTGGAGCGGTGGAGCACAGTAGACTTTCTCGTGTGCTTGCTGCATTGTTCTATGGCTGTACGTCGTTCTCCATCGTAATGATCAATAAAAGCATTCTGACAAATTACAAGTGAGTATCTTTGGAATAAAACTTTTCAACATGATTCTCAATGCAGACAGTGATGTCAAAACAAACCCAGCATTCCAACTAATCATATTGACTTACGAGTTACGTTAAGTCAAGTCGCCTCCCGACAAAGTTGTCTCTCGGCAAACTCGGCCCCGTACTTTTTTGACGCATTTCACGCTATTGAGATTGGTTTAATAGGCGAGAGTAATTAAAACAGTCATTATAGACAGGATGTAAGGGGACATAACTATTTTAAGAATCAAATTATTTTAAGTCTTGGGCCTACTCTGTCGTAAACTATTTGGCACTATCGAGACTGGTTTAATAATTATTAAAATAAACATTACAAGAAATAATTCATTTACAGTTACAAATTAAATAGAATAAATAGAAAACTAGCTAAACAAAATACTGAGTACAGGGTTCGTACGGGTCATGGAAAACCTGGAAAGTCAGGGAATTTTGCTTTTGCATTTTCCAGGCCTTGAAAGTCATGGAAAAGGGTAAACTTCTTTAAAAGTCATGGAAAGTCATGGAATTTTAAGACTTATTAAAACCAGATCGCGTCGGAGGCCGTGTACACACGTAATTTTTTTTCGCACCGAGGATCGGAGAGCGTCTAAACACGCCATAGGAAACTTTTGTATGCATGCTCGGTTGACGTGATAACGAGCCACGTGCGTAAAGTGACGTGCACAGAATTAGAAGACGTGACCACACGCTGTGGAAGCTTCCATTGTCCTTTCAGGTGATGTGAAAACACGCCATTTTGGCAGAGCTCGTGCTTCGTTGACGTGTTATTGCGCAACAATTGTTCGGCACAAGAGCGGGGGCAGTGTGCTCGCTTCACATGGGTGGTTGTGTGGGGGAACTCGTAAACCTGTTCCACACCTTTGTCTTTGTCTCCATTGAAATCTGTAAAGCTGCAGTATGCTAAGATTTCTATAGACCAATTACCGTGCACCATTGTCCCATTGTCAATGCAGTGAACGATTTCCCCTGTATCGCGTTGCAAAATGTGATGTAATTTGGGCAATCTGCGATGGAATTTCAAACAATGCATCGCAGATTTTGCGATACAAATTTCGACAGATTTGTAAACATTTTTGAAATCATATTCACAAACATTTCCCGAAATAACGTTTACATGTATATTTCCGACCAAAAAATATCGAGCTATCCGTCCCGACTGGGTTTGTTTCCGTGTGTCCAGGGGTAGGCCTACGTCCGAGCGACGTACGTGTTTAACGATGGCTTCACGCCGACGCGACGGTGTTAATGCAACAGTAAGCACAACTTTATTTTCCAGCAATCCGAAAAGGTTTTTTTCCGCAATGCCTAAATTTCTATGTGCGTGCATTATTTTTCTGCTGATTAATTAACTACGAGCGAAATTCCCGAAATGGAAAACACGCAACAACTGCCCCCTTTTTTTTAAAGCTTCGCACGTGTTTATTTTTTCTTCTCCTGAGCTTGGGGGTTGGAACATTGAGCAATTGAGCCACCCCCTATACACAATAGTACCGTGTTCAGTTCACGTGCGCTTTAAATTTCATACGATCACTATGGCCGTGTTCAACAAACTCTAGAAACGTTACTAACTTCGTTTTATAATAAAAGTTTTTGAAAATTAACAAAATGAGCATTCATTTATATAATTATGTAGTGGTGAGATTTAGAATAATTTCGGCACACAATATGATCGCGCTTTCAACCACTCATTTTCCTGACGAATTTTTAATAATCAAAATCAAGCTTGATCATACCACAAAGTAACGTTACACTCGGCGAAATTCACTTTGAAAAGCACCCGAACATGTCGCAGTCGGTAATTTGTTTTCGTGATATTGCCTCTGTTTTAGCATGGAGGTAATGGTTTTAGCGATTGATAATAATGTAAACAAAAAAAGAAAATGGACGGAGGACTAACTTTCATGAATGATTGCAATTTGGCGAAATAACGGTTACACGTGAGTTTTTTTTACCACCTGTGGCTCAATTTCCGGACACTAAAAATTATTATTTCTGGTAAAATTTGGACATTCATATTATGAACCAAACGACAGTAAAGCCTTAAAAAACAACACCTTTACCTATGCACACTACATACTGTAATTTTAAGCATTTTTTTATTTGCTACACAAAATTCACAGATTGCTATACAAAAAATTATTTTGCTATGCAAATTCAGTTTTTGCATCACAGTTTTGCTATGCAAATTTTTTGAACGAAATCGTTCCCTGAATTGTTACTCGGTACCATGCCACTCGGATAATGGGAAGGAATCCTTCCTCCATGCTCGGTTGACATGTAAATACGACGAAGAATTCTTTCGAGTGCTCGGTGGACTTCTAAAGACGCAACACCAAATACGCCATCCTGGCTATAATTCCCACGGGAAACTCGCCAATTTATCTGCTAATAAGCTAAATGGGGGTGTCTCGTCTTAGTTTCATTGACGTAACCAAAAAAAAATCACGCAAAAGAAAACGTGTTTGTGTGTGAAAAAGAAACCCGCACAGGGGCCCAGAAAAACTTTTTTATTCCCGACGCAAACTGGTTTTAAAAGAAAAAGAAACAAGACAACCGGCAACCAAAAAGACACAATTTCTGGGTCACAAGTTCACATCAAAGAAATGTCTGCCGACTTTGGAATGTTGAATGTATCAATTTGGGATTAGAACCAAGACAAGAGTTGTGGCTATTGTTCACTTGACAATGACTGACAGGTTGTGGTTTTACTCTCCCAGACCAAGAGACAATAACCTCTGGGACCTGGTTCTTGGCATGGTTTACAAACTATTATAAACTAAACACGCGTGGGTCCCACTCTGCCTGGCACGCGGGTACCCCGCTCATCTGGTTTTTGCCTAAGCAGTGTGGTAGCGGAACCAGTGTCGTTTAACGTTGAATGCTTATAAATAGATCGCGGCAGGCCGCATAGTTACAAATGCGGCGCATCAAACACATTCTCTTGAAAAGAAACAAACTTGCCGGCCAATTAAAATGTATCAATAAAGCTTCCTACAAGATGAAATAAATCCCTCAGTGGCAACAAATTATTGTTGTTCACAATTAGTTCTCGAACTGAACAAAGGAAATTTGGGGGTGTGTTTTTTTTTCACCGTGGAATAAATTATAGCGTGTCGATAGCGTATCGGCCGATTTATAGCGTATCGGTATTTTTTTTATAGCGTTTCGGGCATCTGGTGTTATGCGAATCTACTTAGATTCGCGTTGTTAATGTTGGGCGCGAATCTTCGCGCGAATCGAAAAGTCATGGGAAAAGTCATGGAATACTTGTTGTAAAGGTCATGGAAAGTCATGGAATTATCTAAGTAAAAAAGTGTACGAACCCTGGAGTAACTAAAATAAATAAATGAGTAACTAAAGTAAAATAAGTAATTACATGCAGAATACAGATAATTAAAATATTAAATAGTATACACTACATATTAAAATAAACTGTAACTGTTTTGTTTATAGCTGACTTTCAGTGTATTCCATGATTGTTGTAGTAACCGTTGAATTATTTCATGTAATATTTATTTTTGTTAAATAAAATGCCCATTGAAATTATTTGTGGGCCCTATGTTTGATTTACTCTCTTATACTCAATCAGTCTCAATAGTGCCTAAAAAATCATTAAAAATAAAATAGTTATGTCACCGTACGTCCTGCCTTTATTAATAAACGTTTTTATTTACTCTCAGTTATAGCCAGTCTCAATAGCATGAGATGCGTAAAAAATGTACAGGGGATGAGTTTGTCGCGGGAGGGATGGGGCGAGTTTGCAGGGGGGCGAGTTTGCCGAGGGGCGAGTTTGGCGGGGGCGAGTTTGTAGGGGGTGAGATTGTAAGGGGCAAGTTTGCCAGGGGATGAGTTGAATGGCATGCTAACGTTACACAGTAATAACAGTCCCCACACAACTGTAACATTAATATTAACCCCATTCTGTGACCAGTAGGCAACACACGCTGGACTCCGTATCCTTGGCCCTAACCCCACATGTACAATTTATTTTTATTATTAGGTGTTCGAGCTACAGCGCGAACAACTATTGTAATTGTTCCGTTTTTAGGTGTTCGAGCTACAGCGCGAACAACTATTGTAATTGTTCCGTTTTTTTTTGTTTTTTCTTTTACTTCTCCTTCTTCTTCTCCTTAACTCTTCTCTACATCGAAAGTGCAAGTTAACAATTTCACACAACCTTGAAACTTCACACATATAAAGACCTTATCATGTAGATGAATCTAGACGTTGTTACGTCAGAAGTTGTTACGTCATGATGACGTCATCAGGTATCAAAAATGACCATTTGCTATCGACTGTATATCAAAATATACTAAAGCTATGATGTTCATAATCTGGGATCTGATAGATCAAGGCTTAGGCAACATTTGAAAAGTTAACGTCAAAATCGTCTGACATTTGCTTCCGGTCGTACCGGAAGGTCAAAGTTTTGATTTGTTTTTTTTCTTCAAAATTCCTTTTCTGGGCCAAAATCCCATTGACTTAACACACACCAGACACTCGTGGTTCTGGGGCCCATTTAGGCCATAATACGTGGGTCATTTTTGTGTTCGTTCGTGCAACACAGAAGGATTACTTACTTTTTCACTATATAAAGAAAATGCTATAGTAATGTCAAATTCACTTATCCCCAGATGTATTTTGTGCACATGGTCGAGAAAATGACGAAAAAATTACCGTAATTCATTGCAAAATCATGATAATACCCAATCCAAAATCTGTCCCAACTTCAAATCCAGTACGCACAATCTGTAAATACTAATTTCAAGTTGGGCCGTTATTCTGAGTTGGGCCACATTCCACATGTTGTCAACAAACAAGATGGCGGCACTCCCAACGTGTGACGATGTGGGGAGTAAAAGTCAACGTTTTTCAGACTTTTTGTGTGTGATGCACATAGTACCATCAACAAAAAGTAGGTTCATTGAATTTAGCAAGGATTCGTGGAGTAAATTTGTACGTTTTGGAACCAAATGGACAAAATTTTACTGCAGAGAAGGAGAAATTGCACGGAGTTCTGCTATCAATCTCGGTATTGATTGTCAAGATGAGCAAGAATGTTTGAATGCACAACCCTACTCGGACCATGTTGGGTATCGCTGACTGAGTGCTACAAACGTTTCTGTGACATCAGTAAGGTCCGGAGAAAGGAGGAAACAGCCCAGAAGTTGAAAGAAGTGAACAACACAGGTTAGATTTTGGTTTGTGATAATTTTTGGGAGGTGGGGTGGGAGTATTTAGGCCTTTTCAAAAAAATGAAAATGGAGCGAAGGGAAACAGGTTAATGAAATCAACTTGGCCCTGCACCTACTCATATATTTCAGCAATCCTTTTTAAATTTTATGTTGAACATATCTATTCATTTTAAAGTTAGTTTGCTGCCCAGCCACGGGACAACCATAAATTGTTTTCAGTGAAATTTACCAAGTTTTACTTATATTAGGAAAGGGAAAGCATATGGTAGAATTATTTTCAAAATATTTGGGGGGATCTACTTCATGCAAAAAATCCCCTGAAGCACTGCGGCAAGCGTGGAGTTGTTTCCTCCTAAATCACAAAGAAAACCTTTTTTTTCTAATTTTTTAAATAAAAAAGGTTTTGGTATGCACATAGTTAACTTGCTGTGCATACTTATTACTTGACTGAGTATACAGACTTTTTGACTTCGGGGATCGGGAACAAGTCGACCCTTTCTGTTTTTCCATTACGACTCATTTTACAATTTGTCTATTTGGGTTGCTGAGTAATTTGTGCACCCAAACGACGTCGACAGGAAATTATGTTGTGCACATGTTGCACATGTTGATTAAATGTAATTAAATCACAACTACTCTTCGAACGTTAGTTAGAAATAGAATGCCATTCTTTGAATCCAAGATTTGTGAGTTCAAATCCCAGTGAGAATTTTTGGTAATTTTTTTTTACAAGACCAATCTAGAAGCTAGCTCTGTTGGCTTAATAATTCATGGCTTTTGAGAATTAAAAAAAAATGCACTGAAAGAGCAATCATCCATTTTTGATAATAGCAAACAAATAAATACAGTGCTGCCTTTGCTCTGACAGTTGGGGGGGGGGGCAGAAGATGAGCAGGGTGGGGAGTCTATCAATTAAGAGCATTTTGTTTAATCTGCTACCATAACAATTTTGCACTCATGTTTAGGGCTTGGCAAGACACTTTGGATCAAATTACTACATGTATAATTATCAGGGCTAAATTGATAAACCAGTAATAGGTAATAGATTGTAGACCATGCACGGATTACCGCACGGGCAAACTGGGCACGTGCCCCGGGCCCAGGAGCCAATAGGGACCCTTGGTTTTCAAAATAAAAAGAAGAAAAAAAGCATCGTACTAGTAGTATTATGCGCGTGTATGGGCCCGTGGTGAATTTGTGCCCAGGGCCTGTGCTCATGATGATCCGTCCATGTTGTAGACTGATGACTTTCCACTGGTACACCTGCTGCTGGCTAGACAGCAATTTTTCATTAATTGTCCTACATCGTACATCTCACTTCTTGTGTTATCGGGTATTTTGTCTTTCTTTGTTTTGTCCATAGGTCACATGATGTGACTGTGCTGGGTTTAATTACATCTGACTTTGTCATGGGCTGAGAGTTGAAATCAGAACATTATAATAAATATTTACTTTGATAAACTATGTTTAATGTTAAAGTTGAAGTGAAATAATTCTTTGATTGATACAGTACAATTTAGAAGTGTATAAAATGAAATGTCACATTCACTGTATAATGAATATTTTTTTATTTTTCACTTTTCTCACAAACCAGGCACCAGCATAGACAAAGACCCTGGAGAATGTTCTGGTTTGAGCAGTGTTGATGACAGCTATCAGCGTGAGCTTAGATCTTCTGAAGGAAAGAGGGCAAGACCATGGATAAGAAGACACATGTTCCCAGATGAGTGTTTGTTATGTAATGGGGCAAAATATCGCAGAGATCGTGTGTCAGGGAAAAGATCATTGGTAAGGTTAATAAAATGTGAGCAGGTTAAAGGGGGTCAACTTCTGACAGCTGCCCGCAAAAAGGAAGACACAATTCTCCTTCAGAAAATTGATGGCCAAGACTTGGTCGCCCAAGAACTTCAGTATCATCCCGAGTGCTACAAAGCATATACAAGATTCATTGGCAAGAAGAGCAGACCCCTCACTCCAATTCAAGCTGGATATGAGGATGCATTTTCGGAATTCGCTGATGATGTGATCCGACGGCGCCTCATTCAAAATAAGGAAATCTTGACATTGGCAAGGCTGAATAAACTGTTTGTGAGTAAAATCAGAGAAATCCATGGCATCGATGCTCCATATCGCACATGGAATTTAAAGAAGCGACTTCAGCAGACCTTTCCTCGGTTGATTTTCATAAGACCTTCAAACCGAAGAATGAGTGACATAGTTTTTACAGAAACATTGTCTGCTGAGGACCTTGTCGAAGATTTGTTGGAAGAATCAACATCAGGTGATAGCTCAATAGAAGATGACAACAGCGCCAACATCAGCAAGGATGAAGATGCACCGCCAACTCAAAGTCCCAATGCAACTTCCATAAGGGAATTGTAAATCCACTGCATTTGTGTATCACAAGGATAATTGATTCGGCGAAGTGATAATATCTAAAATCATAAAACTGTAACTTCTTGGCAGGCCACAGTGAAAATTTAATTGAAACTAACAAAGAAATAAGTAACATCTTCAGATTGGCTGTTTTTTGTTTAGCCTAACTCTTACCAAAACAATTTGCCATCCACGACATGTTTCTGACACAACTGAAAGGAAATTTGGTTACACTGTACATGTAAGTCCTTTCTAATGAAATGAAAAATATGTGCCATGAGATGCATACAGTTTTTTTTTGTCTGTGCTGACATCAGATCACAATTGTATCAACTGCAAAAGCTTCACCCATGTAATTTTGCTCATTTTGCTCATTTTTTTTTCTGTTTGAGGCTAGGCAAAATGAATTTTTTATAAAAAACATTATTGGGGGGGAGGGGTTGCAGGGGGTTTCACAGTAAAATTTTGTTTAGAAAAAAAGGGTAGGGGATACATATTTTTTGGTGCACCCCATCTGGTCTTGTGTTTGGGGCTTGGCTTGAAATAACAATCATGCATACCCTCCCTCCCCCAATTGTTGAGCCAAATTTTAAAGTTTACAAGCCCGGCATATATTGGATATAGGCTTGCTACTGATTACTGTGGTCATGAAAATAAAAATTAAACAGAAAAAATACAGTAGTATTGCAGCATTTCAATTAATAAATTTTATTTTGCAAACACAAGACATACAGGTAATATTTTAATACTATGTACTGTTGTACTTTTTTTTTTTTACAAAAAAACAGTGTGTCTGCAGGGAATGATTTTGATGAATAATTAATGCAAAAAGTTTTAATGTCATCATGACATATTTCTATTACCAAATACAATTTTTTTCTGATAAGCAGTTTTCTTTTACCAGTTGAAACCATTCCCCGCTCAGACAAAATAGGTCAAGTAGGTTGAAAACAATTACCATTATGTACAGGGGATGTAGATGAGGATGTGTGTGGGTGCAGGGGCAGATCTCGGGGGAGGTTCCCTCTTTTTGAAAATCAACCATGTATAAAATCAGACATGACATATGTAATTTCTGATGCCGTGTGCCTCCCTTTTGCCCCTATAGATCTGCCCCTATAGATCTGCCCCCTGGATAGATGGTGATGGTAGAGATGATGGGTTGGGGTGCAGGTTGCGTGGAGAAGGGTTCCCGGGAGAGGGAGTGGAATGTGCCCAAATCAAACCTCTACCGAATCAAAGCTAAAAGTTGTTGCATTCCTTTAAAAACAAAAGGGTGGGGGGGTTACACGTCCTTTCAGCGAATCCTTTCTCCTCCCAGTCCCTTTCTTTGCACTCCTTATCTCTGTCCCAGACCCTGCATTTCAGTATTTCAGTACAGGGGAGGGGAACATTTATACATGAGAAAGAACAGTTGGTAGATGGATATGTCTTTACATAGCTATAAGTTTACACAAACAAAGCAGGGTGGGGGGGGACACCCCCCAACCCCATCCCCCACCCCCCTCCCCCGGCAAGACCACTACACAAGATAAAACTGTCCACCACCACCCTACCCCAAGGCTGCATGGGCAAACACCACATTTCATTATGCTTGAACTTTTGAAGCATATCAACATGGTACAGTGCTTAGTGCATTGCATTGCATAAGCAGCCTATTACATTATTCATAAGTACAGTTTTATTAATAACTCTCAAAAAAATTAATGTGCAGTTTTCACGCTTGGGGATAAGCTGTTTTGGATTCAGATACATATTAGCAGTTAAATATTGCTACACATGGCATCGGTACCAACTAGATGTTGCATATTGCTGGTTTGAGCAAACTTCAAAGTGTACCTGTACATTTCAAGGTCAGGTGCATTCTCTTATGTCCACCAGGTTTGTAGTTTGGATTTTGTGGGATCTTGTTACATTCAGCAAGGTACCTGAATAACCGTTATAATTCTGTGCATGAAATCTTTATTGACATTATGACCTTTTCAAAATATTTGTTAATGACGTCATCACACGTTACAGCGCCTTCTAGCGATATCTTTTAACTGTTACTTATTGCGTGCAAGTACTCATTTGACGAATCTTAAGTCACATTTTAACAATGATCACAATTGATGAGGACATCAATTACCGTCACTTCCGAACACCTTGAGTTTGTGCACAAACTCTGAATTTCTAGTTTATTTTTGTTGCTGTTGAAAGAATATCAAACCCAACCTTCACTTGTGCACAATGTCTAACCCCTAAGCATGTGTTTATAGCAGACGACAAAATGGCCAATATCTCACTGGAGTGCAAATATTCATTGCTCAAAATCTCCCAAAATATCATTTCCAATCCTCACTTGATGACACTTTCCTGTCATTAAGTGTGTCTTCTAATATCTTTTAAAGGAAAATCTGTGATATTTTATCATATTTGGACAGAAAAGTGATGGTTGTGTTCGACATTCTACCCTTTTTTCCCAACTTTTGATCTGCTAATTATAAACGTTAGGCCTACAACCTATTTTATTTCTGGGATTTTATGAAATTTTCGAAACAAATTTCACTAAAATTAACGATCTCACAATAGCGAACTTCCTAATTCCATGCAGTGGTGTAGTTTCATCGCACCTCATCATACACCGCTACATCGTCTCCCCGTCCACACGTGTGGCGATGATGTCACATTTAACTGCCATGATGACCCTGTTTGAACTAATGTACCTGAAAAACAATGCGACATTTTGGCAAGGCATTATTTCAAATTGGAAATTAATTCATTGTATCCGTCAGTACGTTTTTTTCATTATAATTTGCTAGTGTATCAGTTTGATAATTTTAGGTACATGGTCTTCAAACGACTGAATTTTATTGCACTTAGAAATTATGGGACCCAAAAGATTTTGGGTTTGGAGACGGTAGCAGGGTTTGAGGAGGTACGACGAGACTACAATGTATCCGTCCCTGACTTAATTATAATTTCTTGCCTTTTCCATACATTGTGTCTCATTGTTTTGTTTCTCATCTTCATCAGGTTTCCTTCGTTCCAGTTTCTTGGAATTGGACAGGTATAAATTCTTGACATACGTGTGTACATACATAGCACCCCAAATCCTTCAAAATCCTCCAAGGGGCACTTTTTTGGAAAAATTCAGCACTGTTGGAAACTGGTACTTTCACCTCTTCAAATGGGGCAAAATTACTACCTGGCAAGAAGTACAGGCCATAAGTGCTGAATATGAAAGATCGACATTTTGAAGATAAGGGCCTATTTCCAAAAGTGCACTATGATGGATTTTGGAGGATTCAGGAAGGTTCCCAGCCAGAGTACCTAGGAGGTTAGGGTTTTAATTGACATCGTTTTTTATTTATTCATTATTATTGGAATAAGATTGGAAATATGATTGGTACACGTGTACATTTTTACTAAAACAGCCCTTTATGTGAAAACTTCATCATAACACTAGCCATTTTCACATTACATAAATTTGTTCCTGCTATCCAAATAATAATGATCCTGATATTTTGTTGCAGATATGGCCTTTACCAGTGATCTATATTGGCAATTTATGTTTTGGCCTCGGAAGCACAAAGAAATTAAAGTAAGTTGTGGACATGTTTGATCCCAATGTTAAATACTGCTTGTGCGTGTGAGCATGTAATTATCATAGAGTAGGTGAGTCAAAAACCGAGCACAAAATTCTCTTGAACATCAAAGATTTATGTGGTGAGTTCACATGCAATGCTGTGGATGTACATGTATGTCTGAAGTGTTTAACATCAGGGTCAAATATCGCTTAGAAATCTGTACATTATAAGCTCCCGAAAAGCATGACATGAGGTTGCACGGTAGTTTGTGGCGATCACAACAGTATGCTGCAGATCATGTGTACAAAATTCACTGTTCTTTTTTATCAGGGAGGGTGGGAAAACAGCTACAAAATATCAATTTTCCCCAGTAGAAAATACATTTGCGAGAAATATGACTCAAAGGCAATTGTTCCAACAACAAATCTATCAATCAACCTTAAGAATATTTCTATTTCAGCAAACCTTTTTTGAAGGTAATACTCTTGCCTTGCCCATAGGATAAAATGTGTGTATGTACATGACAGGGTAAGCAGCACCACAAGTGGTATGGTCGATACGTGAGAAAACATTACTGGTTGTCAGTGGAACTGGAAGGTAGTCTGTTCTTTCCTGTGCCTTCTCTGCCACTTCCGTCCCCCCAAAGAAAACCATTTGTGACAAATTATACAGTTGCAATTCACCATTTTTGTCTTTAATGTTTTTGTACAGCTTACCGATGTTTACTGTGCTCAGAAGGTTCTCAATATTATTTACTATGATCGGGGAATACATCGTATTGGGGTAAGTACAAAAAGTAATTACAACATTGCACTAATACTGCGCCATGCGTAACCTGTTGAGGGCGCCCTTCATGGTCTTAAATCATTTTTTGTCAAAGGGGAGGTGGTCAGTAGGGCAGGTGTCTCATTTTGTCATGATTTTTCCTGATTTCAAGATTTTTTACAAAGAAGAGAAGTAGCCACCAAGGAAAGAAAGATGTTTTACTTTTGTCAAATCACACCCCTGATAGATTCTCTCTCCCCCGCCCCCCTTCCCCCACACTTTTTTGGAGCCAGTGACCAGACTGGGCGCTGAAATGGGAAATTAAATCGAATAATTTGATTATTGGGGATAAGGTTCTGGGCAAGGGCAACTTTGGTGAAGTACGACTAGGTAGCGTAAAAGTACGAGGCAAAGTCACTAAAGCTGCCATCAAAATGCTCAAAGGTAAAATTAACAAGATTTTATAGATAATGCATGTTCTTGTTCTTTCATAAATAAGGACACAAGGTTTTAAAAAATGTAGGCCTACTTTTAGCTCAGCCATTTTGTTATTTTTGAATTCTATACCTTATCTTAAAATTGTGCAAGTTAAACTTATGTTTAACTAAATAATTATTTAACCTGTTATTTACTGTTTCTTGCGTCCAATGGGTATAACTTAAGCTGGTGTTTTAAAGTCTGCCGCTGATGATTTTATGCAAGAATTTCCGACCATGACTAGGATCGGACCACACCCAAATGTTGTAGCTATGTTGGGTGCTGGTTTAAACTAAGGTAAGAGTGATTTGTATTGTCCCGTAAGTCCTTGTTTAATAACAGTATCAAATTATTCTGGAATTTAAAAACCAATATGTCATTGGCAATGTTGTAGTCGAGGCCACAAAGTCACAGACCGAGACCTGGTGGTCCGAGAGGGAGACCAGTCAAGACTCGTACAACACTGATCATTGGAACTATGGGCATGAACTGTTGAAATACCATGTCATGTAACTCTGTGATAATTATTTGGCTGGTACTGTTTTAAATTACAATACATAGGCCTAGTCATTGAAGATTATTCACTTTTAAACATTCAGGCTTCTTACATCTTCCATTCTGCATTGTTTCTACTTTTGTGTTATTTGATTAACAATGTTTCAGTTGGTTTACACCACAGAAACTGGGTTGTTAAAAACTAAACCAGTGATCTTCATATTTGCAACACCACCAGGTTTTGCATGGTACTTGTGTCCTATATTCTGAGTGATCATAACGGTCTTGTTTTTGTGAGTTTGAATTGCACTCGAGTCACCTGATATAGGGAGTGTATACCACTGGTAATTACCCGATTACAACATTATTACTTGTTAAGTTGGTGGTGTTACTACACATCCTGAGAAATTATTTCATCTAAAATGTTGTAATGTTTTTAGAAAACTTGAAATATTTTACAAATTTGAAATTGGTCATGGCCATGATCTATTTTCCACTTTAGGATAAATGAAACTAATCTAAATGCATCTTCACCATTTTCTGGTTAATGACAGAATGCAATTAGCAGAGACTTTCACAAGTAGATTTCTGTACATTTCTCTTGATTTCCATAAGTACATGGATTTACAGATATTTTACCAACGGCGTACAATTCCATTAATTAATTTTCGCAAAGATGCAAAGTGCTACGTGATCAGTGAACCATGTTGGTCAGGACCAAAATCAAACAAACAGCATTATTCTTTTCCAATAGTTATTCCAAGGAACTCTCTATGTTGCGCTGGAATTCCTTCCCGAAGACAACCTACGTAACTATCTGCGGAATAATCGCCCAATAAAGCTACAAGGGGCGCGATCGAAGTACACTGCGTCTCCCATTACTTTCTCAAACTTGCTGAAATTCGCCGTGGATGCTGCTAAAGGAATGGAACACTTATCAGACGCTGGGGTCAGTATCATTTGAATTAAATGTTCATTATTTTTAATAAATGTTTTCTTTGGATTGCCTGCATGAATTTTCTTAAGGATTTATTATTCAAATAATGTGAAATAGGTTATCATTCCTATCGCAAAAAATTATATCAATCTAATTGCCTACAGATAGCAACCTTGAGAGATCAAGAGAGTACTTTTGTTCCCTTACAGCTATGCATATGCTAATGTCTTTTTAATTTCGTATTGTGCAATTAATAAAGATAGCCAAGAACGCATACGTGATGTGCCGTATTTTCATAAAGCATTCATTTTGTTCGCAAATCACATCTTGTCTTCCTGCAGATAATTCACCGTGACTTGGCTGCGAGGAACATACTTCTTGGGAAAGACTTGATCGCTAAAGTTTCTGATTTCGGGCTATCCCGGGGAGAAAACATCTATGTTCAGGAATCTTCGGTAAATCGAGAGTTTAAGATTAATAATTTGATGCATTGGACGATAAGTTTCTTTTTTACTTTCAAACATTAATTATTTTATTATGTTATTTTATTAGACTAATATGACAATTAATGACTAGTAACGTAGTCGTATTTTGCTTCAGAAACACATTCTTTGTTACATGATCTTGTAAATGTACTACGTCAAGTCTACGCAATGGAATTTACCAATGGATGTACCTAATCACTGGAACAATCGGTCTCCTGATGACGGCTAGAGTAGACTAGTCGAAACGTTGACAACAAACCAACCGGCTCTTCTCAGAGCCATCACTTCTTCCAAGAAGAGATCATGACATAGTGTACCCGAAAGAACTCAGTTATATCTATCTCCACCATGCAAATCCTGACATAAAAAGTAAGGAAGTAAGCAAGCGTTTATATAATTTGATAATCTAGTTATTACTAATAATTTCCTGTAACTATTATATTTACACTTGTTTGAATCAATTTAGACCCGGGTACCTGTTCGTTGGCTGGCCATTGAATCCTTGACACATCAGATGTATGCGTCTAAGAGTGATGTGTAAGTAAAATCCAGCTTTACTATGTTAGTTCTAGTCAGATGTCTGTAGACTGTAAACACGTTGGGCAACATAGCGCTGGGTAAGGTTATTTCTCCCAGAATTGGTCAGTATTTACCACAACTGTTTTGGCAAAACAAATATCAAACATTTGGCAATGGTAAACCAACTGTGTAACCTGTTGATACGTTGACCAGTGTTGGGCAATATATCAACCGTGTTTGCCCAATATTTCTGACAGTGTAAATGCATCCATACTTTATAATAATAAGAAAATATGAACAAAAACCAATTAACCTGTAAAAGTTTCAGCTTCTTTTTTCTGTTGTAAACTTTCCATCTAAAGTTGGGAAATTATTTTACTAGAATGATAACACCTTGGACTGAATGATTTCAAGTTAAAAGCATCATCAATGTTACGCAAAGTATTATGTATATCAAAACTATGTGGATTAGCATTGTTTGGAACACATCAACAAAAATCTTCAGATAACGAGTCGAGATGTAAATTTCCTCGGTAGTTGACAGTAGATTAATGTATTTGACATCAGGCCCTTGGCCAGAAATTGAAACGCAGGAGTACCCGCAGGGGCACAAATATTGGCTTTTGTATGTGGGCCGAGAGTCCGAAACGACTCCCAACAAATTGTAGGCCCTATTTTTCATCTTCCCACACGGGGGCAGGTTAGTCTGCATGGGGAGGGGTGCTGAGGGGGTATTTGATTTGGAACAGTAATGAAGAAACCAAATCTTGTTCTGTGTCAGATAATAATAATATTAATATAATATTTAGATTATTATAGCGCCTCACGCTGAAACAACCCCAACGCGCTGAACCAGTAAAAAAAAAAAAAAGTTAGTATAGACACTATCAATTTTAGATTTATGTCTCAATTATGTGTCTTGTGTTGTCTCCCATTGTTGTTATTTGTATTACTATTAATGTTTAACACGCAGATGGTCTTTTCGAATCTTACTCTGGGAGATAGTGACATTTGGTATGTATGTATTTTATTTACCGAATACTGCTTTAGCCATGTTATTGTTGCAAAAACGTCAACTCTGTTTATGTGTATTACTTTCATATGTACATGGGTTACAATCAGTAACCTTTGAAACCGTCTTGAAAAATCATTGAGGAGTCATTTCGCAATCTGATGCATGTTTGGAAAGTTCTCTTATTAACTGTGTTTTATTGGTTAACTTAAATTACTTGGAACGCCATACCCAGGTGGAACGCCATACCCAGGTATCAAGAGCAGGGAACTAGCCGATCAACTACTGCAAGGATACCGTATGCCCCAGCCAGAAAACTGCCCAGATGAAGTGTAAGTCGAATAACTCACAATTTGTTTTACGTGCTATTGACCAAGGCTAACCCTTGGGGATTGAAAGTCAATGAGATTTATTAAATTCTTAACTGGAACAGTTTGTAATAAATCTAGTTAATATAATACAAAACGCGCTTAATTTTGTTAAACACTGTTCTTAATTTATGCCAAATATCTAGCTATGATTTGATGATGCAGTGTTGGCAGAGAGCACCAAACAAACGTCCAACCTTCACAGAACTCACCGAAGCTTTGGAACAAATAAACGACATTCCAGAAGACCATGTAAGTTTGTATAATCATATTGAGTAGTTCAGTGTAGATAATAGACTTCTGGTGTTATTTATACCTGTCCATGCATTGCTACCAGCTAGGCTAATACAGATCGTTTTTTTCGTTGTAAAATGCATGGTGTTAAATCAGTGGCGTTTTATACGCCATTGTGATTCGATGTTGGTCCTCAAATAACAATTCAGATGTTACAACATATCAACAAGCAGCAGAATGTGGGTTCGAATCCCGGCCGTGACACTTGTGTCCTTGAGCAAGACACTTAACCATAATTGCTTCTCTCCACCCAGGGGTTAAATGGGTACCCGTGAGGGCAGAGTTGGTTGATTAGCCCTATATGCGCTGTAATGGCAGCAATTGAGCTGTATACTCCCCAGGGAGCTGAGATGGTTTCAGGAATGATTTATGAGCCTTATGAGCAGGGGTAATAATATGCGCCTTGAGCACCACTCAGTTGGTGGATACGTGCGCTATATAAGTCCACACATTATTATTATTATTATTATTATTAAACTAACGCAATATCCGTCTACCTGATTCTGTGCCTCTGTTTGCATAGGCCTGTTTCTCATTTTAATTTGTATTCATATAGGCCTGACTCCACGATTGTTGTGACATTATAAAAACAAATTCTTACTTTGTGTTTCTAGACTTACATGTCACCAACCATCTATGAAAACTTCAGTGTCATCAAGCCTGAGTTTGACGATAACTAGATTCCTTCATGCCAACCTGTGGTCTATATATGACGTTCATCGGTAAATCAACAATAGCTCGTATTGAGGACAATAATACAAAAGGCTTGTGAAGTCTTCGCTAATGTCTTCGTATGCGTTAACCCTTATCTTGCACTCTGGATTAATGATTTTCTATTGCAAAGATCACAAAGGGTTAAGTTGAATAATGTAATGTCAGATGTCGCCTATATCAACACAGGAGTACCTCAAGGCTGTGTTTTGTCACCTTTATTGTTTTCTTTGTACACTAGTGATTTTCGTCCTGAAAGTAGAGCATGTGTTATGACAAAATATGCTGATGACACCGCCTTATCTGGACTGATCACTAATAATTCTGAGGTGGAGTATAGGTGTGAAATTGATAAATTTGTGGAGTGGTGCAATATAAATCATCTGATTTTAAACGTACAGAAAACCAAAGAAATTATTTTTGATTTCCGGAAAATTAAAAATATGAAGGAACCAGTTGGAATTGATAACATCGATGTTGAGGTTGTTCAAGAGTTTAAATACTTGGGAACAGTTAACACGTTAATAAGTAATTTGACTTATTCATAAGTGAACGTTATAACGATTTTTTAGCACAAAAAGTCACTCGTAATCAACGTGTGAGGAATTATTGCTATAAAGATTGAAGTTAGTTTGTTTGTATTGTTCTACTCCTCTTATTAAGGTTTTTCTTACGAAATGTGTTACCTGTGACCGAACTGTACTAATTACGCGCTAATTCATTTAAATGTTCACATTCTCACATTTTGTTTTACTAATAAAATATCATACGTCTTTAAATTAGCAATTCTGAGACAAAACCTTTAATTCATACTTTTATAACACTTTATTATAATATTTTAATGGTTACAGCTACAATCAATGGTAATCAATGGTTACAATCACAATCATTCCATTCCTATCTTGGAATAAAAGGTTACAATTGCAAACCTTCCATTCGTATTTTAGAATGGAAAGGTTACAATTGCAAACCTTCCATTCCTATCTTAGAATGGAAAGGTTACAATTGCAAACCTTCCATTCCTATCTTGTTATGAAAAGGTTACAATTGTAAACCTTCCATTCCTATCTTGGAATGGAAAGGTTACAATTGCAAACCTTCCATTCCTATCTTGGAATGAAAAAGTTACATTGCAAACCTTCCATTCCTATCTTTGGAATGAAAAGGTTACACAATTGCAAACAAATCATTCCTATCTTGGAATGGAAAGGTTACAATTGCAAACCGTCCATTCCTATCTTGGAATGAAAAGGTTACAATTGCAAACCTTCCATTCCTATCTTGGAATGAAAAGGTTACAATTGCAACTGTCCATTCTATCTTGGAATAGAAAGGTTACAATTGCAAACCTTCCATTCCTATCTTGGAATGGAAAGGTTACAATTGCAAACCTTCCATTCCTATCTTGGAATGGAAAGGTTACAATTGCAAACCTTCCATTCCTATCTTAGAATGGAAAGGTTACATTTGCAAACCTTCCATTCCTATCTTGGAATGGAAAGGTTACAATTGCAAACCTTCCATTCCCATCTTAGAATGGAAAGGTTACAATTGCAAACCTTCCATTCCTATCTTAGAATGGAAAGGTTACAATTGCAAACCTTCCATTCCAATCTTAGAATGAAAATGTTACAATTGTAAACCTTCCATTCCTACTGTTGTGGATGATAAATTAAATTGGAATGCTAATACAACTAGGATCCAGAAAAAAGCCAATCAACGGCTTTACTTTTTAAGGAAACTGAAATCTTTTAATGTGCATTGTCAGATTTTAAATCTGTTTTATCAGAGCACCATCCAGTCGACTGTGATTTTTTGTTGTATATCTTGGTTCAACTCACTTACTTTGTGCAGTCGTAAAAAACTCCAACGCATTGACAAGCAAGCTATGAAGATAATTGGCGCTGATGTTGAGAATATTCAGCAAATTGCAGAGAATCATCTTATCACCAAATTTAATGGCATTCTTTCTGATACAACCCATCCTCTTAATCCCTTCATTATTTGCAATCGATCTGGCAGAGTACGTCAACTTAGTCTGAAAACCAACAGGTTTAAATGTTCATTTTTACCATGGGCCATATTTTTAACTCAACCTTCACCAGATAGTTTTATCCTTTTCCCTTGCCGTACTTTAACCCAACCTTCCCCCTCCCCACATCCTACCCTGCCCTACCCGTTTCCTTTTCCCTCATTTCCTTCCCTAGTCACCCCATTGCCCTGAATCCCTATTGCTTCCTTAGTTTTTATGATTGTTTTGTAAGTAAATAATTTGTTTTTTCATTTTCATTTTTTTTAAATGTATATATTGTATTTTTAAATCAGTGTACACTGGGAAATCAATTTTCATGTGATGTTTTGCATGACAATAAATAAAATCTTGAATCTTGAATCTTACGTGCACAGCGGTTACTTTATGGTCCCGATCCCGATTACATAATGAGCCACATGTTGTGTTAGGTTACCTAACTAACCGAGGGTTACATTATGAACCCCCTTTCTTCTTATATTATGAGCAGAATATACACTATGTGCTGGATTCCAAGCTTTTGCTTCTGTAAATTGCGTTTTTGTCCAATTTGTTTCACTTGGTTGTTTGAATTTAATTAATGTAAGTTTCGTTATAGGTAAGGTATAGAATTCGTAATTAAAACATTTCCAAATAGTTGGTTATGTTGTTGTAAAAGCTGATGATGGTATAAATATTTAGTATACTTTCTTTTAAGACGTATCAAATAATTTCTATTTGGTTAAATAAAGCGTCCTTCTTCAACACCAGAATAAGGCAATAACACGAGAATGGCGTAAAATTCATATCTGGTGCATTTCACTATTTTCGTAAATGACACAAGTTTGACTTAATTGATTGTTTAAGGTATATGTCGATTTTAAAAGTAAGCATGCTTGTATGAAAGTTTAAGTTTTGCAAACATTACAATCAGTGTTGTCCCTTCACCATGGGCGGATCAAAGTGTGGAAGGAGGACCCCAGTGTCGGTAAATTTGATCCCGAAGGCGTCAGTGCGTAGCTCAAATCCCTCAAGCGTGAGGTACAAGGGTGAAGACCCAGCGGGTCCGTAGACAACCCCTTGAGATCATTTTAGGCAAGTTGGTGATACGAAAAAATTTCCATTTAGGTTCATTGTCAGATAAGTCCTCTGATAAATGCTCCCTTAAATATTAAGTGTCTGTGCTTCAGCCAATTTGGTGTGCCCAGTGACGGTTGTCGGAGGACATCCGAACAATGAACTAAATGAAATTTCGTATCGCTTGCTAAAACATTCGGGGTTCTACAGACCCGCACAATCGCAACACCTCGCTTGGAAAGATTGGCTACGCATTTGCTCGGTGAACATTCGCTGTTCACCATGCAACACTGTGTTGCAAAACTTTGCCGCTTTATGGCGTGCTGCAAATCGTATACCTGGGCGTCGATTAAGTCAAACGCCGATGTTACGGTGGTGACGCTCGGGCGTTGCGCCGTTCTCGTGTTCGGCGAAGACGCTTGGTGGGCAAGTGATACGTCTTAAAAAGAAGTATCGCATACCGTCTCGGCGCAACGACATCGACAACTGTTGAAATGTTTTGATTACGGTCTGCTATCGGCGAGCACGATGGTCAGGCAACAAGTGGCTGGGGAATGGACTGGCGATTCCCAGTAAAGCAGATCAACGTAATCATGTTCTGCTAATATGAAGGGGTTATGTAACCATCGGTTGAATGAGTATTCTTTGCTAATGACCGTGTAATCGGATCGAGACACGGCAGGCCAGATTCAGGCACATTGTGCAAGCGCTCACGTAGTGTTGCGGGCTAAAGCCATGCCATTTAAAAAATGAAATAACAAGTGTGCTGCAAAACTGTCATAAATATTCGATATTGGGAAGGGCGAAACCGTGAGGAGGAAGACGGATGAAAGTAACGAAGAGACTCAGCGGTGAAGGAACGAGGATAAAATATTGCTCTTCAAATATTCGTGTTGATTTTCGAACAGAACCGACGTACTCTGCCAGACGGTACAAGCGAAGGACCAGGATGGTTGTATCGAAAATCATTAAGCGGTGATCAGGCCACGTATTCTCAACATCGGCATGATGCCGTAACGCGTCATGCGTTGGTACGACTGCACCGAGTTGACAAAATGCCACAAAAATAAATTGGCTGGATGATAAGCTGATTTAAAATCGACAATACGATAAAATTTCAGTTTCATAAAAAGCAAACCGTTGATAACCTCTGGATCTAATTATTAACGTTAATTGACCTAAATCACAATGAAGGTTTACAATTAACAATTTCATTCTGAGCCAGATGAAGGACTACGGTGTATTTCCATTCTGGCAGGAATGAGTTTCTGATGTAACTGCTCCGTTCTGGGCGGGGTGGAGGTTTGCAGTGTAAGCCTTTCGTCAGGCAAAATGGAAGGTTTGCAAATGTATTCTTTCCGTCTAGATGAGATGGAAGGTTTGCAGTGTATTTCTTTCATTCAAGATAGAATGGAAGGTACTGATGTCATTCAAGACCAGAATGGAAGGTTTACAGTGTGCTATTCGAATGAATAGACGTTTACTGATGTAAACACTAAATTCTGAATGAGAATGGAAGGTTCTGATGACTTCTTTCATTCAGATAGAATGGTTGATTGCAGTATATTTCCATTCAAGATGGACGGTTTAGTGTAACCTTTCATTCCAGATGGGGGCGGAAGGACTGCAGTATCAACTTTCATTCGGGCTGGGGCAGAAGGATTTTACAGTGTATTTCTTTCCGTTCAGACAGAATGGAGGTTTACGGTGGCCTTTCGTAACTGGGTGAGAATGGAGAAGGGACTACTGATGTGCTTTCCATTCAGATCAGAGCTGGAAGGGTTGCAGTATGACCTCCCGTCTAAAATACAATGAAGGTTTCAGTGTTCTTTATTCAGACAGGAATGGAACTCGGTGTTCGTGGGTACAAATTGATTAACAGCTATGACCGTTAAAAATCGCAATGAAGTGGGCCATAAAACAATAATTAAGGTTTTATCAGAAGTACTTGTTAAAGACGTGTGTTATTGATAAAGGCTCAAGTAATTGGCCGTGACCATGGATTCGATGCGCAGGCGGCACATTCATGCCAATGAAGGGTGGCTAATACCAAACAAACAACGTCTTTGGCAATGGTCTCGTTGACCACGGTGACTTTCTTCATCGTTGCTGTTCGCCGCAAGTCAAGTGCCATGGCGTGGTGTGTTTAGTGTTCAAACTCGCGAACAGCGTCGACCATTCAACGTTCTTCGCTATTTTCGGTACCGAAATCAAATATTTCTTCGTTTTCTGCGTTTAAACTCGAATGATTACTGCGCCGCTCCTGGTATCGATTTCACGCCGCCTCCACCTCGGGGTATGGTGTCGGTCGGGCTGGGCGACCATCGCATGTTACCGTCATAACATCTCGGAACAGCTCTGAATGTAAAAACAATAGTGACGGCTGGCTGCCGAGCTGCTCCTGTGTTGTCTGTTGACAACCCGCTGTGATCTTTGCAATAATCGTTATCAAGTACTGAACCTTTGTCTGGGCTGATGGCGAACAAACTTTGTGCAATGCAATGATTTACCGACCAGACTGATATGAACCGCAGCGAAGAAGATCTGGTTGTCGACGCTGAAGACCACCTATGAATGGTGAGCATGTGAAACTCAGAGGAAGCACACAATGAGGTTGTTTTAATGTGCAACGTCGTGGTCGAGCCTGTGAATGCAGGTGGGCGGAAACGGCACAAACTGAAGGCTGAGAATCGGTGAACGAATATTTGATTTAATAATGTGTGTGTGTGTGGACTATGGCGCGCGTGTCCACCCGACGTGATGCTCAGGCACTGCCTGCTCGCCAAATCGTAAACATGCCGAACCGTCTCGGCTTTCCTGGGGGTATACAACTCAGTGCTGCCGTGCAACGCATATGGGCTAATCGGCACCACCGGCGCTGAATTGGAGAAACAGTATGGTGAGTCTTTGCTCGGGTTTAAGTGTCACGACGAAGTTACATTCTGCTGCTGATGTTGCTGCATCTGGTCGGCCCGGTCGCCGTCCTGTCGGCGTGTCAAAACGCCGTGGCACCGTGCAACGGCGCGATGCTGGCGTGAACGGTATAACGCGAAATGTGTAAACGCATGGAGGAATGTCGTGCTCGGTGTTCTGTGGAAGGGACGGACGTTTGGTGGCACCGTCGGCAAATCGCTGGTGTTGGCATGGAGGTGGAACGTCGGCTGGCGCGTGTGGCGGTTTGACCTGAGCTGTTCGTGGTGCAATCGTTCAGTCTGGGGTTGGCCGCGGTCTGGCACGTAAGGCAGGCGTGAGGTTGATGGGCACGCTGGGGCTGCAGACGGTTCAGCTCTGACTCTGGGTGTGGTGCCTGGGCCAGCGTTCAATGATTGGGATGACCAATGGTACGGTGTCGAAGACACTGTCTGGTGAGGCAGCTCCTCTGTCGACGGTCAAAAGGACGCGATTATGTGCTCAACGCAATGCACATAAACGGTTGCAACGGCGCGGCGTAATGGCGGCTGTTCGTCGAAGCCGCCACGCCGCAAATGCGCTGCTCGGTGAATTCAGCGTCTGCGGCTCGGCGTGGCTGCAAACGGCAATGAGGTGGCCTGGTTTGGTGAACATGAAATCTGGGTGTTTTTGCGGTTCGCGCGTTGGTGTTCGGTGAACGCCGTGCTGTTTTTGCTCGATATCGACGGCTTCTTCGTACTGTTCAAATCAGACCTCAACACCCTGCCGTGAAGATAGTAGGACCCTGTTGTTGAGGTCGTTCATTTATAAAAGCAATGCCTGCGGTACTCTGCGTTTCTGACGGTGATCAGCTCGTTAATCACTGTCGACTACCGGGAAACCCGTCGACTCGTTGTCTGATTTTGTTGATGTTGGGCTGATCGCAATCACATGTGATATGCGCTGCGTGACGTGCTGGCGGTCGTTCGTCGGGTGTTGTCATTCAGTGGAATTTCCCGGCAGATGAGTTTACGAAGCGGGCTTTACGGAGTTGATTGATTTTTTCATATTCCCTCTTCATTGATATAGGATGCGTTACGCTGTCGAAATATTGAACGCGAGCGATATGACCGCGGCACTGATCGACAGCCAGCAAATGTTTGATGTTGTTGCCGGCGGTGTGGTAATACTGACCGGTCTGGAATGTTTCTGCCCAGCGCTGTCGTGTTGTCTGGAACGTCTGACAAACTTCTTTGGCTGGTTTCACCACACGTCGCTCTTGAACATGCATCTGATGTCGAGATTCAACCAGCTCGTGGTGGGCAAGTGTGGTTACGGGAAGTGGTAATGCTGGTTATCAGATATATAAACGCCCTTGCTGTAAAGGTTTACGTGGTGAATAGACAACGAGTTCTTCGGTACCGATCTGGCGGAAGAGTGATAATGAAACCGGGCAGTTGTTGTCAACGTTTCTGTATTCAGTGATTGGTGGTCGTGCGTAACGACGTGTGCATTACTGAATGCGTGACATGACGGCGAGCCCGTTTGGTACTGGTGGGTGGTCGTATTGATCTGATAAAGTGACATGATAAAGGCAATTGTGTTTGATGAAACGTCGTGCGTCAGTGTCTCGGGCCCGATTCTGGTATGGTCATTTTCCCGGGACAATAGTCAGAGCGATCGAAATCTTCGAGACGGTAGCTGCGGGGCAGATGTGTTGCGAACCATGGTACGGCATCACGCTGGATGTAATCTTTGATGGTGCGCAATACGGGGCGGGCGTGTATGTAACTGTGAGGGGAACAAAAGTATGGCGATCTCCGGAATTGCTGTCTGTGAGCGGTGATTGATGTGTTTGCGATAAGAATGATAACCTGTTCACGGTATTTGAATGTCGTCGCAAACCGTGAACAGCATTTGTTAATGTGGGCGATGCGATAGCGTTCGCTGGCGGCATCACGGGCCTCGGCAGCTAATGGGGCGCGAATATCGTCGCCCCTGCTGGCGGTGAACGATTGTTCCGCAGATAGTGCGTGGGTTATTCAGGAAATTCGGCGCAGAAGGTTCGCTGGTAACTGTTGGAGAACATGTTCGTTGGACCGCGATCGCTGCCGGTGATTGATTAACTGCATGATATCTGTGGTCGTAGCCATGAAATCGAAGAAATGTGCAGTACTGATAATCTCTGCTGGTGCGTTCTGTCGATAACCAGAAGATGGTGAAGATACGTTGGTGGTTTCATTGTCTAAGTGGAAAATGAATGGTATGGCTGAAATTTGTAGTGTTCAGTTTTCGCGACCGGTACAGATGAAATGACTGCCGGGATGTGTACGGCAACGTGTGTTGTGTCGGTGATTACCAGTGGTGCTCGCACCTGTAATGGGCGATAGGGCCTCGGCTAAAACAACGGTGCGATCGCTCAAGGCGGGACACAGGCCTGTGCAGGCCTGATTGATGCAAATGTGAGATCGCTGGTTAACAACGACATTTCTGATTATGGCTCAGCGAACGTTGGTGTCCAATAACTGAAAGTGAAACGTGCAGATGAGTAGGCTGAATGTTCAAAGTGATTCGGTGACTGAGCTTATGTGAAATTGCGTACCGGCCAAATAATCGCAGGCCCATGTTGTGTCGGTTCATTATGGTCAGTCGCCTGTTCTCCCTCGGACCGCCGAATCTCGATCATGTTTGTAATCGACTATTATGTGTTTAAATTCAGGGCGGTGATATGACCAAACGGGACTTACGGGACGATACAAATCGCCAGTTTAACTGCTCGCTTCTGTTTGTTGGTGTCGGTCCATCGGTCGAAGTCTTGCGCCGTCATCGGCGACGGTGCTGGCGCAACTATACCCGTTGGACGCAAAGAACCAGTAAATAACTGGGTTGGTGTTGGACTGACATGGGTTTAACTGCTGAATGAATAAGTCGAAAATGGCGATGGCTGAGCTGCGCTGCAGGCGATGTATGATTCAAACGTGCGTGTCTATGAATAACGTTGACCTGCGAGGCGCGCTGATGGCGACGGTGGTTTGCGCAATTGCGCCGCTGCCGTCGTGCTTTCACCGCCCATCTGGCGGTGATCGTAATTTTCGGCAGCGGTCATCACTGACAAAAGTGAGGAGGTGTGTTGTGAAATATCTTTCTTTCGCGGTGCTTCTCTTGCTGTAAAAATCTTGAAATCGAGAAAATACGGTATTTGACAAAAAAATGATTTAAGGTATGGTACCTCAACTGGAAGTTACGCATGGCGCAATGTGTGCGGTTGTGATGCTGTGCTGCTGTGCAGCGTTCCCGATGTGAGCTGTGGCACAGTGGCCCCGTCGGTGGCTGTGCAAAAACGATGAACAAAATGATGATTTGACGGCAATTGTCTTAAATGATTTTCTTCGGGACGAAGTGGCGGGCTGAGAAAGAACAGACACCAGTTCCGCAGCAGCCAGTAATGTTTTCCGTATCATTCAACACCGCGTAACGCTTACCCGTCGTGTCATACGCACGTTTTATCTGTGGGCGGGCAGGTAACCTGCTCGGGTTTTGCTGAGTGAAAATGTTCTTGGGACGGTGATGGTTGTTGAACGGGCCGCTGACTCGCAAATGTGCAGAAGTGTTTGTGGCTGTTTTCACCACTGATAAGAACGGTGAGCAACACGCGTGATCTGCGGCATGATGCGCCTGGCTGGTGCGAGGCACTGCAGATTTCTGGCGATATTGTTAGCTTGCTTCGATTTTCCTCACATCCACGGCGACCCATCGAGCTTTCACCACGCGTCGCGATGTTGAAAATTTGATGCTCGTTTTGACTCACCTGCCTGATATTACGTAACTCACCTGGCTGTGATAGCACATTGGGATCAGCTTAGTGGCGCAACTCCGAACAAGCGCAAATTGCCAGATCGCTGGTGAACCGGCATCTGCGATGAAGATGTCGGATCGTTGACTGTTGGACGGGTTCAAATGACTGATATGAGGACACTGCGCAAGGGCGCAGTGAGGTGCTGCGTGTTGCGTCATGTTCCAGTCTTCAGCAATGATGAGGTGAGCGATGATCGTTAAACTGAACCTCGGGCTGCTCGGCTGGGGAACTCGCAGATGAAAGTCCGTCATGGTGCGCTTTGCGAATAGCCCGCGCGAAATGATGGATCGCTCGTGGCGCGGCACTGACGCGCCGGTGTCGTCGATTTGCCCGTTCGAGATGACTCGGTTTCCAACGATTAATTTTCCAGGTGCTTGTGGAAAGGACTGCATGCACGTGTCGGGGTTGCTGCTGTCGGTCAGGCTGGACGACGCGAAGATGAAACAACGGTGAGGACACAATGTGGAAAGGCGAAGTATGTTAGTCAGGGACGGATACGTTATGATCTCGTCGTGCCTCCTCGGCTGCCGCCAACAAATCTTCCAGATCCTGTTCTGAGATGCAATAAAATGATCGTTTGAACCGTGGGTATCAGGCGATACGCTAACAAGTATAATGGCTGTGTTGAATACAATGTTCAATTTAAAATACTGCCAAATAATGCGATAGTACGTAATTCAAGCTGATCATCATGTTTCGGTTAATAACGTTTGTCATCGCCACGCAATTGAAGTTAATAACGGTATTGGTGCGACAGCTACTGTGAACAGGAAGTTCACTGATGGGTGGCTGACGAAATTTTGTTTCGGTAAAATCGAAATAAAATAGGTTGTGTGGATGGATGAGGTAGAATGTCGGGCTGACATCGCTGCAAGCGCGATGAAAACCATCACAATTCGCTGGGCAGAGACGCCAGCCGGGCGGTCATCGGTGAGACGAAGCGTGTTTGGGGAACGAGCGGTGTTGCGCTCGGTGAATGACGACTGTCGTCTGCCAGGGACGGGCGTGCGGGTTGATGTTCTTTCGGCTGGCTGACAGCAAAGTGCGCAAGCGGAGTGTTCGAAGTGACGACGGTGTGTCTCGTCGACCATCGACCAAACGAACTGGGTATCGAAATAATGCTTACGCAATGGCGCTGGATGAATGTCGCTGGCTGTGACGTCGTGGCATGTTTTGAAAAGGTCATAATCGGCAAAATTTCGTACACCAGGGTATAACGGTTGTTCAGGCGCAACGCTGTGTGGTCCGGTCAACTAAACCTGGTGGTTTGTCTGATTAATCTTCTGCGGTACGCACAGTACTCAAACCAACTGTTATCGACGTCTGGATGAGCCACCGGGCTGTGCTGGCGGGCAATCTGAAGCGATGACTGCACGTTGGTACGGTGTGTCAAGGCTGACGCGTGAACAGTATGATGGGCTGTGCTGTGCGATGCGCGGTGGCTCTTCGAAGTTCAACGCAATAGTGATTGCGTGGCTGCGGTGGGGTGATGGTTGATTTTGTCTTGTGTGTTGCTGGGGAGGGGTTGAGGGGCTCTGCTGGCAGGCACCGCGGGCAGCAATCCGTCTGCAACTGTTCTTTCTCGTGTCATTCTGCTGAATGCTGAGCGAGATGGTTTGTGGAGTGAAAGGACGACGTCGCTGGTCAGCCTGAGATGCGGCTGGCTTTAACTGATTCGGTAGAGGTTTGAGACTGAACATTCCTCCCCTCTCCCGGTCCGCCACTAACCGCTCGCATCTACCATCGCCATCTATCCGGGGCAGATCTGGGGCAGATCTATGAGACGAGAACGCACAGGCATCGAAATTACATGTCATCGTGCGATTTTGCTCGTGGTTGATTTTTCGGAGACCTCCCGGTTGCACGTCGTTCGTCCTGTGCTGCTGATTGTTCGGCCTGCCGACGGGCGAATGATTTTCGACGGTAAAAGCAACATCGAGGTTGTTCGTGTGTCGTAGATGACGATGGGCACGCGTTAATTGATCGTCAGGCGTTCCTCGGTTACGCTGTTTTATCGAAAAGGGTACAAACGGTGCATGTGAGCGTGCCTGTATGTGCGTTTGCCAAATAATTTCGATGATTGATCTTCGGCTACAACCATTTTTCTGTTTAATTTTATTTTTCATGGGCCGGTAATCGACCAACAGCTATCAATATGCCGAACTATTTGAAATTTAACTCGGCGGCTGGGAGGGTGCGTGATTCAAGTAACCTGAACGAATGGGGTGCGCCGTAATAATCTACAAACGAGCCTGCTGGCTTCCATTGTGTGTTTTTATAATTCATTTTGCTCAAACGAAAAATATTAGTACATGGTGTACGCTGGTGGCTGTGTGCGCGTAACTGCGTGGCCATGGCTGATGAGGCCCTCGGTCGTCGAGAAAACGTGGATGGCGGGATGGGCTGGGCAACAGCCGATGCCTTTCTTTGTGGCTGATTAATTTCGCGTGACCTGGTTACGGTTGCTGGGACACGGAATCGCTAAGCGGGTCGCGGATACCGTGCGGTGGTTGTTCCGCAGGCGTTGGGGCACCCGGTTGACGGTGCGCGCTGCTGATGGCATGACGTCTGTGAGCTGTCCGCGCGATGTTGATCGCTGGAACGGGTCGGCGGCTGTAATGCGTGGCGTTTGAAAGATGTATGGCGTGCTGAAGTCGCTCTTTAAATTCCATGTGCGGTATCGATACTCGCGCACTCCTGTTTCAGCTGCCAGCGTCGCGCGGCTGAATGAGGCATATCCGGGTAACGGAAAAATACGCTCCTCCTCCGGCGGTGGTGGTCTGCTGCGTGATCTGTGTGCTGGCGGCACTCGGATACTGGTTGGGCGACCGAAGTGTGACCATCATTGATGGTCTTCCTTTGGGGCGTCGAGACCGACCTGGCTCTTCACGCTGATAACGCCTGGCGTTGCGATCTGCGTATTTGCGTTATGCTGAAACATCTGGGCATATTCTTCTTGGCCGTGGTCTGCCTGCAGAATCAGCTCACGCTGGGCTGGCGCTAACGCTCAGGCGGGCGATCTCAGGGTCTTTGATGCTGGTGCTGACGGAAGGGGTGAGCAAAAATGGGTATACGATGATGTGAACGTTTCGCCGCGCTCTGAAACCGTACTGTATCGTCAATGACTCGCCTCGGCTGGCATTAAACATGGTTGATGGCTGTTGTTATAATCGTTGCGATTTCGACTCTCGGCCATGACAAAGGGTCAGATGTAACGTCGTCAGACTGGACAAGGCAAAACCCGATAACGGAAGTGGATGACGATGTGGAACTGATGGTGCTGTCTGGCGCTGCTGGTCGGTGGTCATCGTCTGGCTGTCGGACGGATCGTGACACAGGCCTGAACTGCGTTCTGCGGGCCGCTGCGCGCCACTACTGGTACGGCTGCTGCTGCTGTTTGAGCCAACTCGCGGGCTGTTTGCGGCTCTTGTCCGTGCGTGATCTGTACCTGTACTGGTTTATCCGTTAGCCTGACAATACATGTGGTGATCAAAATGTAAACTAAACCTCGGTAAACGGACAGGCAGTGGCTGCTGGCTATGGGCAGGCAACATGTGTTCTTTGAGATGGATGGGTCTCGGTGCGTTTTCAGTTCTCAGAAACCGTGATCAGGCCAACAGGCTGGCGTTGATGTGGCGGGCACGGCTGCACGGACGAACTCACAAGTGCGGTTCAGGGAATGGCGTTCTGGCCTGCGGCAGCGTTGAAGCCAGTGTGGTTGATTACGTTGATCGGCATGTTGCAACATGCTGGCTAATTCGTCGACGTCAGATGCCTGAAGCCTCGGCAAATGAACTGATTGACGAATGGTCGTGATGAACGAAGGGGTCGACGTTCCCGATCCCGGTCGAAGTCTGTGCTCGATCAGTAATCAGTATGCGCAGCAGGTTAACCTCAATGCGTACCAAACCTTTTTTGTTTTAAAGATTGGAAAAGGTTTTCTTCCGGAGAGCAACTCCGCTGCCGCAGTGCTCGAGGATTTTGCGTGAGTGATCTGATATTTGATAATTCTGCCATGTCTTTCACTTTCTAACTGAAATGAGCAATGCTCACTGAAAACGGTTATGATTGTCCGGCAACTGTGAGCCTGTTTCTTTTTTAAAATGAATAGTTATGTTCGGCTCAAAGGATTGCTGGTAACGGTGGTGCAGGGGCCAGCCAACCTGTTCCTTTCATCCATTTCATGCGAAGACTGATATCCCGCCACCTCCCAAGGTATCACAGACCAGTAACACTGTGTTGCTGTTTCAGCACTGGCTGTTCTCGCTGCTCCGGACACGATGCGAAGCGGCTGACGCTCGGTCGGCTGGCAGTGGTGGCGATCAGCGTTGCTCGTCTTGACGGTCAATGCCGGATGACAACTCCGTGCTGTTCTCATGCGGTAAGGCGTCATTTGATTAAAACGACCTGAACCACTGCAATCTGCCCAGAATGAGACACTGCTGGTGATGCCGTGCACGAAGTCTGGCGGTGTTTCTCACATCACGTTGAGATGCCACTCGCTCTTCTTCATTGACAGCCCCCGTGGTGGCCCAACTCAACGGCAGCAGAATGTGTTACAGACGGCGCGTACTGGTGAACGGGACGACCACGAATTGAGCAATATCATGGGCCACTGCAATGAATGATATTTTCAAATGTTTCTCGACATGCTGAAGCCATCTGAAGACCATCGGTGACGACAACATTTCAACTGCTATGGTAATAATCCCCGCCTGTACGAACAACTTCCACGTATTCAAATATTGGGGCTCTGATGTCTGGTGTTAAGTCAATAAGTTGACGAAAAAAATTTTGAAGAAAAAAAAGCAAATCAAACCTTCGACCGCGACAGGCCATCGACATTGACATCGCTTTCAAATGTTGCTAAACCATTATCGATCAGATATGTTTATCGCTTAAACGTACGATGTGATCGACGCAAATGATTTGATACCGATCATGTGACGGCGGCAACTGTTGTTCATCTGCATGAGCAGATGTTGCGGTTTCAGGCCCGTGGTAACTTACGCTCGAAGTTGAGAGAAGAAAGGATAAAAACGGACATTAATAGTTGTTCGCGCTGTATCAGGCTGCTAAACGGAACAGTAGTTGTTCGCGCTGTCGAGCGCAATAATAAAATAAATTGTACGTATTGAGGTTAGGGCCAATAGTCGGCGTGTGTTACAGAATGAGGGTTGTGTGTTACGTTATTGAGACTGTTGTTGGCATGCATTCAACTGGCTTTAATCTTCTTGGCTCTTCCCTCGGCTGTCACTGGCGCCATCCGCATTTCTTCCCTATTCATTTGCATCTCTGAACTGGCTAACGGTAAATAAACGTTGTTATTAATAAAGGCAGGACACTACGATGTTTATAACTGTTGTGCAATGATTTTGGTGCCTGATTGATATGAAGGTAAATCGAGCATGAGACCCTGAAACGAACTCGATGAACTGTTGGCGAAAATAAATATTCCGTGAATGTTCGACGGACCTGATCGTGGAATGCGCTGAAGTCGACCTGGCGGTACAGTTGTTGTGTATGCTGTGTGTTTATCTGGCGTATTCTGCGTGTGATTGCATTTTTGCGGTTACTCGTTGTTGTTTGCCGGTTCTGCTGCTGTGAACAATTCGTGATCGTTGCCCCGGCAGAGTGATCGCGAACTTTCAGCGTTTCGTTAAGCGCAATTCGCCAGGCAACGCGGTCTGAAACAGATGGCGAACATGTAAATCGTGCGTGCGCCATCGACGCCGTTATTCACGTTGAAAAACACGCTAATTCTTTGTTCGGTTCGAGGGCTGATATGCAGCAATGAACTGACGCCGCAGAGACTGTTCGTCTTAATGAGGAAGCTTTGTCATTTTGTGGCCGGCAATTTCAGGCGTGTTTGATGCGCCGCATTGCTATGCTGACCACTGCCGCGATCTGTTATGGCGTTCGACGGGCGCGGTTCGCACACTGAGCAAAACCAGATGACAATGCCACGATGCCGGACATCATATTTATAATGGACTGTGTCATCTCAGAACCAGGTCCCGGGTGCGGTGCGGAGGCAAACCTGACACCGGGGCGGCAACCGGCTGCGTCGCGTTCAATCAGGTGACCATTCGGCATTCAAGAGATCGACGGTGCTAACGATGAACGTTGAAATCGCCGGTGTTTCTTTCTTTAAAACCGGTCGAGAACTTCGCGGCTGGATACTGAACTGTGCGAGTTCACCTGTACGTTTTCTTTGCGTGTTACGACCAATGAACAGACGAGACACTTGTTCAACAAATAGCGGTTCAAATATAACCGGGATGGCGTATGTCTTCGTCGCTGTTATCGACCGGCGTAAACTTCGCTTCCGATGTCGGTGGCTTTATTCGGCTGGTCGAGGCAGTTCAGCCGCCTGGCTGTGATGCCAGACGCATAACATCAGCCTGTGTAACGTCTGGCCAATTTTGGCAATGGTAGCAAGCCCGGTAGCCATGTGGGCTAAGGTGTTTCAGGCTTTACTGTCGTTTGATTCATATCGAATGTTAGAACACCGAAATAATAATTTTTGGTGTCGAAGTGTGCAGTATTAAACTCGCGTGTGTGCCGTTGTGCATGTCCTCATCGACCCCCTCTTTTTATTTGATATCGTTCGCTAAACCATTATCCGTGTAAGGCTGAAGACGACTATCGCGAAACAAGTACCGACTGCGTATCGTTCGGTAACTTTCAAAGTGAGGAGCTCGCCGAGATCGGCGTGCGCGCAGTGGTATGATCAGCTTGTTTGGTGTGGGGTCGTCCGAAATGATTGGTTGGCCGCGGGCCGAGGGGCGCCAGCCTGGGCTCACCGCCCGCTGATGGTGGACGTTTTGACCGGTACCGGGCACAATATGGTGAGGTTAGCTGACGTTTCAGGACGTTGAACACGGTATCGTGAGCAAGCGCGTGAACTGACGTACTGTGTGGGGGTAACCGGTGCTCGTGTTCAGAGAAAAAAATAAGCGATGCGCTTTAAAAATGGGCGGTGTGCGTTCGGGCTCGTGATGATGTCGGCGGAAGCTGTCGTACGCCGGGCGTTATGACTTTCGAACGCTGAATAGTGATTTTACTGTTACGTCGCGTGGCGTGACCATCGTGGCTGCGATAAACTCGGTTCTGAAACTGGCTGATCGAACAGACAACTCGACCCACGGTCGATATGCAATATTTCGAAATGTTTTCGTGATGCTGTTCAAAATGTTCGTTCGAACTGGCCGTCACTGGCTGCGTGCGTTGAATTCCATCGCGAACAGCAGGCCATCACGTTTGACGTACGAAATCGTTGCTCCGTGACCAGCGGTTTCAGTGGTGCGCGATGATGGTCTGTAAGGCTGGCATGCTGCAGCTACAGGCTCGGAACAGGTGGTGGGGTTTGTTGTGCAGCTGCCATGAAGGCATTTGCGTTGCAACGCTCTGTGCCGGGCAATGTTGCGCAATCTTCATCGGCGGCACGAGCTGCCAAACGTTTCACATCACCTGAAAGGAAAATGGGCTTTGTCTGTGCGTCACGATGGCTCGTGTCACGTCGACCAGCATCGCTCCTGAGCTCATGTGTTTGCTAAACTCCGCGGTGCATGCGTGCGGCCTCCGGCGATCTGTTTGGTGCCGTCCATGACTCATGTTTTAAGGGTTGCCTTTCATGGTTTCAGGCTGGAAAGAACTCTGGCAAGTCCTGACTCAGGTGCCTCCATGACCCGTATTCCTCAGCTGGTTTTGTTCTTCTGTTGTTGTAACTGTCGTGAACCATTCTTGTAATGTTGTTTAATGAATTGACGGTCTCGACTAGTGTGTTACGACTGAAGTAGGCCAAACTGAGCAGTGATTCTGGTTATGTCACTGTCTGATGAACTGTTTTGTTACTCTCGCCTGCGTCTCAATGACGATGATGCGGCCGGTTCTCGGAGATGCTGATCGGGAACGCGCAGGCAACGTGGCACGAAGTCATGTGATGGTTGAATGTGGGTTCGTTGCGATCATGATTGTTCAGGACTCTCGCTGTAATTCGTCGGAATGTTTGTTGATCTGCGGGCGACGTGCGGCATGGAACAATGCGACGGCACACGAAGTGCGTCCACCATCGGCGGCGATCACTCGCCGTATGCGTCGTGTTGGCTGGGGTCTTTCCCGGAGTGATGTGACGATGTGCGGTATTGCCCCATCTGGTTTCGTGAGCGACAACAAACTTCGTGGCTGACGCGTGCGGTACGTGAGGAAATATCTTGTTGGTGGGTGTTTAAGGTGAGACGGCACCTCTTCCACATTATATTGAAAGGAATGTCGTATCCGGCCGCCGCTTTTTTGGGGCTTTTAAAAAATTCTGACTTTCCTAACTCAGTTAAAAATCCATTCTATCGATTTTTTGGCGGTGGTACAGAAAGCAGCTTATCTTTAAAAAGCCTGCTTTTATGGTGGTTTTCAGGTTATTCCTACAAAAAAAATCCTCCCCTTCAGAAAATAGAAGGATCTATTATAGTTGCCTACGCATGTACAATGACTGTGTTGGTCACTAATTGTGGGTTACAAGATCAGATTGACATGACTGAGGAAGTCATCGTACAAAAATGCCTGATTTTCATGGAAATAAATATCCTGGAATAATTTGAAGTATATGTCCATCATCATCATATATTCTCCTGCCCACCAGGTAGAGTGAATTACATTATTGGTTATGAAAAATAGTGGCGTGGTGACATTCTGCAGGTGGAGAACATGCATGATGGTGGACATATGCTTCAAGGTATTCCAGGATATTTATTTCATGAAAAATCAGGCACATTTGTTCACAACCAAACTTCACCGGTCATATCGATCTGACTCTTGTCAACTCCTGATTAGTGACCAACACGATCATTGTACATGCGTAATTAACGCTATAATAGGATCTTCATTTTCTGAAGGGAGGATTTTTAGAAGGAAATCGAGTCGAAAACCATCATAAAAGTAACTTTTAAAGATAGTTTTTCCTTTTCTGTGCCACCAAAATCAGTAAGTGCAACTGGTTGGTGGTTGGAAAAAACAAAACAAAGCCCTTAAAAGTAGCTGACCGGATACGACATTCTTTCCCTCCACCTTACCAGGTAAGAGTGAATTACATTGATGGTTATATTTAATAATGTGGCGGCCAGATGCGACATTCACCTATATTGGTACCAAATTACCAACAATTTTTTGTCATAGGACCCACTCACGCATTGTCAAAGCAACTTGCCAGTGACAATGGGAAATTACGGTTAATTTCTTACCGGAAAATATTAAGCAATGGGTACCAACGCTCAGTCACTATCTTCGCGGTCAACATACCAAATTTGTAAGATAGATCTTGTTGAACTCAATAGGCCTATCCCTTCAAAGTTCTATGAATCGGCACAAATTAAAGGAAATGGAGGGGCACAACAACCGCAAAAAGTAAAAGCCCAAATCTGCATGATGCGAACTAAATTTCTAAGTTGCAACAAAGAAATCAAACAAGACAGTTATCAACACTCGACTCGGATAATTTCAAAACCAAAACATAACCAATTTAAATGGTTTAATTAAGACAATGTTTTAAACACAAGATTACAATAAGATTTAAATCAAATTTAAGACTATGTGTTGATCCACTACTGTCATTAGCATATACAGCTATAGTTATGTATGTGATATCGCAGAAACCTGGTTTAATTCCTTTATTAACAATTACAGCTCTTAGACCTATAATCTCATCTTTCGTCGGTAAACCACCTATAATCAGAGGTGTGATTTGACAAATGTAAACAAATTATGAAAATGGTGGCAGGCTTGGGTCCCTCTCCCTTTGGTCCCTGAAGGACAAAACCCTCTGCTCCTGAATGTTTAGAGGTTATAGCACACAAAGAAGCTAAGTTTAAAACAAAACTACTTCTCTTCTTCAAAATTTTGAGGCAAACGAGAGTCTGTAAAAAAAAATAATAATAATAATAATAAATAAATCCTGAAATCGAACCTGAAATCACAGGCCTGTATAGCCTGTTATATAGGTGTCATCAATAAGCATGGTACTCAGGTGGGCCCCGCATTTAAGGTAAAATGTTCCAAGTTTCTAACCCCTTTAATAATTTAGCTTTCTTGAAATCATTCTGTGGTACTGATATGAAATCATCATCAGATGTGCCATCATCAACCTAACGTTGATAACGTCAAAAGTGTCACCAGTAAAATCAATTGAAAGTATTGTAATAATTTTTTCTCAGACTGTAAATATTTCAAGAATATTGATACTATCATCCATTACTGCACCGGTAATATGTTACACGTGAAACTGTGACTGTTTTTATTTTCGAGAATGTACCAATAGTAATACTGATTGAAAGGCTTCAGCATTAATTTTACAAAAATGCTTCCAAGGTATAATTACAACCATGCGTAACATTCAGATTAACATAAACTAATTCATCCATTAATTTCTAGTCACGAAACTTTCGTTAAGCGCTAAAATGTTTCCAATACAATTTTAAAATCTAATCATTTATCAATGAACGTATTATCGGCGCCTGAGGGCCAAAAGAAATCTCCGGTTCCTGGTCACGTCGGCTTCAAATCGGTGCGGTGACGCGGTTTTTTATTTTATTTTTAAATTAGAGCCTATTTATTTGTTATTTTTTCCTGGTGAAATGCGTGATACATGTGCGCGGTCGTGGAACAGACCAATTTCCCATACAAAAGTATGGTGGCTAAAGAGGAGGCCGCAAGAATTGGGCAAACAATTCATTACCCGCCAAAGAAGTGGTTTAAAGCACAGCTCGGCGGCAGGCAATTGATCAACGAATTTTGGCTGAAATGGATATCGATCCAGCAATTTGGTTGCAGTATAACTGGGCATCGTTGTAGCAAACAAAAACTAAAATACTGGCGTACGCGTCTGGGTGACGCGCGAGACCGAAACGGAGACTTTGCCTGATCTGGTTAACCTATAATTGGTCTCGTGAACTGGATGTTATACAAAACTACTTTAAAAAATTAACAGTCACATGACGTACTTATAGTGGCTCGTATATACTGTGGTGAGATTATAATAAAAATGCTTCAATTGCTTTCAATTATATATATTGATGCATATATATCATTACCACTGATTATAATATGATATATATCATAAAGGCCTTCAACCGTCGAATAAATTTCTGATTGTGTTAACAATTTGTTACAATGTCTTCTTGAAACAAACTCAAAGTACAAATTGGCGCTGATTTAAATATACTAATAATATATATAACTTCTTTGTCGTAAGGGCGCCCGCAGACATCAACAATGTACCAATCGCGTGTAGTTATCCAATTTGATTTATTTATTAAAGTTGCTTTACCTGATATATGATGACACCGAAATGTCTCTAAAATCCTGCTAAATGCTGTTAACGTCCAGCTCTGTGGGTTGGACATTGACACCTGTTCTGGGCAGTGCATATAATATGCCATCTTGACAATTTCTGCGGAGCACATTTTAATTTAAACCACATTTACACCATTATTGTGTTAGCAATCTGATTCTGATGTTTCCTTTCTTTGAATCAGGATTATATAAAACAACCAACCTGTGAAAGGTTTGGTATGTGTATGTTGTGTCGTTCTCGAAAAAATAGTAATACATTGGATGTACATCATATTCAACCTAACGTTGAAGTAACGTTAGTAACGTTGAAGTGATGTCCTTGAACAAAGTTAGTTGAGGGAGGAGTGTTCTATTAATTTTAACATATATCTAATTCATCAATCAATTTCTAATCACGAAACTTTCGTTAAACTAAAATATTTCTAATACAATTTTAAATGTAATCATTTGCTCCAATGAACAGTTATCATAAATACCTAAGGCAAAAAGAAAGTCTCCGGTTCCTAGTCTGGGTTGGCTAAAAATTGGTGCGGTTGCGTGTTCTTCTTCTTTCTATTTATTTATTAATTAATTAATTAATTTATTTATTTTGCAACCAGTGAAATACGTGATACAATATACGCGGTGCAGAACTGGACCAAAATTTCCATAGAGCTACAAATGGTGGCATTCGATAAATCAAACAAACGTTCTGCCATATGTAAGTGGTTTAAAACTAGCACAGCAGAAATTGTGGGTCAGCAATTTTGGTTGCAAGTTAATGAAAGTCGTTTCATAGCACAAAAAACTAAAAATGCCGAGGGCATGGGTCTAGAAGTCGACGCGACCAGGAACCGGAATTTTACCTAATCTGTAGCCTATAATGTATTTCTCGTAAAGACTGGATGTTATACAAAATAAACACCTTTATTTCTTAACAATCCATGACGTATATATAGTGACTGGGTACATAATAGTGAGATTGTAATAAATCTTTAATTGCTGTTATAGAGCGATGTATGATATTTACTAAAATCAGTGTAATTACAATAATAGATACCTTAATTTTAAATGCCTTGTGAGACATTGTCAGACAACAAATGTACAGTTACACTTTAGTAGCGTTTTTAAAGGAAGGATCAAGACGCTTTATTAAATTCAAACGGAAACTATATTTATTTCATGTTATTTTATTTATTTATTTATTTATTTCTTTTACACATCCAACAATTGCAAGCGCCAATAACAGGAGATAATACTACTAGGGTTGGTTTTGGAGGCCAATGGAATTGTGCAACGAAGTCAGGCAGTATGTGAAACTATTTTGGGCATTGACCCTATTAGGGACAATGAACAGACCAGGACTACGGAGATTGGGAGGCAGGGTACTTGTAGAGAGATCAAGATAATATCAAACATTTAATGTTTTATTGCCTATATATATATATATTATATATTTTCTAACAGAAATATAATTAATCATACAACTAGTGAAAACATAGGACAAACGCTGGTAGAGCTTGCCATAATGTAAGAAGAAAAGAACTCATAATGTAACTCTCACCTGGCAGGTAACGTATTATAAAAGGACTTATATGAACTTTATTTAACACAAAATGATTCGTTATGTAATCGGAATCAGGACCATAGTAAGCTGTAAATGCGCGATGCGAGGACGTTAGATGTAGCCATTTTAGTATGTGCAAACTAGTGATCGGTACTGTTCATTCATTCGGTACTTGTTTAACATCAATTCATGAACCACAGGTTTACCATGAAGGTCTGGTATCAAACTCTGACGATGACACTGAAGTTTTCATAGAAGATTGGTGACATAAGTCTAGAAACACAAGTAAAGGTGGTTTATATAATGTTATAACAATCGTGAAATCGGGCCTAAATGGAACACAAATTAAAATGATAAATATATTATAAAAAGAGGCAAACATTCAAGCGGACAAATACTGGCCAATAGCGCCGGTTGAATTAATCTATCATCATAGTTGGTCCGTTGTCCATAATTTTGAATTTATTAAGACCAAGTACCGGAATAATAATAAAGTTTTTTTTTTTTTTTTTTTTTTTTTTTTTTTTTTTTTTTTCCCCCCCCCCCCCCCCCCCCCCCCCCCCCCCCCCCCCCCCCCCCCCCCCCCCCCCCCCCCCCCCCCGGGCCGGGACAAAAATATGATTAACAAACTTACAGGTCTTTGGGAAGTCATTTATTTGTTCAAAGCTTGGGGAGTTCTGAAGGTTGGGCGTTTGTTTTGCTCTCTGAACTGCATCATCAAATCATACGATTTTATAATTAAATTGTTATAAAAATAACAAAATGATTGATAAAACTTAGTTTAATTTGGAACCCAAATGTGCCCAAATTAGGTTGATACAGTATTTTCCTTTTTGATAAACAATGTTTTGGTTTTCACCTTTTATGGCGTTTTGGGGCTGATATCCAGTGTTGTTGAGTTCCATCCGTACCTGGGTGGCGTTCCCAGAATTGTCTAAAACAACGAAATTCAAACATCATCTCAGTGTGACTATGATCTTTAAGATGATCTCAAGGTTTGAGTTAACTACAGATACTAATCAGATATAACCTGTCATAAACACAAGTTGGCCAGATGATAGTTTTCCCGAACATTTAAACTTTTCATTCAATCTCCAAAGCTTAACCTAATTGTCCAAGAATACTGAAGTAATGTCAATGATTTAGTCATTGGTCATTCAATGATATGTAATCAGTTTAGCATTTTTCATTCGTTGTGTCAGATTTCATAATTCTCCAGTCATATCACATAATGTAATGATCGCGTCTTGTTCGCGATTTCAAGTGTTCGCTCAATTCATGATAATCTGAAATGAACAGCTGAAAAAGCTATCCATTTCAGGTTATTTTCACGCTCAGATTCCGGACCGTCTTACACCATAAATCATAAATTAACACAATGCTGCAAAAAAACCCAGTGGGCATAAAGAAAATGATGAAACTATAAAATCAAAGACAGCCCTCAATTGGACAATGTTAAATTAAATTGATACAATTTGATTGCAAATGAAACTTGTTTGTCTATCGTTACTCTTGCAATCTGCTGGGCATACGAATTGATTGTATCACCAAATTCTGCACTGATATGAGTATTTGGTTCAAAGTAATGAACGAAACCCAAAGACAAAATGACACATAGGATATGAAGGTTATGAATTTTTCAAGACGGAAATTAAATTACCTTTGGAAATTGAATGAAAAAGTTTTAAAATTTCGTGTATAAAGCCTATATTAGCCTGATGTCAATGACTGTGAAAGCACTCAGTTATTCAAGCGTATCACTCTTTGCCTTCCGGTCTCTGGCTCTGGGTTTTACCAAAGGCTGCCTAATCGATAAGTGACTTTATTAAAGGATTATTCGTTGGCTTGTGATTTTGGAGCTTGAAGACGTGCTTATCGATTTATAGGCGTAATTTGACAATTTTTATTTGCACACTGTAACATTGGGATGTATACAATGGTAACAGACTAATAACTGTGTGATTCTTAGTGCATAAATCAGCGGCGTACTGTTTGTACAAATATATACTACTTGGGAACTGCGCCTGTGGCGTAACAAGAGCCCCAATTTCCGCAGTTTACACCAAAGGTTTCTTAACTGGAAAATTATTTTCATATAAATCAAAAAATGAGAGTGGGAAAGTATTGGTCAAGATTGGGCTCATTGGTGGAAAACAACATTCCAGCTAACCTTTCAATATGTTGAGATTTAATAAGTCTGTAGGATCAACCATATTGCAATTTTACGTCACCAGTAGATGTATTCATGGGCGGATCCCGAACATTTTTAGTGGGGCTGAGAATCAAAAACAATTATTTTTCAAGTACTAAAAAAATTACAATGAAATAAAAGGAAAAACAAAGCACTGTGGGAATGGGAGTGGTTCCTCCCCCCCTCCCCTCTCTCTTTTTCTTTTCTCTTTTTTTTTTTTATTTTTTTTTTTTACAATTTTAGGGGGCTACAGCCTAGCCCCTGATCCGCCAATGGCATTGAAAAAGTAAGTTGTATTTGGTCTGAGATCAAAAAAATACCTCTTGGTAAGTAGGTCATTACCATTAATGATAAAATATTATCAATCGAAGAAGCAGTGGATGAGTTAATACGAGTTTGTCAGAATGTATCAGAGGCAGGTGGATTGCTAAAATAAATTAAACAATTGGATTATGAGTGCTATTTTAAAGAGATCTATATTAAAATCACATGATAAAACTTTATTCTCCCTATTATATTGGTCATGTTGTCAAAAGTATCAAGAACATTTTATTAATATCAGGGGTTCATAAATGTTACCAATAACAATGTTTTCTCATGATTCAGAAATTTGTGACGCTGAAACATTATAATGAATTTGCTGATAGAACATTTGCAGGCGGAAAAGATGGCTGTCGGATTAATGAACGGTCAGAACAATAGCTGTATGACCTTAATTTGTCAGGAGTATTTCTGACGCATTTAAGTTTTGTCCAAGAAAATATAATAATTGCGTCGGAATATTGGGGCTTTCCCAAGTAATAACCTATATTGTTTGTTTATTTCTCTAATCTTTTTCCTAATGCTCCCAAATCTCCAAATACAGCAAAATCGGACAAGTAGCCGTCCCATCACTTATGTTCTGTAGGTCTATACTATTTTTTGCCCGTGGCGTTAGTTTTGTCGTCCTCAGCAGTTTCGCTTTTTTCTTCTTCTCACTCTCCTTTTGTGGAGGGTGAGCAAACTTACTCACTGAAATCTTGAATGAAAAATAATTGAGCCTACTAGAATCTGTGGTTTCCTGTAGTCCATAAGTTGACCCTAAACAGGAAAAAACACATCCTCACTTTCCTCATTTTCTGGATCTGCCCTAGAACCATTTCCTGTAATGTACTAGGGCCTAAAAAGAAAAACATACATATACTGG
>CM055825.1:32633995-32741898 GCA_029582265.1 Zoroaster sp. YZ-2022 | reverse complement strand
GAGAGTTTTGAAAATCAATAAAATTCTGATGTGATACATGTTTGGAAATTTCATTTGTTAAGTTTGTTTTATTGATTAACCTTAAATTGCCAGACTTAGGTGGAACGGCCATACATGCCAGGTATCAAGAGCAGGAACTAGCCAATCAACTACTGCAAGTGATGTCCTTATGCCCCGTATGCCCCAGCCAGAAAACTGCCCAGATGAAGTGTAAGTCGAGATAACTCAAAACAATTTGTTTTGCCACTTAAGTTATTGGCCAAGGGGAAGTAAGTAGTAAATAACCTACTGTATCAATCCTCAATTGGTGCAATATTAGATTTCTAAATTCATAACTGAACAGTCTTCATCAATCTAGTTATTTATTGTTATTTTTTATAACATAGGCCTATTCTTAATTTGTATGCAACATGTCTAGCTAGCTGATTTGATGATGCAGTGTTGGCGAGAGAGGCACCAAACAAACGTCAACCTTCAGAGAATCTCACCGAAGCTTTGGAACAAATAAATGGCGTTCAGAAGACCATGTAAGTTTGTATATAATCATGTTGCTTTGTCCAGGCTTAACTTAACGGCGGCTAATTATTCCGGTATACAATGTGATTCGTGGAGCAAGTCGTGTCGTGGCGAGCGGTCTAGCTTCAGCTTACCGGGACTCAAGTTGAATGGTGCTTAGCAGCAGAATGTGGGTTCGAACCCGGCCGTGCACACTTGTGTCCTCCTGAGCAAGACCTTAACTATAATTGCTTCTCTCCACCCAGGTGTTAAAATGGGTGCCTGTGAGGGCAGAGTTGGTTGGCTGTAATGGCAGCTGCGCTGTAATGGCATGAATTGAGCTGTATACTCCCCAGGGAGCTGAGATGGTTTCAGGAATGATTTATGAGCCTTATGAGCAGGGGTAATGATATAATGCGCCTTGAGCACCACTTAGTTGGTGGATACGTGCGCTATATACGTGCGCTATATACGTGCGCTATATAAGTCCACACATTATTATTATTATTATTATTATTATTATTATTATTATTATTATTATTATTATTATTATTATTATTATTCGGATTTGGTCTTCGAATAATAATTCAAATTATAACATCGGACCAACATAGATGATAGATTAATTCAAATTGGCGCCATTAAGCAAGTATTTGTCTGCTTGAATGTTTGCCTCTTTTTTAAAAATATATTTATCATTTTAATTTGTGTTCCATATAGGCCCGATTTCACGATTGTTATGACATTATATAAACGAATTCTTACTTTGTGTTTCTAGACTTACATGTCACCAACCATCTATGAAAACATCAGTGTCATCAAGCCTGAGTTTGACGATAACTAGATTCCTTCATGCCAACCTGTGGTCTATGAATTGATGTTAAACAGTACTGAATGAATGAACAGTACTGATCAACAATAGCTTGCAATAATAAGTGGAAAGGTGTATCTTTCAAACCATACCTATATTATCTATGCTGGTTACTCATTCTACGTCTGGCATTCCGTTAAATTTTGTTTGCATTTATTTTGAGACACACTATATATATATATATATATATATATATATATATATATATATATATATATATATATATATATATATATACTACTCAAAACAATTTAGGGACACCGGATTTTTAACATCAAATAGGTTTGAAATGTTCCATGAACCGGGATTTTCATTTGCAACCCCCTCTCTCTTTCAGTAGTCATGTCATGAAATGTGTAATCACTACATGCATCCTTTATCATCTGTTTCATTGTGCAGTTGTTTCTCATCAATTCTGTGAAACATTGTGTTTATCTGAAATAAAAAGATCTTGCTTTAACTGAGATTATTCCGGTGTTCCCTAAATTGTTTTGAGTATTATATATATATATATATATATATATATATATATATATATATATATATATATATATATATATATATATATATATATATATATATATAATAATAATAATAATAATAATAATAATAATAATAATAATAATAATAATAATAATAATAATAATAATAATAATAATAATAATAATAATAATAATAATAATAATAATAATAATAATAATAATAATAATAATAATAATAATAATAATAATAATAATAATAATAATAATAATAATAATAATAATAATAATAATAATAATAATAATAATAATTTAAAATGTTTGATATTATCTTTGATTCCCCTTAAGGTACCCCGTCCCAATCTCCGTAGTCCCGGTCTGTTCCTTGTCCCTAATAGGGTCAATGCTACCGGAAATAGTTTCATACACCGCCTGACTTTGCTGTACAATTCCATTACCCAAACCAACCCTAGTAGGCCTATTATCCTTCCTGTTATTGGCGCTTGCACTGTTGGATGTGTAAAATAAAATAAATAAATAAAATAAATAAGAAATAAATATAGTTTCCGTTTTTAATTTAATAAAGCGTCTGATCCTTCCTAAAAAAAATCAAGCCATAATTAAAGTGTAACTGTATGCATTTGTTGTCTGATAATGTTCCCTTTAAAATTAAGTATCTATTATTGTAATTTACACTGATTTTAGTGGTAAAGATTGATATACATCGCTATATATAATTGTTAAATTAAAGCATTTTATTATAATCTCACTACACAGTGTACACAAGTCACTATATAGTACGTCATGTGGATTGTTAATTAAGAAATAAAGTAGTGTTTATTTTGTATAACATCCAGTCTTACGAGAAATACATTTGTAGGCTAACTAGATTAGGCAAAAAGTCTCCGGTTCCTGGTCTCTCTTTGCGTCGACTTAGACCCATGCTTCGGCATTTTTTAGTTTTCTTTTTGTTGTTGCTATGAAACGATTCCCTCTATTAACTTGCAACCAAAATTGCTGGATCTATTGGAATTCTGCCATGTGTTTTAAACCACTTTTTCACATAAGGGTATGAACATTTGTTCGATTTAGCCTCTGAATAGCCACCATATTTTGTGTAGGCCTATGGAAATGTTGGTCCAGTTCCAGTAACCGCGTATACTTGTATCACGTATTTCACTGGTTGCAAAATAAATAAATAAATAAATAAATAAATAAATAAATAAATAAATAAATAAATAAATAAATAAATAAATAAATAAATAGAAAGAAGAAGAAATAACCACGTAACCGCACCAATTTTGAAGCCAACCTGTGACCAGGAACCGGAGACTTTCTTTTTTTGCCTTAGGTATTTATGATAATCAGGTTCATTGAGCAAATGATTACATTTTAAAATTGTATTAGAAATATTTTAGTGCTTAACGAAAGTTTCGTGATTAGAAATTGATTGATGAATTAGATATATGTTAAAAATTAATAGAACACTTTCCCAACTAATTTTGTTCGCTGACATCACTTCAACGTTACTTCAACGTTAGGTTGAATATGATGTACATCTTAATGTCTTTTCATTATTTTTTCGAGAACGACACAACATACACATAACCTAAACCTTTCACAGGTTGGTTGTTTTATGTATAATTCTGATTCAAAGAAAGGAAACTTTTAGAATCAGATTTGCCAACAATAACAATGGTGTAAATGGCTTAAATTCAAAGGTGCCCGCAAAAATTGTCAAGATGTTATATTTATATTCACTGTCTAGTACGGGGTGGTCAATGACTAACCCACAGAGCTGGAACGTTTACAGCATTTAACAGGATTTATTAGAGAGATTTCAGGTGTCATCATATATGCAGGTAAACTTTAATAAATAAATCTAATTGATAACTACACGCGATTGCGAACATTGTTGATGTCTGCGGGCGCCCCTGATGACTGCAGTTATGTTATATTATTAGGTATATTTGAATCAGCGCCAACTTGTAATTTTGAGCCTATACTCATAAGAAGATAATATTGCAACAAATTGTTAATAATAATCAAGAAATTTATTCGACGGTTGAGGCCTTTATGTTATATCATATTATAATTACCAGTGGTAATGATTTATATGCATCGCTATAATTGTTAAATGAAAGCATTTTATTATAAACTACACAGTATATACGATCCACTATAATACGTCATGCGGACTGTTAATTTTAAATAATAAAGTAGTTTTGTATAACATCCAGTCTTACGAGAATTAATTTATAGGCTAACTAGATTAGGCAAAAAAAGTCTCCGGTTTCTGGTCTCCGCGCGCGTCGCTTCAGACCCACACGTCGGCATTTTTAGTTTTCTTGCTTTGTTTTGCTATGAAACGATGCCCAGTTATAATTGCAACCAAAATTGCTGGATCGATTGTCTGCCGCGCTGTGCTTTAAACCACTTGTTTACATAAGGGGGCGAATTGTTTGCCCGATTTGTGCGGCCTCCCTTAGCCACCATACTTTGTGTATGGGAAATTTGGTCTGGTTCCAATAACCGCGTATACATGTATCACGTATTTCACTGGTGGCAAAAATAAATAAATAAGTAGGCCTAACTTTAAAAAAAAAAAGAAAAAAAAAAAAACCGCGTCACTGCACCGATTTTGAAGCCTACCTGTGACCAGGAACCGGAGATTTCTTTTTGGCCTCAGGCATTGATATAATGATAATATTAAGTTCATTGAGCAAGTGATTAGATTTTAAAATTGTATTGGAAACATTTTAGTGCTTAACGAAAGTTTCGTGATTAGAAATTGATGGATGAATTAGATATATGTTAATCTGAATATTAATTAATGTTAATGCATATAGTTACAATTATAATTTTGGGCGTTTCCTAACTGATTTTGTTCGCTGACATCACTTCAACGTTACTTCAATGTTAGGTTGAATATGATACATCTGAATGTCTTTTCATTATTTTCTCGAGAACGACACAACATACATATAACCTAAACCTTTCACAGGTTGGTTGTTTTATGTATAATCCTGATTCAAAGAAAGGAAACTTTTAGAATCAGATTTGCCAACAATAACAATGGTGCATGGTTTAAATTCAAAGGTGCCCGCACAAATTGTCAAGATGGTATATTTATATGCACTGTCTAGAACGGGTGGTCAATGGCCAACCCACAGAGCTGGACGTTAACAGCATTTAACAGGATTTTTAAGAGAGATTTCAGGTGTCATCATATATTCAGGTACTAAGCAAACTTTAATAAATAAATCAAATTGATAACTACACGCGATTGCGTACATTGTTGATGTCTGCGGGCGCCCCTGATGACTGCAGTTATGTTATATTATTAGGTGTATTTGAATCAGCGCCAACTTGTAATTTTGAGCCTATAATCATAAGAAGATAATATTGCAACAAATTGTTAATAATAATCAAGAAATTTATTCGACGGTTGAGGCCTTTATGTTATATCACATTATAATTACCAGTGGTAATGATTTATATGCATCGCTATATATAATTGTTAAATTAAAGCATTTTATTATAATCTCACTACACAGTATATACGAGCAACTATAGTACGTCATGCAGACTGTTAATTAAAAACAAATAAAGTAGTTTTGTATAAAATTAATTTATAGGCTAACTAGATTAGGCAAAAAAGTCTCCGGTTTCTGGTCTCCGCGCGCGTCACCTCAGACCCGCGCGTCGGCATTTTTAGTTTTCTTTTTTTGTTTTGCTATGAAACGATGTCCAATTTCAGCCAAAATTGCTGGATCAATTGCCTGCCGAGCTGTGCTTTAAACCACTTTTTCACACTGAAAGGTACAAATTGTTTGCCCAATTTGTGCGGCCTCCCTTAGCCACCATACTTTGTGTGGGAAATTTGGTCTGGTTCCAATAACCGCGTATACATGTATCACGTATTTCACTGGTGGCAAAAAATAAATAAATAAATAGGCCTAACTTAAAAAGAAGGAAAAAACAGCGTCACCGCACCGATTTTGAAGCCGACCTGTGACCAGGAACCGGAGATTTCTTTTTGGCCTCAGGCATTGATAATATTAAGTTCATTGAGCAAATGATTAGATTTTAAAATTGTATTGGAAACATTTTAGTGCTTAACGAAAGTTTCGTGACTAGAAATTAATGGATGAATTAGATTATGTTAATCTGAATGTTAATGCATGGTTACAATTATAATTTTGGAATCAATTTTGTCTGTAAAATTAATGCTGACTGTTGAAGCCCCTAATCAGTATACACTATTGGTATATTCTCGAAAAATAAAAACAGTCACAGTTTCACGTGTAACATATTACCGGTGCAAAGTAAATGGATGATAGTATCAATAACATTCCTTGAAATATTTATGTCTGAGAAAAATTAATAGTACACTTCCCCAACTGATTTTGTTCGGTGACATCACTTTGACGTTACTTCAACGTTAGGTTGATGATGACACACGTACACCTGATGATGATTTCATATCAGTAATTCACAGAATGATTTCCAAGAAAGCTAAATTGTTAAAAGGGTTAGAAAGTTCTGGAACATTTTAACCTTTAAATGCGGGCCCGTTTAGAGTAGGCAAAGTGCTTATTACGACAATTCCAGGCGGGCCCGTCTAGAGTACCAAGTGCTTATTACGACAATTCCAGGCGGGCCCGTCTAGAGTACCAACTGCTTATTACGACAATTCCAGGCGAAATGTATTATACATGCCTGTGATTTCTCAGGGTTCCTGATTTCAGGATTTTTATTTTGTATTTTTTTTTTTACAGATCTCCGTTTGCCTCAAAATTTTCTTGAAAGAAGAGAAGTAGCCTGTTTTGTGTTCAAACCTCTAGCTTCTTTGTGTCTATAAATCCCCCAAACATTCAGGAGCAGAGGGCTTTGTCCTCTAGACCAAAGGGAGAGAACCCAAGCCCGCTACCCATTTTTCATAATTTGTTTACATTTGTCAAATCACACCTCTGATTATAGGTGGTTTACTGACGAAAAGTTGAGATTATAGGTCTGCGAGCTGTAATTGTTAATAAAGTGAATTAAACCGTGGTTTCTGCGATATCATGAAGGGGTTACAACTGTAGCTGTGTATATGCTAATGACAGTAGTGGATCAACAATATACAGTCTTAAATTTGATTTAAACTCCATTGTAATCTTGTAAGCTTAAATACATTGTCTTAATTAAACCATTTAAATTGCTATGTTTTGGTTTTGAAATTATCCGAGTCGAGTGTTGATAACCGTCTTGTTTCATTTCTTTGTTGTATCAAGGAGTGTCGTGGCCGAGCGGTCTAGCTTACCGGACTCAAGTTCTGGTGTTAGCAGCAGAATGTGGGTTCGAATCCCGGCCGTGACACTTGTGTCCTTGAGCAAGACACTTAACCGTAATTGCTTCTCTCCACCCAGGGGTTAAATGGGTACCTGTGAGGGCAGAGTTGGTTGATTAGCCCTATATTATGCGCTGTAATGGCAGCAATTGAGCTGTATACTCCCCAGGGAGCTGAGATGGTTTAAGGAATGATTTATGAGCCTTATGAGCAGGGGTAATGATATAATGCGCCTTGAGCACCACTTAGTTGGTGGATACGTGCGCTATATAAGTCCACACATTATTATTATTATTGTTATTATTAGAAATTCTAGAGTTCGGGTATCATGCAGATTTGGGCTTTTACTTTTGCGTTGTTGTGCCCCTCCACATTTCCTTTAATCTTCAGCTGATATTCATAGAACTTTGAAGGGATATAGGCCTATTGAGTTCAACAAGATCTATCTTACAAATTTACATAGTTGACCGCGAAGATAGTGATCGAGTGCTATATCCATTGCTTGGCCATTTTCCGGTAAGAAACCGTAATTTCCCCATTGTCACTGGCAAGTCACTTTGATTACCGCAAGAGGGTTCTATGACAAAAAAATTGTTGGTAATGTTGTACCAATATAATGTGTTAGTGGTGCCGTTCCCAATTTTTAAAAAGTTGTTGTCTTTTAACAACAAGTTTTTTAAAGAGATATTTTTTCCAAAATTTCCCACGTTCGTCCTGAAAAAAAATTACGCGTGCCACATCACACAGTACACAGTAAGTTTATATTAACCTCGTGCCCATGGTCCAGATGGGGTACACGCACTAACGTTACACACTCTGGGAAAGCACTTGTGTCAACATTGACACATCTACAAGATGGCGGAAAGTGGGACAGCCGTTGGAGCGGTGGAGCACAGTAGACTTTCTCGTGTGCTTGCTGCATTGTTCTATGGCTGTACATCGTTCTCCATCGTAATGATCAATAAAAGCATTCTGACAAATTACAAGTGAGTATCTTTGGAATAAAACTTTTCAACATGATTCTCAATGCAGACAGTGATGTCAAAACAAACCCAGCATTCCAACTAATCATGTTGACTTTAACGTTAAGTCAAGTCGCCTCCCGACAAAGTTGTCTCTCGGCAAACTCGGCCCCGTAATTTTTTGACGCATTTCACGCTATTGAGACTGGTTTAATAGACGAGAGTAATTAAAACAGTCATTATAGACAGGATGTAAGGGGACATAACTATTTTAATGAATCAAATTATTTTAAGTCTTGGGCCTACTCTGTCGTAAACAGTATTAGTATTGGCACTATCATGGAGGAAGGAAAAGAATTTCCTTCCTCCATGGCACTATCGAGACTGATTTAATAATTATCACGTTTTATTTAACGAAAATAAACATTACAAGAAATAATTCATTTACAGTTACAAATTAAATAGAATAAATAGGAAACTAGCTGAACAAAATACTGAGTAACTAAAATAAATAAATGAGTAACTAAAGTAAAATAAGTAATTACATGCAGAATACAGATAATTAAAATATTAAATAGTATACATATTAAAATAAACTGTAACTGTTTTGTTTATAGCCGACTTTCAATGTATTCCATTTTTGTAGTAACCGTTGAATTATTTCATGTAATATTTATTTTTGTTAAATAAAACGACCATTGAAATTATTTGTGGGCCGTATGTTTGATTTACTGTCTTATACTCAATCAGTCTCAATAGTGCCTAAAAAATCATTAACAATAAAATAGTTATGTCACCGTACATCCTGCCTTTATATAAACATTTTTATTTACTCTATAGCCAGTTTCAATAGTGTGAGATGCGTAAAAAATGTACAGTGGATGAGTTTGTCGGGGGGGGGGGATGGGGCGAGTTTGCAGGGGGGCGAGTTTGCTGAGGGGCGAGTTTGTAGGGGTACCGGGTGAGCTGAGATTGTAAGGGGCAAGTTTGCCATCAGGGGATGAGTTGAATGGCATGCTAACGTTACACAGTAATAACAGTCCCCATACAACTGTAACATTAATATTAACCCCATTCTGTGACCAGTAGGCAACACACACTGGACTCCGTATCCTTGGCCCTAACCCCACATGTACAATTTTTGTTTAGTTTTTTGTTGTTGTTGTTGCTGTTGAAAGAATATCAAACCCAACCTTCACTTGTGCACAATGTCTAACCCCTAAGCATGTGTTTATAGCATACGACAAAATGGCCAATATCTCACTGGAGTGCAAACATTCTTTGCTCAAAATCTCCCAAAATATCATTTCCAATCCTCACTTGACTACACTTTCCTGTCATTAAGAGTGTCTTCTAACATCTTTTAACGGAAAATCTGTGATATTTTATCATATTTGGACAGAAAAGTGATGGTTGTGTTCGACATTCTACCCTTTTTTCCCAACTTTTGATCTGCTAATTTTAAACGTTACAACCTATTTTATTTCTGGGATTTTATGAAATTTTCGAAACAAATTTCACTAAAATTAACGATCTCACAATAGCGAACTTCCTGATTCCATGCAGTGGTGTAGTTTCATCGCACCTCATCATACACCGCTACATCGTCTCCCCGTCCACACGTGTGGCGATGATTTCACATTTAACTGCCATGATGACCCTGTTTGAACTAATGTACCTGAAAAACAATGCGACATTTTGGCTTGGCATTATTTCAAATTGGAAATTAATTCATTGTATCCGTCAGTACGTTTTTTTCATTATAATTTGCTAGTGTATCAGTTTGATAATTTTAGGTACATGGTCTTCAAACGACTGAATTTTATTGCACTTGGAAATTATGAGACCCAAAAGATGTTGGGTTTGGAGACGGTAGCAGGGTTTGAGGAGGTACGACGAGACTACAATGTATCCGTCCCTGACTTAATTATAATTTCTTGCTTTTTCCATACATTGTGTCTCATTGTTTTGTTTCTCATCTTCATCAGGTTTCCTTCGTTCCAGTTTCTTGGAATTGGACAGGTATAAATTCTTGACATACGTGTGTACATACATAGCACCCCAAATCCTTCAAAATCCTCCACCTCTTCAAATGGGGCAAAATTACTACCTGGCAAGAAGTACAGGCCATAAGTGCTGAATATGAAAGATCAACAAAAATGCATGTTGCATTTTGAAGATAAGGGCATGTTTCCAAAAGTGCACTATGATGGATTTTGGAGGATTCAGGAAGGTTCCTAGCCAGAATACCTATGGGATTAGGGTTTTAATTGACATCGTTTTTTATTTATTCATTATTATTGGAATAAGATTGGAAATATGATTGGTACACGTGTACATTTTTAATAAAACAGCCCTTTATGTGAAAACTTCATCATAACACTAGCCATTTTCACATTACATAAATTTGTTCCTGCTATCCAAATAATAATGATCTTGATATTTTGTTGCAGATATGGCCTTTACCAGTGATCTATATTGGCAATTTATGTTTTGGCCTCGGAAGCACAAAGAAATTAAAGTAAGTTGTGCACATGTTTGATCCCAATGTTAAATACTGCTTGTGCGTGTGAGCATGTAATTACCATAGAGTAGGTGAGTCAAAAACCGAGCACAAAATTCTCTTGAACATCAAAGATTTATGTGGTGAGTTCACATGCAATGCTGTGGATGTACATGTATGTCTGAAGTGTTTAACATCAGGGTCAAATATCGCTTAGAAATCTGTACATTATAAGCTCCCAAAAAGCATGACATGAGGTTGCACGGTAGTTTGTCGCGATCACAACAGTATGCTGCAGATCATGTGTACAAAATTCACTGTTCTTTTTTTATCAGGGAGGGTGGGAAAACAGCTACAAAATATCAATTTTCCACAGTAGAAAATACATTTGCGAGAAATATGACTCAAAGGCGACAACGAATCTATCGATCAACCTTTAGAATATTTCTATTTCAGCAAACCTTTTTTGAAGGTAATAATCTTGCCTTGCCCATGGGATAAAATGTGTGTATGTACATGACAGGGTAAGCAGCACCACAAGTGGTATGGTCGATACGTGAGAAAACATTACTGGTTGTCAGTGGAACTGGAAGGTAGTCTGTTATTTCCTGTCCCTTCTCTGCCACTTTCGTCCCCCCCCCCCCCCCAAAGAAAACCATTTGTGACAAATTATACAGTTGCAATTCACAATTTTTGTCTTTAATGTTTGTACAGCTTATCGATGTTTACTGTGCTCAGAAGGTTCTCAATATTATTTACTATGATCGGGGAATACATCGTATTGGGGTAAGTACAAAAAGTAATTCCAAAATTGCACTAATACTGCGCCATGCGTAACCCGTTGAGGGCGCCCTTCATGGTCTTAAATCATTTTTTTGTCAAAGGGAAGGTGGTCAGTAGGGTAGGTCTCTGATTTCTCATGATTTTTCCTGATTTCAAGATTTTTTACAAAGAAGAGAAGTAGCCACCAAGGAAAGAAAGATGTTTTACTTTTGTCAAATCACACCCCTGATAGATTCTCCCACCCCCTTCACCCCCCTCTTTCCCCCACACTTTTTGGACCCAGTGACCAGACTGGGCGCTGAAATGGGAAATTAAATCGAATAATTTGATTATTGGGGATAAGGTTCTGGGCAAGGGCAACTTTGGTGAAGTACGACTAGGTACTGTAAAAGTACGAGGCAAAGTCACTAAAGCTGCCATCAAAATACTCAAAGGTAAAATTAACAAGATTTTATAGATAATGGATGTTCTTGTTCTTTCATAAATAAGAACACAAGGTTTAAAAGAAATGTAGGCCTACTTTTAGCTCAGCCATTTTGTTATTTTTGAATTCTATACCTTATCTTAAAATTGTGCAAGTTAAACTTATGTTTAACTAAATAATTATTTAACCTGTTATTTACTGTTCCTTGTGTCCAATGGGTATAACTTAGGCTGGTGTTTTAAAGTCTGCCGCTGATGATTTTATGCAAGAATTTCAGACCATGACTAGGATCGGACCACACCCAAATGTTGTAGCTCTATTGGTAAGAATGATTTGTATTGTCCCGTAAGTCCTTGTTTAATAACAATATCAAATTATTTTGGAATTTAAAAACCAATAATGTCATTGGCAATGTTGTAGTCGAGGCCACAAAGTCTCAGACCGAGACCTGGTGGTCCAAGGGGAAGACCAGTCAAGACTCGTACAACACTGATCATTGGAACTGTGGGAATGCACTTGGAACTGTTGAAATACCATGTCATGTAACTCTGTGACCAAGATAATTATTTGGCTGGTACTGTTTTAAATTACAATACATAGGCCTGGTCATTGAAGATTATTCACTTTTAAACATTCAGGCTTATTACATCTTCCATTTTGCATTGTTTCTACTTTTGTGTTATTTGATTAACAATGTTTCAGTTGGTTTACACCACAGAAACTGGGTTGTTAAAAACTAAACCAGTGATCTTCGTATTTGCAACACCCCAGGTTTTGCATGGTACTTGTATCCTATATTCTGAGTGATCATAACAGTCTTGTTTTTGTGGGTTTTAATTGCGCTCGAGTCACCTGATAAAGGGAGTGTATACCATTGGTAATTACCCGATTACAACATTATTACTTGTTAAGTTGCTGGTGTTACTACACATCCTGAGAAATTATTTCCTCTGAAATGTTGTAATGTTTAGAAAACTTGAAATATTTTACAAATTTGAAATTGGTCATGGCCGTGATCTATATTCCACTTTAGGATAAATGAAACAAATCTAAATGCATTTTCACCATTTTCTGGTTAATGACAGAATGCAATTAGCACAGACTTTCACAAGTAGATTTCTGTACATTTCTCTTGGTTTCCAAGTACATGGATTTACAGATATTTTACCAACGGCGTACAATTTCATTAATTAATTTTCGCAAAGATGCAAAGTGCTACGTGATCAGTGAACCATGTTGGTCAGGACCAAAATCAAACAAACAGCATTATTCTTTTACAATAATTATTCCAAGGAACTCTCTATGTTGCGCTGGAATTCCTTCCTGAAGACAACCTACGTAACTATCTGCGGAATAATCGCCCAATAAAGCTACAAGGGGCGCGATCGAAGTTCACTGCGTCTCCCATTACTTTCTCAAACTTGCTCAAACTTGCAGAAATTCGCTGTGGATTTTGCTAAAGGAATGGAACACTTATCAGACGCCGGGGTCAGTATCATTTGAATTAAATGTTCATTATTTTTAAGAAATGTTTTCCTTGGATTGCCTCCATGAATTTTCTTAAGGATTTATTATTAAAATAATGTAAAATAGGTTATCATTCCTATCGCAAAGAAATTCAATCAATCTAATGGCCTATAGATAGCAACCATGAGATTTCAAGAGAGTACTTTTGTTCCCTACAGCTATGAATATGCTAATGTCCTTTTAATTTCGTAATGTGCAATAAATAAAGATAGCCAAGAACATATACGCGATGTGCCGTATTTTCATAAAGCATTCATTTTGTTCGCAAATCACATCTTGTCTTCCTGCAGATAATTCACCGTGATTTAGCTGCGAGGAACATACTTCTTGGAAAAGACTTGATCGCTAAAGTTTCTGATTTCGGGCTATCCAGGGGAGAAAACATCTATGTTCAGGAATCTTCGGTAAATCGAGAGTTTAAGATTAATAATTTGATGCATTGGACGATAAGTTTCTTTTTTACTTTCAAACATTAATTATTTTATTATGTTATTTTATTAGACTAATATGATAATTAATGACAAGTAACGTAGTCGTATTTTGCTTCAGAAACACATTCTTTGTTACATGATCTTGTAAATGTACTACGTCAAGTCTGCGCAATGGAATTTACCAATGGATGTACCTAATCACCAGAACAATCGGTCTCCTGATGACGGCTAGAGTAGACTAGTCGAAACGTTGAGAACAAACCAACCGGCTCTTCTCAGAGCCATCACTTCTTCCAAGAAGAGATCATGACATAGTGTACCCGAAAGAACTCAATTATATCTATCTCCACCATGCAAATCCTACATAAAGTAAGGAAGTAAGCAAGCGTTTATATAATTTGATAATCTAGTTATTACTAATAATTTCCTGTAACTATTATATTTACACTTGTTTGAATCAATCTAGACCCGAATACCTGTTCGTTGGCTGGCCATTGAATCCTTAACACATCAGATGTATGCATCTAAGAGTGATGTGTAAGTAAAATCCAGCTTTACTATGTCAGTTCTAGTCAGATGTCTGTACACTGTAAACACGTTGGGCAACATAGCGCTGGGTAAGGTTATTTCTCCCAGAATTGGTCAGTATTTACCACAACTGTTCACATATTTTGGCAAAACAAATATCAAACATTTGGCAATGGTAAACCAACTGTGTAACCTGTTGATACGTTGACCAGTGTTGGGCAACATATCAACCGTGTTTGCCTAATATTTCTTACAGTGTAAATGCTTCCATACTTTATAATAATAAGAAAATATGAACAAAAACCAATTAACCTGTGAAAGTTTCAGCTTCTTTTTTTTCTATTGTAAACTTTCCATCTAAAGTTGTGAAATTATTTTACTAGAATGATAGCACCTTGGACTGAAAGATTTCAAGAGATGTTAAAAACATCATCATTGTTATGCGAAGTATTATGTATAAAAACTATTATGTTTGTTATTGAGATTACCAACAGTGTATCAGCATTGTTTGGACCACATTGACAAAATGACCAGATAACGAGTCGAGATGTAAATTTCCTCGGTAGTTGACAGTAGATTAATGTATTTGACATCAGGCCCTTAGCCAGAAATTGAAACGCAGGAGAACCCGCAGGGGCACAAATATTGGCTTTTGTACGTGGGCTGAGAGTCCAAAACGACTCCCAATAAATTGTAGTCCCTATTGTTCATTTTCCCACACGGGGGCAGGTTAGTCTGCATGGGGAGGGGTTCTGAGGGGGGGGGTCTTTGATTTGGAACAGTAATGAGGAAACCAAATCTTGTTCTGTGTCAGATAATAAAAATATTAATATAATATTAAGATTATTATAGCGCCTCACGCTGAAACAACCCCAACGCGCTGGAACATGTCAAAAAAGTTAGTATTGGTACTATAAATTTTAGATTTATGTGTCTTGTGTTGTCTCCCATTGTTGATATTTTTATTACTATTTATGTTTAACACGCAGATGGTCATTTGGAATTTTACTCTGGGAGATAGTGACATTTGGTATGTATGTATAATATTTACCGAACACTGCTTTAGCCATATTATTGTTGCGAAAACTGTCAACTCTGTTTATGTGTATTACTTTCATCTGTACATGGGTTACAATCAGTAACCTTTGAAACCGTCTTGAAAAATCAATACTTCGCAATCTGATGCATATTTGGAAAGTTCTCTTATTAACTGTGTTTTATTGGTTAACTTAAATTACTTGGAACGCCATACCCAGGTGGAACGCCATACCCAGGTATCAAGAGCAGGGAACTAGCCGATCAACTACTGCAAGGATACCGTATGCCCCAGCCAGAAAACTGCCCAGATGAAGTGTAAGTCGAATAACTCACAATTTGTTTTACTTGCTATTGACCAAGGCTAAACCCTTGGGGATTGAAAGTCAATGAGATTTCTTAAATTCTTAACTGGAACAGTCTATAATAAATCTAGTTAAAGAGGCACTCTAAGGTCAAATTCAGTTTTGTGATGCACTCATTTTCCAATAAATTACAAGTCTCTAACTTCACTTTAAAGTGGTGTAACATATCATTTTATTTGATACCCTTTCAGAGCGATATTTGAAACATGACATCACTATTTTCTTACGGTAAATGAGTCTGTAACATTCCATACAGGAATGTTTTGTTTGTCAAAAAGTCAATTTCAACGCCGATTTGATCAAATATTGTGGAGATTCAGGAATGAACTGCAAATTCACCGTACAAAAATGTAGAGATCCATTTATTTGAAATGTGACGTCACTGTTGTCTTTGGATGTTAACAAATTTCACCCAGGAAGGTTATCAAATAAAATAACATTTTACATCACTTTAACGTGAGGTTAGAGACAAAAAAATTTGGCAATTTTTTCACACTTCAATAAGGACTCTAGTTATTGGAAAATCACAAAACTAAATTTGACCTTAGAGCCCCTCCTCTTTAATATAATACAAAACGCGCTTAATTTTTGTTAAACACTGTTTTTAATTTATGCCAAATATCTAGCTATGATTTGATGATGCAGTGTTGGCAGAGAGCACCAAACAAACGTCCAACCTTCAGAGAACTCACCGAAGCTTTGGAACAAATACACGACATTCCAGAAGACCATGTAAGTTTGTATAATCATATTGAGTAGTTCAGTGTAGATAATAGACTTCTAGTGTTATTTATACCTTTCCATGTATTGCTACCGGCTAGGCTATATACAGATCGTTTTTTCCGTTGTAAAATGCATGGTGTTAAATCAGTGGCGTTTTATACGCCATTGTGATTCGATGTTGGTCCTCAAATAACAATTCAGATGTTACAACATATCAATAAACTAACGCAATATCTGTCTACTTGATTCTGTGCCTCTGTTTTCATAGGCCTTTAGTTTGTATTCCATATAGGCCTGACTCCACGATTGTTGTGACATTACAAAAACAAATTCTTACTTTGTGTTTCTAGACTTACATGTCACCAACCATCTATGAAAACTTCAGTGTCATCAAGCCTGAGTTTGACGATAACTAGATTCCTTCATGCCAACCTGTGGTCTATATAATGACGTTTATCAGTAAATCAACAATAGCTCGTATTGAGGACAATAATACAAAAGGCTTGTGAAGTCTTCGCTAATGTCTTCGTATGCGTTACGTGCACAGCGCTTACTTTATGGTTCCGATCCCTATTACATAATGAGCCACTTGTTGTGTTAGGTTACCTAACTAACTGAGGGTCACATTATGAACCCCTTTTCTTCTTACATTATGAGCAGAATATACACTATGTGCTGGATTCCAAGCTTTTGCTTCTGTAAATTGCGTTTTTGTCCTATTTGTTTCACTTGGTTGTTTGAATTTAATTAATGTAAGTTTCGTTATAGGTAAGGTATAGAATTCGTAATTAAAACATTTCCAAATAGTTAGTTTATGTTGTTGTAAAGCTGATGATGGTATAAATATTTAGTATACTTTCTTTTAAGACGTGTCAAATAATTTCTATTTTGAATTTAAGAAAGCGTCCTTCTTCAACACCAGAATAAGGCGTAACACGAGAATAAAGGCGTAAAATTCATATCTGAGTGCATTTTCACTATTTTCTCGTAAACGACACAAGTTTGACTTAATTGATTGTTTAAGGTATATGTCGATTTTAAAAGTAAGCATGCTGGTATAAGAAGTTTTGCAAAAGTTTTGCAAACATTACCAGTGTTGTCCCTTCACCATGGGCGGATCCAGAAATTGTGGAAGGAGGGCCCAGTGTCTAAATCTGATCCCGAAGGCGTCAGTGCGTAGCTCAAACCCCTCCAAGCGTGAGGTACAAGGGGTGAAGACCCAGCGGGGTCCAGTAGACAACCCCCCTTGAATCATTTTAGGCAAGTTGGTGATACGAACATTTTCCATTTAGGTTCATTGTCTGATAAGTCCTCTGATAAATGCTCCCTTAAATATTAAGTGTCTAATATTTTTCAATATTTTGGTGATTAATACTTAGTAATGATTTATATGCAGTGCTATTAGCGTTAAATTAAAGCAGTTTATTTTAATCTCACTATACACAGTATGTATGAGTCACAGTACGTCATGCCTATACTGTTAATTAAAAAAATAAAGTAGTGTTTATTTTGTATATCCAGTCTTAATTACGAGAAGGACATTTGATTGTTAATATATTTGTATGTATAGGCTTACTAGATTAGGTATTGATGATAATATTAAGTGCATTGAGCAAATGATTTAATTTTAAAATTGTGAAACATTTTAGTCAGTGGTGTAACTAGGATCAATTTTCTAGGGACTAGGGGTGTACCACTTTAGGGGGAATAATCAATGCCCAGATCTGCTCGTCTCAAATAGGGACGTATTTTGTTTCATAATTCTGAATGGGGGCAGGGTGAACCTCGGCTGGGGGCATTCGTTCTCACCCCCCATAGTTACGCCACTGATTTTAGCGCTTAACGAAAGTTTGGTGATAAGAATTTCATGGATGAATTAGATGTATGGTTTAATTTTAATCTGAATGTTAATGGTTTAAATTAGCATTTTGGACGCAATTTCTTTTCTTTTTTGTGAAATTTATGCTGACTGTTATATTCCTTCAAATAATTATGTCTGAGGTGATATGTCGTTTTTGAAAAATTAATAATAGAGCACTTTCCCAACTGATTTTGTTTGGTGACATCACTTTGGATTGAATATGGCAAATCTTAATACATTTTCATTATTTTTTCGAGAACGACACAACATTACCCATAAATAAGTTTGGTTGTTTTATGTACCGTATATATCCTGATTCAAATAAAGTAAAGATTTATAATACATTTATAATTAATACATTTTGCCAATATTACCAATAGTACCATGAATGTTATTATATCTGCCTTTTTTTGTCAAAATCTGGAAAGGTTACACATCCAAACCTATCATTCCTATGTTGGAATGGATAGGTTACAATTCAAAACCTACTATCTCTATCTTGGAATAGAAAGGTTACAATTCCAAACCTTCCATTCCTATCTTGGAATAGAAAGTGTACAACTGCAAACTTTCCATTCCTATCTCGGAATGTATTGGATTAATTTGTTTAAAACTGAGATAATGTTGATGCATCATTTGTTAACCTTATCAGGCCTTGAGACATTTTATAATATCTCCATAACGCTTTGTCAGATCACGCTGACATTTCCTGATTTTTTCTAACTTTCTTTGGGACCCACTCACGCAAAAATCATCGATAATGGGTGTTCGTGATTGCCATGACAACCGTTTATTTTGAACAGATCAAATTGAATTTTCACTTTTTTGTGAAAAAAACTAGATTTTCTATACTGTAAGACATAATATGTGTGTTTGGGATTGTTGTAAATTTTCAAACTCTGAATTGGACAATATTGAGTCATATGACCACTTCCAATGCATTCTTGTAATCCAATATGTGTTTTTAAAAGGTTTTCAGAATTTGTTCGCTTAGTGTATAAATTTATGTCATCAATAGTACCATGAATGTTATTATATCTGCCTTTTTGGGTCAAAATCTATAAAAATCATGTTTTTGGAACAAAATTACAATGTTGCTTATTGACAACCTTTTTGCAAAATTTCATGGGCAACGGATACAAATTAAGGAAGTTATGGGAAAAAATATTATTTTTACGACAAATAAGGAAAAATTTACCAAAAATGAATATAGCGCCCCCTTATGGTAACCTATGAACGATTTAATGGCCTTATTCGGTAGATTCGGTAGATCTAATACATGAAATACATGATACAGTCTGTAAGAATTTTGAATCCAGCTGGATTTTTGTGCCATTTTTAGATTTCAAAATGGCCGCCATTTTGGAATGGCCGCCATTTTGTACATATTTTCTCCAATTATTCGACTTTCTGACCACCTAAAACATTGTTGTTTTACATTTAATGATATATTTAGACCATTTAATGGAAATATTTGTCTGCTGGCACCACATATCATCGCATAGTTGACGTACATGTAAATGGTTATACAAATGGTTAAACTGTCTTTATTTATGCTGCCCAAATAGGTCCCATTTGGAGAGCCCTTGTGGGCACCATTTAATGGTCTACCCTACTGGGAGATTCGGCACGAGAGATTTGTCCGCCGGCACCACATACATGTATTGTCGCATAGTTGACGACGTTATGAATCGGCTATTTTGGTGGTTTTAGGGTTTTAAATTGGCATCTTTGGCTGCCATTTTGGATTTCAACGTGGCAGCAATTTTATATATATTTCCATTATTGTTAACGTAGGCCTACTTTTACACCTAAATTTTGTATTGCCAAAATTATGTTGATTATAGGTAGTGGATTTAAAAAAAAAAATAATAATTTTTAATTAATTTATTTATTTATTTATTTATTTTTTAAAATACACGTTTGTGACTTAATACTCCCTTGCATTTAGATTGTCAATACAAACAAAAGTAGGGTCTTGTAAGCTCCAATAAGTTGTTTTCAACTTGTTTTATTTGCTTAGTGGTTAGAGGCGGTAACTGGAAATCTTTCAAAGACACGATATCTTTGTCAGGATGTCAGGATGTTAATCAGTATTTTTAAATAATATTGTTTAAGTGGTTGTGTACATGTAATGGCTATGGGTGCGGGTAACTGGAAATTTGTCCTGATAAAAACACATGCGTGACAATTCAGGAAATGTTTGAGGAAATAAGTTTCAAGTTTCGTGACATTATGTATTAACTGTTTTAGGGTTTTAAAATTGTAAATGTTCATCTCTACTAGTTTTTAAATCATATTTTACATGTTTACGTTAAACACTGTTAAACTATATTCTGTACGTCGGAATTGACGTTAAAAACTGTCCTTTACTGTTTAAAATGCAGTTATATGTGCACGAAGCCCGTCATAATAATGTTTCCAAATGGTTTCAGTCTTATCTTACTGGTAGGACTTGTAGAGTTAAGATTGCCAATAACTATTCTGATCCGCAAACTCTTGATTATGGTTTACCACAAGGTTCCTGTGTCGGACCTCAGATGTTTTCTTACTACACACACCCACTCTCAGATATTATTAAGCATCACTCTGGTGTCAAATTCCATTTTTATGCTGATGACACCCAATTATATATTTAAATATATGTGTTGATCCCCGGAAACCTGGTGAAACAGATCGTGCACTTTCAACTTTATCTGCTTGTGTTTCTAACATCAAGGCATGGATGTCACAAAATATGCTCCTCCTTAATGATGAAAAGACTGAATTTTTGTTGCTGCCAACCATAGACTTTTGAAAACATTACCTGACGTCACCATTACAATTGGTAATACAGTTATCAATCCCTCCTTATGTGTAAAAAACCTTGATGTTATTTTTGGTAATACAGTTATCAATCCCTCCTTATGTGTAAAAAACCTTGATGTTATTTTTGACAGTACTATGAGTATGTCTAACCATGTATCTTCAATATGCAAAACCATTAACTTTCATTTAAGAAATCTTTCGCAAGTTCGTATCTTTATTGATGAAATCACTATCACGCTGTGATACCGTTTGTGTAAGAGCGCTATATAAATGCCTTTATTGTATTGTATTGTTTAACGCGCGTACTATACTGTTTGTTCCAGCTTAATTTGATAGCGGCAACCGTTTTGATTTTTTCCCCTAGAATCAAGATCAAAAACCAAATAAGGGTAGGCAGGTATAAAGTTAAGTACGTCTGGGCTCAAGACTAAGCCGTATGTGCAGTCAATGTAAACTGTTGTAAAAGACTACGGCTTAACCCCGTCCAGGCTGAATTCATCTATTGAATATAGGACTACATAGGGTTAGTTTAATAAAAGGGCATTTAGGGGCACTGTGCAAGCCCTTGTAATTTTCTTAGGGATCTGAATTTTGAGAGGGGGTACAGAGTACAGGCCTCAGGTGTGGGGGGAACGAACTAACAAGAACGTAGTTCAAGATATAAGCAAAGTGGTTGAAAGGTTATGTTTAAGTAGGTCTAGGCAATGTCTGCATCAGGTTTGAAAAGGCCTGTTTGTATCTTTTAAAATCAGTGAAAGTATAATTATATTAATATAAAGAGAATCAAAAGGGCCACCATTTTGGACATATTTTCCGAAATGTGTTACTCTTTGATCACCCTATTACATTGTTGTTTTATATTTAATGTCATATTTTGGGTCTTGGTACACAAGTAGTACATGTAGTAGGCAACCATCTTGAATTTTAAAGGAGTTTCCATTTCGATTTGTTTTTCTTAATTTGACTTACTAGCAAGCTGGTAGCAACATCAAACAGAGTAAATGTTTACATATCTGGGACTTGCTTTCATTCCTTAGGACAATAGTTAGGATGTCATTTAATTGGCATCTTTGGCTGTCATTTTGGCTTTCAACGTGGCAGCAATTTTAGATATATTTCCATTATTGTTAAAGTAGGCCTACTTTTACGCCTAAATTTTGTATTGCCAAAATTATGTTGATTATAGGTAGTTGATTTTTTTTGTCAAATACACGTTTGTGCCTTGTTTTATTTGCTTGGGGTTACAGGCGGTAACTGGAAAGATTTCATAATAAAACACACGATATATTTGTCAGGAAATGTTTGTCAGGATGTCAGGATGTTGATCAGTATTTTTTAGTAAGAAAACAACTTAAACTAGACGGAAGTGTTTGTTATATTACAAACACAAAGGTGTTCGGGTTTTGTCAGGGCAGTGATGATGACGTCAGAATGTTTTTTAAAGAAACTTAGCATTATTATTTTTTTTCATATTAAAGAGTACCCTGTAAAATATGATGTGGTTACCAACGATGATTTGTTTGAAGTCCATTTCAATGATTTGAACTTAATCACATTAGGCCCTACACCAAATTCAAACTTCATTTCAAATGCAATGGTATAATAAAAGAATGATAATGATAAGGGTAAATTTTGGTACCGAAATTCTTTGAGAGAAGGCATTTCTTTGGCGAGTTTTTACAACCCGTTTTCGTGTAGTTTCAGATACGAATTGTGATTTTGACGAAACCGTCGTCCTCGCTAATAATGTACGGTTTTGAAAATATTTTTTATATTAAACTTTGACTTCCGGTTTGGACAGGAAAGCAAAGGTCAAATTGGGGTCACCTTCGTGTAAATATTTTTCGACAATTAACAATCTATACAATGGTGGAAAAATTGTGAATTTACCCATTGTGGTTGTTGAGATATGATTTTTTTTAATATTAACATTTGATTTATCCTTATTCAATGTATGATGACCTCATCACGACGTCACAACTCATGTTTCATCATCTACGCGTTAAGTTCTAAGTACATACCAAGTTTCAAGTTCATGTGAAGTTTGCAAGTATGTGTTTTCTGTAGACAATCGATGGGGAGAAGAAGAAGGAGAAGAACAAAAAACGAACAAAAACAATAGGTGTTTCGGGCACATACCCGAACACCTAATAATATTGTTTAGTTGGTTGTGTACATGTAATTGCTATGGGGGCGGGAATCTGGAAACAAATTTGTCCTGATAAAAACAAGTGAAATTCAGGAAATTCAGGAAATGTTTGAGGAAATGTTTTAAGTTTCAAGTTTCATGACATGTTGGTCCAAAGGCTGCAAATAACTTGTGTGGACCATTGTGATGCAGGCGGACAAATCTCCTGGGGCCGACTGGGATATCACACCGTCAATGTTAACCCATCAAGCAACCTTTGAAGTATGAAAGTATGGCATTGCTACTGAATAGTATACGAATATTCTGGCGTCAAATTAACTCGGTAATTAATTTTCCCCACATGGGACCCATGTTGACCCCATTGAACATGAGGACCATAGTGGCGCCGGTGGTTAAATATCTTTTGACCCCAGTAGGGTAAACCCTACTTAAGACTACATGAGCTATCCACATGGATCCTATATTAGTAGCCCACTAAATGCCAACTTGAATATTGTTTTTATTCCACGTTGGACCCATGTAGGCCCCACATAAGGCCCATGTACAAATTACATGGGGTAACATAACAAAGCTCATAATTATGTCTTCAAAATATCAACATAAAACAATTCAGGTAAATCGAATACAGGTCGACAACATTTCAGATTAATGTCTCAACATCTGTCTGGAACCTTGGAGTCATGTTTGATAACACTTTATCAATGGATTCACATGTCAAGAAAGTCTGCCAATCTGTGTACACCCAAATAAGGAATGTATGAAGTATTCGGAAAGTGCTTTCAGATGATGATGCTGCAATAGTTGTGCAATTCTTTACTGTTTGCCATATCAGAGTATCTTCTGAAGAAGCTCCAACATGCCCAGAATGCTGTTGCACGTGTTCTTTCCAGGGGGAGAAAATTTGACCATATTACCCCCAATACTTATAGCATTACATTGGTTACCCATAAAACAAAGAATTAATTACAAACTCCTACTGTTGACTTGGAAAGCACTTCACGGTTTAACTCGTGTATATACGAGACATACTGTGTGCATACCATCCTCATCCTAATCTAAGATCCTCAAACAAACTGTTGCGTTCCAATAACACACTCTTCATCGGGTGATAGAAGTTTCATTTCTTGTGCACCAAACTATGGAATGATCTCCCCCATCAACTCCGTACACTAGACTACATGCAGAACTTCAAAAGACTTAAGGCAAATCTCTTCAAATCTGCTTACATCGTATCTCCTCATGAAATTCTGTGAATTCTCGTTTTTTATTTTTCTTCACTTCTCCAAGCGCCTCGGAATAGGCAAATAGAATGACGGCGCTATACAAATGATGATGATGACGATGATGATGATGATGATGACGACGATGATGATGACGACGATGATGATGATGATGATGACGATGATGATCCAGTCTGAAATACAACCTGCCGGCATGCACAGTGCTGTAATTAATCACCAGTTAGTCAAGTGAATAAAAATAAAATACCCTAAAAATATTATTAAAACAGCAGTGTTTAGAAAGTTAAGCAAACAGGGAAAATATTTCATGAATCGCTGAAAATTAGAAATCCAAAATGGCGCTGGAAGATGCCAATCAACCAAAGGGCACTCTAAATATGTGCCCTACAAAATTATAACAAGTTGCCGGCAATGTTTTAAAAGACACAAACAGCCCTCTTCAAACGTGATGTAGACTTTAACTCTTTGCATATTTTATATTAGTTTGTTAGCAAGTTAAATTAATTTTAAAAGTCAAAATGGCTGTCCCTTTAAAATTCAAAATGGCGGCCTTGGCCCTACATATTAATAAAACATTGAGAATTCGAGACTCAATATACTGCGTTAAATGTAAAATAACAATGTTTAACTGGTTAGAAAGTCAAAAATTTGGTGAAAATATGTACAAAATGGCGGCCATTTTGAAATTCAGAATGGCGGCCGAAGATGCCAATGAAAAAAATGGCACCTATTTTTTGGAATTCAGCATATCAAGATTGACAAAGTTAGCCAATAAAATCCATTTTGACAGCCTGGACTAACATTACGTGGTTATTGGAACCAGGCCAAATTTCGCATACACCAAGTATGGTGGCTAAGAGAGGCCTCACTAATAGGGCAAACGTTCATACCCCTATGTGAAAAGGTTGTTTAAAACACAGTACGGCAGAATTCCAATCGATCCAGGACATCGTTTTACAGCAATAAGAAAAAATAAATAAACAATTTCAAAAAAATAATAAAAAAATAAACAAAAATAAGAAACAATTTGTGATATCTACACGCAAATACAATCAAATAGTTTTGTGCGTAATTGTGTCAAAGCTAAATACTTTGAAAAACACAGGGTACGTGGTAAATCAGGAAGTTAGCTTATTCTAGCTAGAATCATAGACCGTGTCTGGTCACTATTGGGTAATACCTAAACAGACTATGTTAGTGCATGTAGAAGGGCCTTACATGTATGTTCCATGGGTATAATTATTATCACGGAATAGCAGACTGGAGTATCATTACGTTTTCAACTAGTGTTCGAAATTGTGTTCACCAGATTCAAGGGAATTACAGAATGTTACAGATTTAGTCAACAGTCGCCATGATGTCAAATGAATCATACCAAAACCATCGTGGCTTGTCATTTCTCCTATTTCTTTGCTTCTTTCTCAGTAATGGTAAGTAAAGTTTAATTTTGCAAGATGGCAGAATGACATCAAATTTAGGCCTAACTGATTTAAATGTGGTGAATATTACAATAAATAAATTATTTTTTATCACAATTCTCAAATGGAGGACCGCTCTATTTAGACGGTCTGTAGGCAGCGTATTAGGATAGTCAAAAGTAATATTTGTAACCTTGCATGGTGAAAAGGATAAGAAAAGACTATTTGCGGTGACACCATGTGAAATTCTCAATTGAGTATTAATTAGTTCTGAAAAAACTGGTTACTGCTGGTTACTACTACCAGGAGAATGCCAGCCTCTGGGAAATGCTGCTGCTTAAGTAGACTGCTGGAGAATCATGCTGAAGGATTAGTGCGTTGAACCTTTCAGTCGGGGAAATGTGGAATTGGGATCCTTGGAGGGGGAGAGGAGTGTTGTGCTCGCTGAACTGAATCAGTTGTTAACGAGCACAGGGGGAAGGAGTGTGGGTGACTTAAGATGTAGGATATCCCTCAGTCTGGGGTGGGTTGTGGACTTTGAATATAGAAGATCGTTCGATCCGTAGTAGGACTCCTGTACATAGTACATCTGTACATGTGTAGTATATATAGACCAAATTCCCATGTACTTTGCAGTGATGGTCACGGGTTTTAATTTAACTGTTAATTACTTCCCTTATTGACGAAAACTCAACTTGAATTTGACAGATGAACAATGATTACAAATTATAATATCCTACGAAATTCAACTGAGAAATCACACTAAACAATGATTTACTCAATATATTACCTTTATTATTGAGGAAAACAACCTTTATTTACATAAATCAGCCCAAAAAAACCCACACTGCACCCACTCCTGCTGCCCATCTTGGAAACTATGGGGTTTCAACACAATGAAGCCCACACAAAATGCCACTTGGGCAAACCTTTCAAAATTCATTGCTTGGACTAGCTATGTCACAAGGAAGGTAACAAAGATAAATACAATTTAACCGAGAGTATGAGGGCCTTGTCACAGGCAACCAAGTTGCTAGCAATTTAACCTGGGCAACTTTTGTTGAGTCCACTTGCATGTCACACGCAGCAATTTCAAAGCAACACACGTATTAATCCTGATTGCATGCAACCGTGATGCAACTAGGTATCCAATCATTATGTAATATGCATTGGTCATGAGAAAGGTCAGTAGCCCCTGTAACTTTTCAACTAGCAAAAAGCAAACATTCAAACTGAAAACAAAAATGTGTCATCAATTGCACATTACTGAATACACTTGTGAATTTAGCATGTATCCACGAAACCAGACTTCCAATCTGACACAAATGACAACATTTACAACAATACAAAATGTTTTCTTGTAATTAAATGCTTATTGCCTCTGACGTATTCCAGGTTTCTCTAGGCCATGTTACAACATTGGTAATGTTGGGAAAACTGCTTCTACGAGTATGCATACTATCTTTGGATCAAATTATACATTAAACAACCAACCTGTGTATGATTCAGCTTATTACATTATATCAGTCACAAGAAAATAGTGAAGATTTATTTGTGTATTCATTCTATTATGTGAAATTTATTCGAAATGGAAATTATAGATTATCTTGAAATTGAAAGCACATCAGACAAAATAAATTCTATGAAATCATAACCGCAAGTAAGTTCACATTACAAATCAATGAATTGGATACATTTTTGATTACCAATCCTTTACATTAGCTTTAAATTAAATCAGTAAGATATTTTCTCAAAGGCCTTTTTACACTTTCGTTGATTGCTCCAGACCCAGTTTCTAGATCCAAAGTAACTATTTTAATAACAATTCATATTAAATAATAGTTTATAATAATTAAAATGAGTTATCAAGAAATTGATAACAAATCTCATTTAGCATGCCATCTATAATTGCAAAAACAACCCTCATTAACCCCACCCCTTTTGCATTTTCCATTCTGAATTTTGGTATACACATGCTTTCCACCAAGACACACACGAATTTGTTTATTTTCCAATTGAAACTCATCAATATTTTTTCATCCCTCTGCGCTTTTTCTTCAATTATTATTATTTTTATATGCAGGCCCTTCTTTTCCCCTCTTTTTATGTTACAAAACCATCTTCTTTCTTCAAAGCATACCTAATAGTCCGTGGGCTACCACCACCACCCCTCCCCCTGGGGATTTTTCAAGACAAATATTTTTGTAAACCTTGACCATAGAGCTATTGAAATCAGGTTGTCTGCAAATTGCATGTTGGTGGGTGAGGCTGTGAGGGCGTTTTTTTTTCAAAATGGCCGCCAAAATCCTGGTAATCGATCATGCCACACAGGAGGACTTTTTATTTTTTAGTGCCACCTAAAACATTTTCACACCTGTCTGAAATGCTTAAACTACCTCAAGAAAATACTTGCAAGAATAGCTAGCTCTTGTAGAACTTATGTTACAATTATAATAAAACTACTTCTACTAGTGTCTTCACAGTGTCACAGATTAATCTGTTCATCTGTTCATCCAAATCCTACATCCTGCATTTCTTCCTTTCATGTTTGTTACCTGTCCTTTGAGCCTCTATCCTTTCAAAATTTTCTGAAGCCAACGCTGCCCTGATAGCTTCCTCTAAAGTTGATGGATTGGCTCTGAAGATACCCTCACGGATCGACTGGCAAGCAGTCGCATCTGAAAAATGACCTCGCGCAAACCAGTCTCTGAAAACTTGGGGTATGCTAATGCTGTCAGTTCTTTCGTACCTTGTCTGCGATTCTTCAACTCCATTAAGAAGTTCTCCGTCCAAAGCGAGCATTCAGCAAGTCAAGCAACTCCCTATATTGTTTTCTTTTTCCATCCTCTCCTCGATTAAGTAGCACCATTAGTGTCTGGCCCTTGAGGTTCGCAGCGAGAAATGCAGCCGCCTACTCGTCGTCCCAAGCATTGGCGATTTTGCAGGATTCAAAGTGTTCCAGGTACGCTCGATTCGAGGTAGTGCGCACTTTCTGTAGCTTCCTGTACTGGAGCAAGCACTTGCACGCAAACGGACATTGCATGCCCACAGCACCAAATACTCCACCGCCCTCCTTAGTTCGCCCTCGCCATGCGCAAGCCATAGCTCATTTGCGTTACATTATTATGTTTAGTTTTTGTTTATTTTTGGGGGAGGGGTGGGATGCAGGGGTAGGCAGGGGAGGGAGGCCGAGGGGGTAAGGAGGACCTTAAATACCAATGTATTATCCCTAGATCATTTCCCAGATACTTAATCGATCATGGGGAAACACATAGAGCCGAACTACATACATATCAGTGATGTAGTGCCTTGATGCTGAGGCTTGGCCTTAAGGCTGCCTTAAGGCTTGATTTTAGGGCCTTGGCCTTAGCCTTAAGGCTTGAGGGCAAAAGCCTTGGCCTTGAGGGTCAAAGCCTTGCAACTTTAGGGCCTTGCTCTTCAAGGCCCATCGATTTTTGAATTTTTCAGGTAAATTAGTTTGAAATTTTGCTTTTCTACAAACATACAACTTGGAGTCAGCTGTCTGCAAAGTCTGCAGTATCTAATTTAATCATGTTTTACCTAGATTTGTGTGTTGACACACTTTCACTTTTACAGCATCACATTTTGTTACCATGATAGTACATGTTGCTGCTTCCCCCAAAACAAAGCTATAATAATTTTCTTTATACTTGTACTTGTGGGGACAAGTAATTTCTAGCAGTTTGTGAGCTTGTTGATGGAAAGGATTTCTTGATGGCAGTCGCAGTTGTGGTGGGGGTTTTTGATTGGTGTTTGTCAACAGTTGATGAAGCAGATGGGAGTCACACCCAGCGGCACGTCGCGCAAGAGCAAGGTATTGCTGCTGTCGTCTCACTTCATAAGGAGCAATTCCACTGACTACTGGAAGGTATTGAGTAGGAGTTGATCTGATACATCCTGAGATGATGCGCATGGTGTTGTTAAGGGCTACGTCAATCTTGCTGGTGTGGGTGCTCCTTGCCCATACCGGTGCACAGTACTCTGCAACAGAGTATACTAAAGCTATTGCTGAGATTCGAAGAACGTTGTAGTCTGCGCCCCAGGAAAGGCCTGCTAGTTGTCTAATGAGACAGTTGCGAGCGTTGGCTTTCTGTGCGAGCTGTGTGAGATGGCTTTTGTATGTTAGAGATCTGTCCAAAGTAACACCAAGATACTTGGGGAAATCATCATACGGGATGGTTGTGCCATTGCAAACGACTTTGATTTTGTAGTTAGCCAGTCTAGTTGCTAAACAGTTTTGGTGATGTTAAGTCGGAGTCTCCAGTTTTTGAAGTAACGGCTTAAGGATTCCATATCGGTGCCAAGTGTTGTTTCAAGCTTGTTAAAGTTTTGGCAGAGGTTAGGAGTGCTATGTCATCTGCGTAGATGTATTTCTTTGAGACAGTGGTTGGTAGGTCAGCAGTGTAAATGTTGAATTAAATCGGTGCGAGCACTGAGCCCTGCGGGCTCCCGTTTTTCAGGAAGCATGTTTTACTGGTTTCTTCGCCAACCGTCATTGTAAAGCTTCTGCAGGTGATCATTGTCATGAGAAAGTTTACTAAGGTTTTATCAGGTATGATTTTGTGTAGTTTTAGGGCAAGACCTTTATGCCATACCGTGTCATATGCTGCTGATAGATCGACCAGTACAGGACCGTTTTTGAGACCTTTTTGGAAGTTGTCCTCTATGTCTTCTATGAGGAGTGTTACTTGGTCTGTTGTACAGCGTCCTGTACGGAAGACGGCCTGCTCAGGTGGGAGTTGAGGATCCACAATGGGTTGGATACGATTGTATATTAGTATCTCCATCACTTTGTAGATTATGCACAGTAGGCTTATTGGACGGTAGCTGCCCGGGTCTTCGGCGGCCTTGTCCGGTTTGAGAATTCCCATTACTTTACCATGTCTCCATATTTTTGGGATTTTCTGAACTTTGATACAGGTGCTGAAGTAATCTCGAAGACATTCAGTGGATTTTGGTCGAAGATTTTTGACAAATTCTGGGTGAATATAGTCTGTCTGTTTTAGGTAATGCTAATAATATTTCTAACCATGATGGCCCAGAAAATAAAATTACTTCCATGTTACATAATAACAGGGTAACATCAGTTAAAAACAGCCGTTCTTAGATCCCCCTTTTGTTATACTTTTCTTATACCTTTTGTTAATGTGCATCAGTATGGAAGCAAACCATTCTTTTTGTTATATTTAAATGGTATCCACGAAGACCTGAACTTCTACTCAGTCATATATTTGTACGTGAAGTTTTTATTCTTACTTTGAGCGAATCGTTATGATGTGACATGTTTATATTAGTAGTAATTTTATACTAGAGGGCCTTGGCCTTGGCCTTGGCCTTGGCCATGAGGGTTAAGCCTTGGCCTTAGCCTTAAGGCTTGAGGGTCAAAGCCTTGGCCTTGAGGGTCAAAGCCTTTGCTCCAACACCGATACATATGATGTGCGGTGGGGATATTTTGGGGGGTAAATTTGACCCCGCCCCAATGCTTAACCAACCAGTATTTTTTTGCCGACAAGCAGATATTGCAATGGCATACAATAGGCTGCCCCAAAAAAGTAGTATGTTGTAGTACGTTGATGTGATCTGTGTACAGTGCAGCAATAACAGCCCACTGTACTTATGATGACCACATTTGACATCTGTGCTGCAATAACAGCCCACTGTACTTATGATGACCACATTTGACATCCTACCTACGTGCATGTGGAATTCTCGACGATCGAGGAACTTTGCTTCTCATGTTTTAAACATTTTGTGCAAACACGTTGAAACTTGAGTTGAATTGATTTATTTCTCAATATTTGTAAAGCTCATGGCCTTCATCCTTTGTGTACTTGTTTGATGCGCAATATTTGAACTTTTATATCCTGCAGCCTCAAAAGGGGACCTATTTTTCCAAAATTCTGAATAGGGGCATAAATTTATAAGAAAGAGTACCCTTGAAGATGATCCTATAAACATGCTAAAACGAACAATCTGAATCGGTCATACTAAAAAGGCGTCAAGGACTGGATTCGCAGCGTCAAGGCCTGGATTCGGCGTCAGTGTGTACATTTCAAGGCGTCAAGGGTTTTTCTACGATGACAACGAGTAGACAATAGCCGACAACAAATTATGAAATATGGCCAAATACCTACAGGAAGCGTTAATGTGATATATAAATATTTTCGGGGAATTTCTAAAAGTCTTTTTACCATGAAAAATTGTTAATTTTAACTTGACAAGCGTTAATATTTTACGACGGCCATTTTGCCTTTTCCCTGTTTAGTCATGCGCATAGGACTGAACCATTTCTGAGCAAAAAAAGATAAAAGGGCATTAATCTCTGAACAAAGGTTTTGTGGTGCAGTTTGGTGTATGCATGAATTTGGCTAAGATTTGTTGGTCTATTTTTGGTGTAGTCACAAGAGTGGTGCACATTTGGTGTACACCACCGTTGTACAATTGGCTCCATGTGAAATAGTAGATGATTATTCACATGAATTTCTCTATTGTAAACACACTATTGTAGTCTGTGGGCTGGAGGGGTCTACCGTGCACCCCCACCCCCCATAACCCACCGCCACCGATATTTTTTTGTTCCTTTGGATGTCCTAAACACGAAAAAAGATGTTAACATTGAAAATTTTGGGTTGCACTATCTGTTCTGGCCCACTTATGCTGATAATTCTAGCACTAGGGGTGGAAGAAGATCAAACATCTCGCCATTACTCCATCATGCCTTCACCTATTATCATGTAACTTGGTACAATTAATGTTCAGTCATATGTCGTCATGATGACGTCATCGGTTCTCGTAAATACGACCGGTGGAGGGCGCTATAATTGCACGTATATTATGCATATTTTAATTATAGGGATTTTCTGAAAAATATCACATTACAAATCATTTAGTTTTTATTGTTGCCACCAAGAACAAAACATTAATTAATTTATGCCTTAAATGGGTTTGTCTATGTCTAATGTAACCACACAAATGTGTTAACTCAGAAGTTTTGTGGATTTTTTATCTCTGGGGGCACTTTTTAGCCCCATGGTATTAAGCTTAGTTGGACGTCCATATCACTACATATTAAATAATCCTTTATTTCTCAAACATGCTTTGACCTACATTAATCAAACTTGGCACAATAAATGTTCATTCACAAGTCGTCAAGATGATGTTATTGGTTGTCATGGAAACTACCTCTATTTTTATAAATATGCGCAAATGAATAAATGGTTAATATATTTCTTATTTTTAGCCATTGTAGTACACTATAGGGATAACGTATCATTAATTTTTAACTGGATATGATATGTCAACTCTAGTGTAAGAAAAAAGGATAAATTTGAAAATCTTGGATTAAGTTGTCTCTGGAGATCTGTGTTAAAGCGCCTATCGGGTCCTTGTTGAGCCAATAGTCCTTAGCATATGGGGTGGGAGGGAAACAAACCTCCATTACTCTGGCATGTTTTGACTTACATTCATAAAATTTGGCACATGTACTGTTCATGTATATGTTGTCAAGATGATTGGTTTCCATGGAAACTTCTATGTTGTACTATATCTTCTGGGTAATCGCTGATTAGGTCTTTGTCTGTAAGAAGAGCTTCCTGTTTGGGATGGTGAGTCCACGTTTACAAGGAAGCCTCATTCCAGGCTGAATGGGAGCACCAAATCAATATGAAACTTCCTGAAAGGATACATTAACCTTGCAAAGTCAAACAGTGTTGGCACTTGTTCCGAAATGTGGCTTCCCCAAACATGGGGACTGCTGTGATGTATGAGCCAAGGCATCTGCCTGTCAGCAATTCATCTGCCATCCAAACTCAGTGGCACACGTTTTATTTTCGGGAAGGGTTATTTATCCAATGGAAGGTCACTCCGGCCTGGTTTTAGGCATAGGAAATAATCAACCGGCTTGAAAGGGTTCACATGGGCTATATGGTTCTCTCCAAATATGAATGTATTTTATCCACAGACTTTGCCTACAGATGTGCTCAATTCATCACCTTGATTAGTCAGCTTTCCTGCGAGGCTGTGTAGGCTGGGTACTTATTCTCGGGGTGGGTCGAAGGCACCCGGTTACTGTGTGCAGGGTATTGTTCAGGCTCCTGTCCACCACAGGAGTATGTTTGCTACTGCACTACACAGAAGAGCAGAATTCAGCAGAAATGTACACAGAAACTATATTGAAAGTGTGTAGGATAACATTGGCACTCCTACATGTAGTTCTTGCCAAACAACACAATGACGGCACAAAGGCACTCTGGGATCACCATATCGTTTTATCCATAGGTGTTACCAACAGATTACTTCATTGGTTTGTTCACCTTCATTAGTTTGTGCCGGCCTGTGCCAGCCAGTGCCGGTTTGTGCTGTCGTGTGTCGTCCTGTACCGTCCTGTGCTGGCCTGTGCCAGCCAGTGCCGGTTTGTCCTGGTTTTTGTCCAGCTTGTGCCAGCTTGTGCTGTATGGCCAGAACTACGAGAGCCAGTGCCATCCTATGCACTTTCAATATAGTTTTGTTTACATTTCTGCTGAATTCTGCTCTTCTGTGTGGTGCAGTAGCAAACATACTCCTGTGGTGGACAGGAGCCGGAACAATACCTCTATGTACAGTCACCGGGTGCCTTTGACGCACCCCTATAAGAGGTATACAGCCTACAGAGCCCCACAGGCAGGCTGCAGTGAATCGATCCACTAAGCAGTGAATCTAAGATCGCATTTGAATGGAACATCTGCGGATGAAATACATTTATGTTTGGAGAGAACCATATAGCCCATGTGAACCCTTTCAAGCCGGTTGATGATTTCCTGTGCCTAAAAGCAGGCCGGAGTGACCTTCCATTGGATCACTGAGTTTGGATGGCAGATGAATTGTTGACAGGCAGATGCCTTAGCTCTGCCTTAGCTCATGCAGCTTCCTTGTAAAGGTGGACTCGCCATCTCAAACAGGAAGCTTCTTCTTACAGACAAGGACTTGGTCAGCAATGAACCAGAACATGTAGTACAACACAAAAGAGGTTTCCATCAAAACCAATGTCATCTTGACAACATATACATGAACCAAATTTTATGAATGTCAAAGCATGCCGGAGTAATAGAGGTTTGTTTAATCCCTCCCACCCCATATGATAAAAATTCTTGGCTGAACAAGGGGCTGATAGGGGCGTTAACATTGATCTCCAAAGACAACGTAACCCAACATTTTCAAATTTATCCTTTGTTTTTCTTACACTAGAGTTAACATATCATATCCAGTTAAAACTTAATGATACATTATCCATATAGTGTACTAGAATAGCTAAACATAAGAAATACCTTTATCCATTTATTCATTTGCGCTTAATCTACATCCAAATACAGCGCCCTCTAGAGGTAGTTTCTATGGCAACCAATGATGTTATCCTGACAACATATACATTAACATTTAATGTGTCAAGTTTTATTAATGTTAGTCAAAGCACGCCAGAGTAATGGAGGTTTGTGTAATCCCCTCCCACCCCAAATGCTAAGAATTCCCGGCTGAATTTGACATGATGGGGGCTTAAACAATGAGCTCCAGAGACCCCTTAATAAAATATTTTCAAATTTATCTTTCGTTTGACATTTGACACACCCTTGTGAAGTAAAACTTAATGATACTTTATCCCCATAGTGATACCTAGTGTACTACAATGGTTAAAAATAAGAAATAATTGTATCCATTAATTCTTGTGCGCATAATATGCATCCACGTACAGCGCCCTCTAGATGTAGTTTCCATGACAACCAATAATATCATCTTGACGACGTGTGAATGAACATTTATTGTGCCAAATTTGATTAATGTAGGTCAAAGCATGTTTGAGAAATAAAGGATTATTCAATATGTAGTGATATGGACGTCCAACTAAGCTTAATACCATGGGCTAAAAAAAGTGCCCCCAGAGATAAAAGATCCAAAAAACTTCCAAGTTGACACATTTGTGTGGTTACATTAGACATAGACAAGCCCATTTAAGGCATAAATTAATTATTTTTTTGTTCTTGGTGGCAACAATGAAAACTAAATGATTTATAATGAGATATTTTCTGAAAATCCCAATAATTAAAATATGCATAATATACGTACAATTATAGCGCCCTCTACCAGTCGTTTTCACAAGAACCCATGACGTCATCATGACGACATATGACTGAACATTAATTGTACCAAGTTACATGATAATAGGTGAAGGTATGATGGAGTAATGGCGAGATGTTTGATCTTCTTCCACCCCTAGTGCTAAGAATTATCAGCATAAGCTCATTATACAGGTAAAGAATAGTGGGCCAGAACAGATAGTGCAACCCAAAGGACATCCAAAGTAACAAGAAAATATCGGTGGCGGTGGGTAATGGGGGGGTGCACGGTAGACCCCTCCAGCCAACAGAATAAAAGGTTACCATTGTGGCTGCGATTGTGTACATGGTTTCATAGAACTTGTAATATCTAAATACAACCACCTGGTTTTGTGTTTAATTGATGTCAAAGCTAAATACTTTTTTTTTTAAACAGGATAAGTGGTAAATCAGAAAAATTAGCTTACTCTAGAAAAACAGATCGTGTCTGCTGACTATTGGGTATATAATAGACTATGTTAGTGCATGTAGAAGGGCCTTACATGTATGTTCAATAGGTATATTACCACGGAATATCAGACTGTAGTAGTATTACGTGTTCGACTAGTGTTCCAAATTGTGTTCCCCAGATTAAAGGAAAATTACAGAATGTTATAGATTTGGTTTTTTTAAAAAGCCATCATGACGTCATATGAATCATACTACAACCATCGTGGCTGGTCATTTCTCCTACTTTGTTTCTTTCTCAAAGTTAAGTCGTAAATCAGACCCTATTTGTGTTGAAAATTTTTTCAGATTTGAAAAGGTAAAACTTGTATCTTTGCATGGTGAAGAGGATAAGTAAGACTAATTGCAATGACACCATGTGAAATTCTCTATATATTGGTATCCACCAACTGAGTGGTGCTCAAGGCGCATTATATTATTACCCCTGCTCATAAGGCTCATAAGGTTCATAAATCATTCCTGAAACCATCTCAGCTCCCTGGGGAGTATACAGCTCAATTGTTGCCATTACAGCGCATATAGGGCTAATCAACCAACTCTGCCCTCACAGGTACCCATTTAACCCCTGGGTGGAGACAAACAATTATGGTTAAGTGTCTTGCTCAAGGACACAAGTGTCACGGCCGGGATTCGAACCCACATTCTGCTGCTAACACCAGAACTTGAGTCCGGTAAGCTAGACCGCTCGGCCACGACACTGAGTAATAATTACTTCTGGAAAGAACTGGAAGTTCTCGAATTTTCGATCAGTATGCTCTGATCGACCTCAGGAGAATGCCGGACTCTGTGAAAAGCTGCTGCTTAAGTAGGCTGCTGGAGGATCATGCGATGGCTGGATCATGGAAGCTTGAGGATTAGTGAGTTGAGGCGTGCAGGCGGGAACTGTTGGGACTGGGATCCTAGGAGGTGGGAGAGGAGTGTGTGCTCACTGAACTGAATCAGTTGTTGACAAGCACAGGGGAAGGAGGTGGTTTGACTTAGGGTATAGGAGATCCCTACGTCTGGGATGGAGGGGGGCTTCCTTGGGCAGACTGTTCTTGGCGCACAAGTTAACTTGATGCTAGTGTGATGGAAGGAGCGTTGGTTGAGGTAACGGTTTGTGTGGGTGGGCTTCCTGTAAACGCTGTGGTGTAGGGAGCCGTCTGGGTTTCTAGAAATTCCAACATCAAGGACCGAGATCTTGCCTTCTTCTACTTCCATCGTGAACTTGATGCTAGGATGTTGCTCGTTGAGGTGTTGTAGAAAGTCCTGAAGTGCGTCCCTGCCATGTTGCCATACCACAAAGGTGTCATCCACATAGCAAAGACACAGGTGCGGTTGGAGGTCAGCGGTGTGGAGGGAAGAGATCTCAAACTCAAATTCCATGAAAATGTCAGCAAGGACCGGGGATAGAGGAGATCCCATGGAAGTCCCAGCTGGCTGCTCGTAGAACTTGCCTGAAATTGAAAACAACTGGAAGAAACACAAGTTAGTAGTAAATCATGTATTTGGACATGGGTGAGTGATGTGCGATCATCAAGGGAAAGGTCTTGTTCGAGTCTGTCCTTCACCTGTCCAGGAGGCATGTCTCTTCAGTTGGGACATTGGTGAAAAGGGAGACAATATCAAAACTAACTAAGATGTCGCTGGGTTGTAGAGTGAGAACCCGGGTGATTTCACCGAACTGACTGGAGTTGGACATTTGGTGCTTAGTGAGAGCCACCAATGGTCGAATGATCTTAGCTAGGTTGCTGGGATGTGTTGTATGTGGGTGAACCTCTGGAGGCGACGATACATGAGACGTAGAGAAACATCGGGCTTGTGGATCTTCGGCTGGCCAACGAACCTGGGGCAGCATGAGCTGGAGCGTCTGAGGTGTCGGTAGAGTTGGATGGTGAGGGCATCAGCACGGTGAAAAGCAAGGAGTCTGCTGGCAACTCTTTTCTCACTGGATGAGATGGGGTTATTCTTGAGGGGGCAATATGAACCAGATAGAAGAATGTCACTTATGTTGGCGGTGTATTGGAATCGATCCATGATGACTGTAGTATTGCCTTTGTCTGCGGTAAGGATGTGAATAGAGCTATCCCGTCTGATGTCGCGTAGAGCAGAAAGGTCTTCCTTGGAAATGTTGGGCTTGGCTGGCTTGGCTCTACGTAACACCTCACTCATCTTCATCCGGACATCGTCAGCTTCTGTCTTGTCGAGGCGTCGTAAGGCTGGTTCTACGGACTGGATGATCTCTTCCGTTGGGATGGATTTGGGTGTGAGGGCGAAATTCATACCTAATGACAGCATTGATGTTTCGGTAGGGGTAAGGGTACGTTGGCTAAGGTTGACAACGGTATGCTTGCGGAACGCGTCCTGTGAACGGAGGTGTGGATGCTGCCTTAATAAGGATATAGATTATCCTGTATAGGTCTACTAGAAACGCGGTTGGAGTGAGATATCGGAGATCTCCAGGACTCCGATTTGGAAAGTTGTGGGGATATAAGAGATCCCTTAATTATGAGACCGAGTGAACGCGAGAGGGAATAGGGATGTAGAGGATCCCGTATCCAGTCTCCTAGAAACGCAGTTGGAGTGAGATATAGGAGATATCCAGGACTCCGATTCGGAAGGTCGTAGGGATACAGATTTGATTAGTGAACAATAAATTATTATATATCAACTCTCAAATGGAGGACCAGTTTAGACGGCATGTAGGTGCGGCAGCGTTTATTAACAAATATTTATAATTTAACGTTACAGAGTATGTTGTATAAATGGATAATAAAAACCACTACAATATGCTCCATATAAAATAAAGATAATAGTTGATCATTCACATGCATTTCTCTATTCTAAACACACTATTGGTTTATGTTTTTATACAAAACATTTCAGATAAGTCTACCTTAAAAAAATTGATATAAAATATAGTTATCACGATTGCATTTTTATGTTCATATAATAATATATGTGTATATTTTTGGTCAGTTTATTCGCATTTTTCACCTGTGATCATTGTTTGGCCTGTGGTATCTGTCTAGGGTTTTTTAATTGGTACACAGTCATGTAATAATGGTTATAAATATAGTCTTGTCTGCAATCTTACCTGTTGTTTTGATGGAAAACGTTCTTAATCATGAATAATCCTGTAAAATGGTAGAACTATTTCTCGCCTTTTTAGGTCATTCATGTCTTTAGTCCGGTTGTCCTTTCAAGTACTCTTTAAGGTCCCTGCTTGTGTTTTTACCACTTTGTCTTTTTTGATGTTTTTTTTGTTTTTAATAATATTTAATATAAAGAAAATAAGTTTATATAGTTATGTGATTTTGCATACTGATATTTATGACCCGCTCTGGCAAAACTCAAAACTTCTCGGTGTTAACCATAATGTGTAACAGCCACGAAAAGGTAAAAAAAACTGACCCCAGGGAACAGTTATAGGCCTAGAGCACTTTCTCTAGATTTTGATGGAAAAATAAAAATCCTGAAACGTTGTTAGGAAAGTTGGGTCCAAGTTTAGGGTTTTGCCAGAGCCAGTCACACTTAATAATAACAATTTTTAATATTTTAATTCCTATTTGTATACTTTTATAAATTATAATTACCACTGTGTAATTCGTCGTGTTTTCTCATAGTGACGAATCGGCAACTAACGCGTTTTGAGTAAATCGAGTTTTAAGTTAGACGAATTTTCGCTGAACTTTTCGAAGTTCATTTAATAACAGATTCATTAGGTTTTGTCACCTACGTGTTAAGTAATATTTTCTTGGCAAGTACATTCATTTATTTTAGAAAAATGTACTGTTTAAGTATTCTTAACAATGTCTTAAACGTATTCGTCACTATGTAAAAAACAAGCCCTGTGCGCTCGCCCGTGCTTTTTGTGCACAAACGTTTGCTTATTCGTCACTATGTCAAAAACAAAAATGACAACCGCGCGTATTCGCATCCCATGTGTTTGTGCACAAACCTTCGTATCCGTGATTGTATTATCATACCTTTTTAATAATCCAATCAAATTCATTGAATGACGTTAAGATGTTATTAGTCCAAATTCATTGATATTACAAGTTTTTACAAACTACAACATTTAAAAGCTTGAAGTTTTGTAGAAAATTATTACTCCGTCTGTCCTCGGTGAGAAACTGGTACACTGTACACGTAGAGAATACTGTCAAACACGTACACAGCGATAATGGTTACCAGCCCGCTGAACGGATTCGTCAGTATGTAAAAAACATAATGTGACTTTTTGGCATATTCGCCGTTCAGGGGGTGTCTGTAACTCTAAAACCATCCAGAATTTCGATTTAAAACTTTCAGAAATGAAATTAGACACAAAAAGAACCATAAAACTGTGAAAACCTCCTTTTCCCCCAAAAATGCCGATTCGTCACTATGAGAAAAACACGACGAATTAAGCCTTTTTGGCTGCATTAGTGAAACAATAAACCAATAATAACAATAATATAACGTAAGACTAATTTCATACAAAGGACAAACAAGATTAGGTTATGAAAGTTTTTCAATCTGAAATAGAACGGAGAGCAAAACTACAAAACAAGGAATCCGATAATCTCATCATGAGCAAAATGTTGAACACATTATATTAGGATGAATTGGACAAAAACTATTTTCTAAATGTCAACAAATTTCCGTATGTATTGTAATATGAAGAATGAAACATTTTGGACCCACTTACATGTTCGAGTGCAATGATAAGCAGAAGACTATAGAACATTACAAACATTCCAAAATGAATTTATGGCAGGACATGCCATATATTGATCTACATTTTTGGGTCGATTTACTGCTACGATACAAGGAAAATAACAAAAATTCGATGAAAAGGGAAATTTCTGGTAAAATAACCTTGAATTGGGAAATCTCATATTTTTCTCAGAAACGCAAAAACCAATTGAATCGTACACGTACTCTGATAATGCACTTGTACGAATGCATAATGCATTAGTAGGAATGCACTTACAATGTACCTCAAATAACAAAGTTGGCCCATTCGTGATGCAACCTACCGTATTTATGATTTGGTATTTTGCCTTTATTACACCTCAACTATTTCATGTATAGGTTTAGCCCTTCATTCGCGCAATCTACAGACCTTGAGACAGTCAGATGGAAATCTTGAGACAGTCACAGGTAAGTTTGTTAACCATTTGGAATAAAACGGAACGATTTAAATGTACAAGCCAATCGGCCTCGTTGTAATAAGGAACAATTTGTTTTTATCTAGTAAGGAATAACAATACAAATTAAGGAAGTTATGGGAAAAACTTCGAAAAATTAGGAAAAATTACCACAAATGGATATAATGCCATTGGCGGATCGGGGGGGGGGGGGCTAAGGGGGCTGTAGCCCCCCTAAAATCGTTTAAATTTTTTTTTTTTTAAATTAAATAAATTACAAAAAGGAGAGAGAGAGAGAGAGAGAGAGGGGGGAGGGAAGGGGAGAACGCACTCCCATTCCCACAGTGTGCGGGATAAACATAAGGAGGTGACCTACTTAGTACTGTACTGAAAAATAAATGTTTTTGATTCTCAGCCCCCTCTAAAAAATGTTCTGGATCCGCCCATGAATGCCCAGCCACAAATAGAATAATTGTACAAAACAACCAAATACGTTTCATATGTTTACTTTAATTCAAACTTAATTTTGTTTTCTTTATTCATGTGTGTTTCTCGTGCAGTTTATAGGGCCAATCGTTGTTACTTTGTTTTGTTTTTTAATCTGATTACAATCTTTCTGACCTGAGCCTAATTCTGTAATGTGTTTTTGAAACATTTATATTATATTGGACTGTTTCATTAACCTGTTTTTATTGTTTGAGTGTGTCTTTATGATTTTTTGCTGGTTTCTTATTGTCCATTCATTCATTAGTGAACCGTTTTATACCTGTAAATATCTATAGGAAACTAAAGTTAAACGAAGTTTAACAAAGTGTCAAATAAAGTTGCACATAATAAATTTGAATGACAAAATACGCACCGCAAAAGAAATCCTGCAATTTGAACGCTGTTCGAGTGGATTGTTAAATTGGATGGTTATTTTGTGTATCGCATGACACAAGAGTACTATTGCCTACTCATAAAACGACATTGAAGGATGATTTTGAGCAGCATTCAATTTCGTGCGAAACAGAATGACACAGTGTTTAAATTGGCTACTTATTTGCCAAAATTGACTGGGAAAACCTACATTGTAATAATTAATAATTAATCTTATAATTATTTTGTCTCAAAAACATGCTCAATATATAATTGTATAACATGAATAGTATCATGGGTGTTATTATATCTGCCTTTATTGTACTTATGATAAAACAAATCTAAACTGTGGCTCACAATCTTTGAAAAAATCATGTTTTTGAAGCAAAGGACCAAAAATGTTCGTTATAGCGCCCTCTTGCGGTGATATAGTGACGTGAAATTGCTGCTTGTACTGAAGACAATATTTGTGCAAAATTTCATGAACAACGGATAAAAAGTAAGGAAGTTATGGGAAAATACTATGTTTTACCACAAGTTCAGAAAAATTACCCACAAATGGGAATAGCGCCCCCTAATGGTGACCTAAGGAAGTTTTCATGGTTACATTTCATAGACCGTGTCAAACTGAACACACCTTTGACGTTTCATAAAAATTGGCCGAAAAATACAGAAAATAAGGAGGGGTCTTGAAAAGAGTTTAATGGTGATTTATCGGTCCATTTTATGGAATGTACTTTCCAAGACATGAATTTGATTCATACACGTTTTATATTTAGGTGCTTGTGCGATCTGACCTAATTACTTTCGGTCTAAACAGGTTCAAATTCAAGTTCAAATTCAACACATTCTAACGCAAAAGTGATTTTTTGAATATGAAATTGATATTGTTAATAATAAAAGAGGATACTCCTTTGTAAAATATGATTGACATCATCGATGATAATTTGATTGAACCGGATGTTGACACGAACACCGTGTGTTTGTTCTAATAAACACGAGCTCTAGTTTATTTCTTCTCCTTGTGTATAGTTTCAGGCAAAGTTGCGACGTCATGGTGACGTCATTAGATATCAAAATACACTAAAATTCAATTTTAATATTTCAAAAAATAATATCTCATGAACCACAAAAGATATTTAGACAATCTTTGCATCATCTTACAGATCTTGAATTATGTGACATTTCGTGAAAAAATATTCATGATGATGTGGTATTCAAAATGATGTGGTATTTGAACATGCTTTCAGTGGACGAAATTACTGTTGACCTGTCACAGGGCCCTCTGGCGACAGGTTTAGAAAAATAATTTTCTATCTGAAAAAAACATAGGAAATTTATATATGACTGAATGAAGTGACTAGTGATGTCTTATCTTTTCGAAAAATATGTTTGATGACGTCATCAAAGTTCAGAGCGCCCCCAGCAGAAGTTTTAAAAAGGAATTATTTCCCAATCTCAGAAATTGAACGAAAGCAGGTATTAACGTTAATTTTTTATGATCATGAGGTCATATATATGACCTTTAAATCACCTGATCTGACCTGTTCCAATAAACACATGAGCTCAAGTTATTTTTGTATTTTCATTTGCTTCAGTTTCTTTCTTTTCATCGTTCCTGAACTGAGCATTTTCAACATGCCGCGTTCATTGTCTTCTTTCTCGAGGTCTTCAGGCTATACAGACCTGGAACATCATAGTTACTTTTAACGAATTCGATGTCCAGACTATCAGTTCTTTCTGAAAAGCCCAAAACCCGAGACTGTGCCAATAAGAAGATTCCTCTTGTTGTCACATATTATCCCTCTCTACCCCCATATTACCAGTGCTAATCATCATATCCTCCACACCTCAGATTGCCTCCAATGTACAACCCTCTGAGGTAGGGGCCTATGATTACTGTCAGACGTCTTCCTAGTCTGTGTCAGAGTATTCCATTTTTTAATTTATTCGTTGAAGTTTTCTTTTTGTACATAGTTAATTTCTTGTTTCTCACACCCCCCCCCCCCTCATAAATGGATCATGCCAACTTGCACTTTCACAATAACCCGAAGATGTCTTTAGAAAGTGTGGTCTGATCTTTGGTACACCCCTATTTCCTTTGTCAAAAAGCACCTCATAGCAAGATGCAACCCCAACCTTTGGTCATGGTAATTTAGCAATTGTACTATTTCAGTAGCCTTTTTGTTGGTAGCCAAATTCTATTGTATTTCTTCATTGGGTACCAGATAGTCCAATCCACTTAGGTTCTTGCAAGTTAGTTAAGTTTGTTTTGTGTGCGAGTTGTGAGGACAGAATCATTCTGAGATTCAGAGAGACAGGACGCGTGTTTGTCCGTTGTTTGAATTTGTGTGTGGAGTTGCCACCCAACCAACAGGCGAGTGGATACAGCCCTCGTAGGTACTGGGCTGGTCAACTCAAAGTTTGGCCGAGAGCCAACAATACCCATCCAGTTTTTGACCAGACTTCACAAGAGGCAACGGCCTGAAGCTCTATATACGCGGTGAAATTACCGTAAGTACAGTATTGTCGCATATTTTGTTATTTTACTTAACTGAAAGTTATTCTAAAAATAATGTCATTGAAACCTGGAGTTTTCACTTTAAAATATTTGATTAGGCTATTGCCGTTATCATAGTGTCGAATGATTTGTGTATTAATTAATCACTGCTGGGATTAATGGCTGGAATATTATGTTGAAACAAAATGTTGGTTGAGTTTTGGAAATTCTTTAATTTTAGATGACCAGTTACCCCCGGGAACACAACCCCATTAAAGACAAGAATTCTGACCCGTGAGGCCGAGTCCAGATGTGACGGCAGGGACCAGTAGGGTCAAGACAAGGCGACAGAGTCGTCCAGATCACGTCGATCATCCGCCCGCCTAATCTTGTTGTGGGGAAGGTTGTGCAGAAATCTAATTTGAGAAATTCATTTCATCTATTTTGTTTCAAGTTCAGCATGTAACGTTCAGTTGAAGATGTTTTCGTTTGAGAGTTGATTTTCTTTAATTGAGTTGATTGACTAAAATTGATTTAGATTGAAGAAGTTATTAATCCATGTGGTTGAGTTTATTTGCTTGGGCCATTTCATAAGTTTGATTACGTTTTCTATCAAACTTGCTATATCATAATTGTTGTATTAATTGCTGATTTAATTTCAGTTTTATCAAATTAATATGTCCTTACGCTTTCAATCAGTGTACTAAGCAGAAGTTTGAGCTTAAATTGAGTTTATATAAATTTAAGTTAATTCATTGAGGAAAGTGACCTCACCATTCATTTCATTTGATATATTGTAAATCTTAATTTTTATAATTTTGAATAATAATACTCTTGAATTTAAGGTTCGTTGGTGTCTTAGTGAGTTATTTTGGTCTGTCCCGCGATAACATACGTATTGTCCCTAAGTTAAAAGGAACGAGGTGACAGTCTGAACTTTTCACATGTCGGCTTACTATTTTATTTCTTGAAACTGTCCATGCACACAGACCTTACCTAATAATTATTGTTATGGATTATTACAAATGACACCTTTATGGTCCTGTACTCGTTGTTATGGGATAGTGATTACACATACATTCGGAAAGTATTGATTTTCATACTATTTATGATGCTGATGACGTGAATGTGGCCTGGTCTAATTTTGTTGATATATTTCTGAGTGTATTGGATAGATTTGTTCCTAAAATAAAAAATTAAGGATCCCACAGCTCCTGGGTGGATAGATGCAGAAGTCCGACATGCTCAAAATAAAATAAAAAATCGGCCTGGAAGAAGGCTAAAAAATCTAATTTAACCCAACACTGGACAGCTTTTCGAAAGCTGCTTAACAGTTTTAAGAATCTTTTGTCTTATAAGTATAAGCAGTATTTGAATAATCTTGGGTCAACTCTTGTGGACAACCCGAAGAGATTTTGGTAATTTTTTAGGCAAAAAACTAAAACTAAATCATTACCCAACACGGTAAAAAATGGTATTTGTCAAACTGCTACTAATGCTAAAAATAAAGCTACTTTGTTTAATAATTATTTTTACTCCGTTTTGACCCAACCAAAGGATTATGATTTCTTACATGATATTTCTGTTTATAAACATGCTGCATTGGGGTCAATATCTGTTAATGAGAGTGAAGTTTTAGGCATTCTTAATCATTTAGACATAACTAAAGCAGTGGGTCCTGATGGGTTATCCCCTCGAGTGTTAAAAGAATGTGCTCAACAGATTATTTCACCTTTGTGTCATATTTTTATTAAGTTGTCTCTTAGAACTCAAGTATTACCCAGTGATTGGCTAAGAGCAAATGGTTATGGAAAGGGTTGTTTTTAATGTTATTTTTCCAGTTGTTCGGGATGATATATACAACCTTCAACATGGGTTTGTTAAAGGTCGCTCTACGGTTTCACAACTCTTAACAGTATTACAAGAAGTCAGTTGTGTTTTGGACATTGTTGGACAAGTTGATATGGTTTATCTTGATTTTTCCAAAGCTTTTGGTAGTGTTTGTTCACAAATTACAGTCTTTTGGTATTCATTCGGATTGGTTGGTTTAATCGTCTTACTTGAATAATCGTCAACAAAGGGTGATTGTCGAGGGATGTAACTCTGATTGGCTGCCGGTTGTGTTAGGCGTGCCACAGGGTTCCATATTGGGTCCGTTATTGTTTCTTCTGTATATAAACGACATGCCCAGCACTGTCCACAATTCTACAGTGGCACTGTTTGCTGACGATTCAAAATGTTTTAATTCCGTTAAGAATATATCTGATTGTAAATTATTACAGAAGGATATTGATTCCCTGTATTCTTGGAGAGTTGAGTGGGATTTGCATTTTAATATTTCGAAGTGCCAAATTATTTCCATATCTAGTCGTAAACAATTAGTAAATTTTGATTACAAATTAAACAATATTTCTCTCAAACGGGTTGATTCCGTTCGGGATCTTGGTGTGGATATTTCCTCGTATCGGGTTTTGTTTGGAATGATCTTGTTAATAGAGTTGTTGGCAAACGTAATAAGATGATGGGGTTGATAACGTACTATTGGCTATGAAGCTTCTGTTCGAATTTCAAAAACGCTTTATTTTTCTTTGATTAGAAGTAACCTTGAATATTGTAGTTCTGTGTGGAGTGGAACGTCAAAACGCAACATTAGATTAATTGAAGGTGTTCAAAGACGGGCTACAAAATTTATCCTGCATTATCCTGAGGAAGACTATAAGTCACGATTGGATCGTCTTGACATTTTACCGTTGTCTTTTAGAAGAAAAATTGGTGATCTTACATATTTTATTAATTGTAAAATTACACATTTTGATATTGATCGTTATGTTAGTTTTAATGTAACTCAAGGCCGTCCTACCACTAGACTTTCTTCTGATCCTTATGTTAAATGTTCAAAGGAATAAAACTGAATCACATAATTCTTTTTTTTTCAGCGGATTGTTCCAATCTGGAATCAACTTCCTTTGGCAGCAAGATCTGACATTTCACTTTCGTCGTTTAAATCTCAAGTGTCTCAGTTTTATGGAACAAAATTTGCTTCCAGTTTTTCGGTAGATAATATTTGTACATGGATGTCTTTTTGCCATTGCTCTCTGTCGGCGTAATTAATTTGTTGCTTAATGTTGTCTTTTCCGTCCAAACTTTCTTCAGCGGCCCTCCAGTGGTGTAACGGAGGCGGGGGGATGGGGGTGTAAAGAGGTATATAATGTTTAGTGGGTTTCTTGTGGTAGGATGGCCTTGTAGAGCTTTGTTTAACATGAATTTTTGTGTATTTTTCGTTTTTTAGGGTTTGGTTTTATATTTAATTGATGTAATCTGATTGCCAGTGTAAAATGTAATAAAATAAATATTAAAATAAAATTAAAATAAACACACACCTTTTCATTGAATGTATGTATTTAGTATTAATATCGTTATGCATGATTACCAATGACACCTGTATAGCCCTGGACAAAGGCCTACATTCGGAAATCACACACCTTTCATTAAATGTATGTGTTAATAAAATACAATGACCTAACGCCTTGTCTCTATTCAGCTTCTTGGAGACGTGTCATGTTGACAGTTGTGGATATGACTTTAATGAGCAATGTGACTTAAAGGAACTAAAGAATAGAAGCTGGGTATATGTCTTTGTTTATGAATTTAATGTAATGTCAATAACCATCCTTATATTTTCCAAATCTTAAGCCCTTACTTTGACTGGGAAGCAGACCAGCCAAAGCTCTACATATCCCAATGGGATGGCCTCTAAAGCTGTAGACGGACAATTGGCTGACCCTGAATGCAGCCACACAGGTATTTACCTAAATACATTTAATATATTAGAGGATTTTTCGTTTTAAGGGATTGTATACTATTGGTATATTGTATTTATTAATGCATCCATACTTCACAGTAATGAAGAAATATGTACAAGTTTAAGCTGATTTCGTTGCGTCATTAACGAGACAATTGTGAAAATGCATTCAGATTTGTTTCTGTGCTAATAATATTGAAAATTGATCACGACAGTGATCAATTTCAAGTTTTCTTTAAAAATACAGCATATCAGATGAGATTTATTCTGTGTATTATATTATATTTAAATTCAGTATTTTGTTATTGGAAAATGTTAATACCAAAAGTGTACACTCCATTTAACACTCCATGAAATGTCTGATACGCAGCTTCGAGTACTTTTATGTTTTATTTGATATGCAAAATGCTTGAATGTGTGATATAGCTCATTTGCGAAAACAAACGGAAACGTTTCTGGATCCAAATCCAGACTATACAGCTGAACCGTGCCCATGGCAGAATGGGCAGAATCAATCCGCCAAAATGGAGTTTCTTTATGTTACATACTGTTTAAGATATCGTTCGTTGGAAAGGATAATTAACTTGTTAAAATATTGATGTTGATTCTATTAGAGCCTACTGTGATGATTTTCTTCTTTTTATTTGTGTTCGTCGCCATCTTGGATCTATATTATCCACCGTGTGAGCAGGATCGGCAAATAAGGATCTGGATCTGTAAAACATCTGAACCGTAATGACTCAGTATCTCTGGTTATCGAGATCCGGATATGTGCGAAACAAACAGGTCCAAATTTTGTATTCACATCGAGAATCTGGTAATGAATATCGCCAGTTAAGAATGAAGTTGAACTGGGCTGCACATGCGCGGCTTAGTCTTCATTCCAGACAATTGTGAAAGTAATCACGTCGTGCTGTGTGCAGTGCGAATAGATTTGGTACATTGGTGGAAATCGATTAGACGTGTCCAAATAAATATTTGGGGTAGGCGGGGCTATTGTCACATCTGTGTTGGTGTATATCAACACCCCATCAGAAATATGTGGGGATATTGATATTAGTACATTTTAGTATTATTGTAAATTATTATGGCTAAAATATTCATAACATATTCGTAAATAACTTCAAAGAGCCTCAATTGTATATTCTGACGGTATTTGCCATTGATTTTTAATAATTTTCATGTTTCAAATATCAAAAATCTGAAACTTACGGGGAAACGGCTTTTATACAACGTAAAGATACAAACAATATTTTTAGAGGTGTTATGTACAATCTGATTGGCGATTATTTCATATTTTTCATGGCCATGTGGCGTGCTACTAGGCGCACGAGTCCCCCTGCTGAAAGGCTGTGCCCCAGTACCTCCGATGAAATTTTTGGTTAGGCCTAAGATTTTGCCAGAAATCGCGACTTTTGACAAAGCTCTTCTGAATTTAAATATTCCACCGAATTTAACATTTAATAATATTAAGGTGAAAACTGAGATATTCTATAAACCTGTTGTTTTTCTCTCATCTCAGCAAACCAACAGAACCCATGGTGGAAGGTGGACCTGGAGTCTGATTACTGTCTTGGTAAAATCAGGATTCTGAACAGAGAGAGTAGTTATAGTAAGAATCAATCCTAAATTGAAAAGAAAACATGAATTAAGAATATGCTTCAAGACCGTTAAAATGGTACAATATTATTACCCGTGTTATTTTATGTAGTTAAAACATGTATAAAGACCTTTTAATTAAATCAACGCTTTCTGGAATAATATGAAATCAAGTATATTGCCACAACTACGAATATGATTCTTTATCCAAAACTAATATAAAGATCCTTCTATATATGTAATGATTGTACTCTTTGGTTTAATTTTAAAACGTCAATATTTAAATTCCAATTAATACAATGGAATCCTTTTATGAAGAATTACTTCTAGTAATGATGAGAAGATTTTTCTACACATCATGTAGGCTAATAACCAGCATTCCAATAGTAATAGTAAGAATCAATCTTAAATTGAACAGAAAATAGGAATAATAAATATGCTTTAAGACCGTTAAAATGGTACAATATCATTTTCTGAGCATAGTGTACATGAATAACTTTTGCAATCAGCGCTTTCTGGAATAATTATATAAGTTCAAGTATTGGCACAATTATGAATAGAATGTCTCATCCAAAACTAGATCAATCGGTACATGCACTGATTGTAGATGGTGGTTTTTAAAACGGCAACATTTAAATTTCAATTACTAAAATGGAACCCTTTTATGAAAATCTAAATTTACTAATGACGAGACGACTCATCTACAATCTTATGTAATAACCGGCATTTCGATGTACATATTATTTCTAACGTAGTAATCTTATATGTATTATTTAGAAGAGTACGAGTTACGTTTAGTGGATGCGGTTGTACGAGCTGGTCTGAGTGATACACCTACTGATAACATAATGTGCGGTAATCCAGTAACCATTGATCAAGCCCGGTCCAGAGATTGGATTGAATTTACCTGTGATCCATCTGTACTTGCTCGGTATGTTAGCGTCGATATCCCAAGATACGTATGTCTTAATCTATGTGAGGTACAGGTATCGAAGTATGATCTCCAGTCATCAGGTAAATATATTGCCTTAAATGCTCGTTAGGCCTAAAGGGAAGGTACAACATTTGTAATTACTAGATTATATAATAAATACCATGACCAAATACCAAGGATTTGTCTTTCCAAATTAGTACAATTGTCCAAACTTACAATGTTAACCTTAAATGTTATAAACACTGAATAAATTTGTTCCCATAATTTGTGTGCTCGAATTTAAATTTGGCACCGAATCCTAAATTAATTTCTGTCCACAGATCTACTATTAGGCTAACCATTCTCGTTAAAGTAGTTTAAAAATACACATTTTGTACAATCTCTTTAGTGTCCCATTTCAAATTACATTAAGAAAGGGACCACGCCCCCATTACAGCCACCAGAATTAATTATTTCACGTAAAATCACATCACAGACAATGCACTTTATTTAGTCATAACGCCAGAACACCAACCGTCCCCCGAAATAGAATTCTAAACTAGAACCAGAAGGAGCAGGTAGCCCCAGAATGGCAAATAAGGCTGGTTCATTATTACAAAGTGGGGGGTGGCACTCACCCCAAAAAGATGAGCATACACAACAATATGTCTATGCAGTACAAATAAAAAGGTGGGCCCATGATCCCTGTCGATCTGCAAAAATTGGAACAGAAAATAGGACCTAAATATATTGGGTCCAACCTGACGATATTGCAACCTGTCATGTATTCACATCTAAGACTTCTTTCTGATTGTTTCAGTTCCAACTGCTTCCCCAAGTGAATTAATGTCAACCTCTGTGATGCAACGCAGTCTGAGTTTCTCCTGGAGTGAGCCACCATGCCGAGACCGAGGTGGTATCATCACAGGGTACACGTATAAGCTGACTCAAGTAGGTTCTGTAGACGACAACATGATACAACAGTCAGACACTTCAGAACAATCAGTAACCATAAATGGTTTGATACCGTTCACTAGGTATAGCTTTCAGGTCGCAGCCAGCAACAGTAATGGAACTGGGCCATATACTGATGCTGTTACTATGACAACAGCAGAAGCAGGTAACCCTCATCTTATACAAAACCATAAAGTGATCAGCTTTCTAAAAATAATGTATTTTTGCATTATTGTATTGCCAGCGCATCAAAATATACATGGCCTTTGAACTTTTTTTACAATCTGTATTTTCCCCAAACCATTTATTATTTTGTATATTAGAAGGGCCAGGTAGGTCCGGAATGGATAATAAGGCTGGTTCATGATTACAAACAAGGGGCACTCAACCCAAACAGAGGGGTATACACAACAATATGTCCATGCACAACGAATAAAAAGGTGGGCACATGACCCGTTGGATCTGCAAAAATTTGATCCAGAAAATAGGACCTAAATACATTGTGTCCAACCTGACGATATTGCAACCTGTCATGTATTCAGCTCTAAGACCTCATATCCTGATGTTGTATTTTGCTTTCTGATTACTTCAGTTCCAGCTGCTTCCCCAAGTGAATTAATGGCAACCTGTGTAACGCAACACTGTCTGAGTTTCTCCTGGAGTGAGCCACCATACGGAGACCGAGGTGGTATCATCATAGGGTACACGTATAAGCTGATACAAGTAGATTCTGTAGACAACAATATGATACAACAGTCAGACACTTCAGAACAATCAGTAACCATAGATGGTTTGATACCGTTTACTAAGTATAGCTTCCAGGTCGCAGCCAGCACCAGTACAGGAATTGGGCCATATACTGATGCTGTTAATAGCAGAACAGCAAAAGCAGGTAAATATCTTAGTACAAAACCATAAAGTGATCAGCTTTCCAAAATAATGTATTTTTGCATTATTGTATTGCCAACGCATCAAAATGTACATGGCCTGTATATATGTTTGCCCAGAAACATTTATTATTTTTATGTTTTACTCTAATATAGACGTTATTTATTTATTTATTACGCAATGACATGAATATACCCTTAGGAAAAAACAATAGAAAGTCATGGTCATACCATGGCCCAATCGTGCATTTTACTTAAATTTAGAAGATCGAAGAAAGTAAAGTAATATCTTTACTAGGGCAGTCACATAAACATTATGATTAAAAAAAAAGAGGAAACAAATTACAGTTTTGTAACAGACACAGTATGGACAGAATCAATAGTACTGGTAAATGTTTTTGAGTTATACATTCATACATTTCTGTGAAACGTGTGTAACGTGGATCAAGGGTCGATACCATAGTGCGAAGTACTACTAGAACTTTCCAAAAACATTTGGAGAATTGATTTTCCTTCTGAAAAACAATTGCTATTGTTTTTCTTAAATGATTACACTTCTGAAAACAAATATTTTTCACGATATCCGAAACATTATATTCAACAGTCGGTGCCACGGTGGCATATTCGGATTCAATAACTGTAACAGGTAACCTTCAATGATACATGCATTAATGTCACATTTAAAAGTTTGCTGAAATAAATACAACAATTTCAACTTGTCCTTATTGTTTAATTAATTATGAACTGTTATAGTTTTGATATGATTAAATCCATTTTGTCAGTATATATTAAAGCAGTGTTGTTCTCAGTTTTCACCTTTAAAACCACTAAAGTAGCCTTTTAATAATCTCAAACAAAAAATACCGTTGTTTTACATAAAACTTACTTTATGTAAAATTGGCGATGGCATCCCATTGATTTTTTTTGTCTGATGTGCAATCTTTGTAGTAAAATTAATAACATTATTTCCCAATAGAATTGTTCACCTCAGGAGACGAAAATTCCACATTCAATTAGTAATACGAGAACAATATGAATGCATTTTCACTAGGGGCTTATGTTCTCGTTACCGACACAATGAAATAAGCTTAACCTATCACAGGTTGGTATGGATGCATTGACAAATATTTTACCAAAATAAACAAAAAGCATTTTCGGCTATTGTGAAAATTAAATTATTTCATTTTGATTATTCATCCGAAAATTAAATCTGGAAGCGTTTTATCTGATATAAATCTGGATATCTACATTAAACAGCTAACTTCTGAAGGTTTCAGCTAAATTGCATTGTGTTGGTTACGATAACTTGTTGATTCAGATTTTGGTATTTGTGTATTGTTTCCCATAAATTTAATGAAGATAAAAACAACCTTTTCACGAGGGTCAGGCTATTCTATCCCCCAATGAAGACGCGAATAGGATGTAATGATTTTACAATCAATCTGTTTCACTCTTATGTTTTATGTGTTTTATCTTCTAGGTAATAAAGACGTTCCATTTATTGCTACAGTGAGCGTTCTTGCGGTAATTGTCTCCATACTTGTTGCAAGTTTGATTATCATCTACGTAATGTGGAGAAGTCGCAATAATCTACCGAGTAACACACGCGGAACCACTGAAGGACAGGTCAGGCCCGGGAAACTACACAACAAAACTCAGGTTCGATTTTGCCGACTAATTTTACCGATGTTTGAAATTAAACTTAAAAATTGTTAAGTTTTGTTACCAATTCTATACTCTATATTTAACTGCACATTATTTGGTAGGAGTAAGGTTTGCTGTAGTACTATATATCAATATCTTAGCAGATGTAATATGATTATTAATTGTTCAGGAGAAGATGATCAGGGTATACCGATAAGAGATTGATATTATGGTCCTACCCCAAATATTACTCCTACTGTACTTGTACCATGCGAAGCTTCAAATCCTACTAACACATTTTTTTGACTTTTTTTTTATTTTTTGAAAAAGGTTCTAGCTGAAAATCCATTGCCACTTGTTCCTATTGAAGAATCAGTAATTACGGGCCACACATCCAATGATAATGACATCTACGAGGACATTGATATTCCACACTGGGCACTAAAATGGAAAATTAAATGGGAGAATTTGATTATTGAGGATAAGATTCTGGGCAAGGGCAACTTTGGTGAAGTCGACTAGGTGCCGTAAAAGTACGAGGCGAAGTCACTAAAGCTGCCATCAAAATGCTCAAAGGTAAAATAAACTAAATAAAATAAATTTTTGAAAGTAAACTTATCGGACCTTTAATGACCTTTAATTATTATTTTTATTTTATTAAAAAAAATTAATTGGACAATTTTGATTTTGTTTTCCTTCAAATACTCTACCTTATCTTAAACAAAAACATTATAATTTAACTGTTATTACTGATCCTTGTGTCCAATGGGTATAACTTAAGCTGGTCAGTCCAAGTCTGCAGCTGCTGATTTTATGCAAGAATTTCAGAGCATGACTAGGATCGGAACACACCCAAATGTTGTAGCTCTCTTGGGCGCTTGTTTTAACGAAGGTAAGAATGATTTGTATTGTCCCTAAATTTTATTTTCTTTTCTTTTTAACCAATATCACACTATTCTTGAAATTAGAAACCTGTATCCGTGTAACTGTGTGCATGCACTTGGGACCGTTAAAAAATCACGTCATGTAACTCTATGACCTGGGGCCTGCTAAACAGGCAAATTTGCTAAGCAAACAGGTAACCAGCAAAAATATTATGTGAAGTATACGGATTGTGACTGGTTCCCTGCTATTGTTTAATAAATAAATTTGTTACGCAATAATATCTGCTTAGCAGCTCTATGAAATTGTGCCATGCTCATCAGGAGCATTTGGCTGGTACTAAGTTCAATTATAATAAATAGGCATAGTCATCAAAGAAGATTATTCACTTTTAACTTTTGGAAATTGATAAAGTCAAAATAAAATGTACTGTATAAATTCATTCAGGCTGATTAGATCTTAAATTCTGCATTGTTTCTGCTTTTGTGTTATTTGATCTTAACTTCTTATTTGATTAACGACATTTCAGTTGGTTTACACCACAAATACTGGAGTGTTAAAACTACACCAGTCGTGTATATATTGGGCAACTGCTAAATATAAACACCATGGAAGAATAAAGTTGACACCACTAGGGTAGTGTTTCTTAAATACCCCCGTGTTTTTGTAGGGGAGCGCATCATGGTCTTGTTTCTGTGGGTTCGATTGGCGCTCGAGTCACCTGATAAAGGGAGTGTATACCATTTAGACCATGGGTTGAACTTAAAAATGAGACCTTTTTTAAAATTTTATTTCGTGATCCCCATCACAGGACCACATATAATTTGGAACATAGGTGGTTTCAGTGTTGCTGAATCTAATTATGTTGATTGTCGCAAAATTGCACATTTTAAAGATATTAATTATTATTACTTTAATATTGATTAACCCTATGGGGGGCGGTGCACAATATGCCCCTAAGTGTATTCTTTTTCTTTCTTTTTTCAATTAAAAAAAAACATTTTTAAGAAGTGTGATTGGTATTTGTCACATTATCATATCAGATGCATTATGGGAATTCAAAATGGCCACCACAGCCGACAGCCATCTTGGATTTTGTCTTTTTATTTTGTAATGTTGGGGTAAAAAACGTATTGAGTTTTTTCAATGGATGCTTCTTACTTTTCATGCCAAGGAAGGATATAGAAATGTCACTTCATCCTCATGCATTCCAGGCCCCAAAAAGCTGACACCCATGTTGATTTTTAAATGACAAAAACGCATATTAATATTATTTTTTGCCTCAAATTGGGGAAATAATGGATTACAGCACCCCAACAATGACCCTAGGGGAAATCCGATGATATTTTTATTTTTATTTGCCAAGCTTTATGAAATTTTGCTAAAGAATACAGAAAATATTACAGAAATACGTTTTTTGGACAAAAACACACCTTCTAGTGGTGACTTTTGGAAATTATTTTTACGTCGCCATGTAGGTTTTGCTGGAAGGAACATTCTTGCCAGGTTTTATGAAAATCGGCCAATGACTTTGGAACATATAGACGGGTGATTTATGAGCCTCCACCCCCAATAAAAAATGCCTGGTCCTGATATATCATCTAGGTAAATTAATAAAATGCAAAGTCTTTATTCTTTATAAGTTGTTGTAAGATTTATTTATATCAAATCCATCTGAATGATATTCTAAAACATAAAAAAAATGGTTGATTTTACATTTTGAATGGTCGGCGTTGTAATATTCCCAGTTTCGTCTTTATAAACATGCATGCAGCAAAAAATGGGCTGAATTTCAAGCGATGCTGGGTCTCAACGATGACGTAATGAGTATTTCAGAGCTTTCTAATCACGAAATTGTCGTCAAATTCAAATATATTTAGAGATAATGTGCAACTTATATGACAAGCAACATCGTGTTTTGACATTTTTATAGTTATTTCCTCAATTATTCATCCAAATTTCGTGGTCTAAAAGAGGGTATCACGGTTTGAAACAATTTCATTGTTCATCCCATAGTCTAATTGGTAATTACCCGATTACAGCACTATTACTTGTTATTAAGTTGGTGGTGTTACTAAACATCCTGAGAAATTATTTCGTCTGAAATGTTGTAATGTTTTTTTTTTTTAACTTGAAATGTTTTACAAATTTGAAATTGGTCATGGCCGTCATCTATTTTCCACTTTATTTTCCATTTTCTGGTTAATGACAGAATGCAATTAGTTGAAACTTTAACAAGGTTTCTGTACATCTCTGATGATTCCAATATGGTAGGACTATGGATGCATTTACAGATATTTTACCAATAGTGTACAATTCCATTCATTAATTTTCGCAAAGTTGCAAAGTGCAGTACTATGTGATCAGTGGACCATGTTGTTGAGGGCCAAAATCAAACAAACGGCATTATTCTGTTACAATAATTATTCCAAGGAACTCTCTATGTTGCGCTGGAATTCCTTCCTGAAGACAACCTACGTAACTATCTGCGGAATAATCGCCCAATAAAGCTACAAGGGGGGCGAGCGAAGTACATTGCGTCTCCCATTTCTTTCTCAAACTTGCTGAAATTCGCTGTGGATGTTGCTAAAGGAATGGAACACTTATCAGACGTTGGGGTCAGTATCATTTGAATTAAAAAAAAAAAATTATTTTGACTGTCTGCATGGATTTCTTTAACGACAGGATTTATTATTAAAATAATGTGAAATACGTCAGAACGCGTGTGATGTGCCATATATTCATAAAGCATTTATTTTGTTCAACCATCCGCAAATTACATTTTGTCTTTCTGCAGATAATTCACCGTGACTTGGCTGCGAGGAACATACTTCTTGGGAAAGATTTGATCGCCAAAGTTTCTGATTTCGGGCTATCCAGAGGAGAAAACATCTATGTGCAGGAATCTTTGGTGAATCGAGAGTTTAGATTAATAATTCGAAGCAATTGACAATCATTTATTTACTTTGAAATATTGATTATGTTATTGTGTTGGTATTATAATTTTTAGACTATAATAGAACTCTTCAATTATAAGTTATACATTTTTAGTAACATAGTCGTATTTTGCTTCAGAACCATATTCATTGGTGCATGATCTTGATGCATGACTTATACGCAATAGAATTTACCAATGGATGTACCTACAATCACGTACAGTACCGCATTGATACGTTCATTTCAACCATTTATAGTTTTCAAGAAATGTATCATTAAACTAACCAGTGATAGTTTCATCACAATAGGAGATCACATTTCAATCAAACGACGAAAACAGATTTAAAAAAAGTTTAGCTTAATATTTTCGACAAGTTGCCAGACGACAACTTTTTGAAATTTGAAAAACAATTCCTTGTTATACTCTAAGATAAAACGGAGTTATTTCTCCGGATGATTGATCCTTGTACTGGCTTTTCAGCAAGTAAGAATTTAGATAATAATATGATAATCTAGTTATTACTAATAATTTCCTGTAACTATTATATTCACACTTGTTTGAATCAATCTAGACCCGGGTACCTGCTCGCTGGCTGGCCATTGAATCCTTAACACATCAGATGTATGCGTCTAAGAGTGATGTGTAAGTAAAATCCAGCTTTACTAAGCCAGTACTAGTCAGATGTCTGTAAATGCTTCCATACTTCATCCATATAAGAATAAGAAAATATGTACAGAAATATTATACAACCCCAAAGCGCTGGAACATGATCAAAAAAGTTAGATTAGTAGGTCTAGCACTATCAATTTCAAGAGAGCTAGATTTAATACGTATTTCATGTCACAATTATATTGTTATCCTATTGCTGTTACTTGTATTACTATTTATGTTTAACACGCAGATGGTCATTTGGAATCTTACTTTGGGAGATAGTGACATTTGGTATGTATACCTTTTACAAAAAACTGCTTTTCCTATTATTGTTGCGAAAATCTGTCAACTCGGTTCATCTGTATTACATTGTTTACACTCAGTAACCTTTGAGACCGTCTTGAATCAATTAGGAATCACTTCACAATCTGATGCATATTTGGAAAGTTCATTCATTAAGAGTTTTATTGATTAACTAAAATTACTTAGGTGGAACGCCATACCCGGATATCAAGATCGAGGAACTAGCCGATCAACTATCGCAAGGATACCGTATGCCCCAGCCAGAAAACTGCCCAGTTGAAGTGTAAGTCGAATAACTATTGACCAAGGTTAACAAACAACACAACCAACACAACCAACACGACAACAACACCAACACAACGAAAACACCAACACGACGACGACAATACCAACACGACAACAACACCAACACAACCAACACCAAGACGACAACGACAACACCAACACGACGACGGCAACACCAACACGACGACGACGATACCAACACGATGACGGCAACACCAACACGACGATGACAACACCAACACAACCAACACCACAACGACGACACCAACACGACAACGACAACACCAACACTATAACAACAATGACGACAATGATGACACCAACACGACGACAACGACACAAACAACAACACAAACAACAACACAAACAACAACATCACCAACAACAACACCAACACAACAGCGACAACACCAGTTTTAATCTGTTTCTTAATTTATGCCAAATATCTAGCTATGATTTGATGATGCAGTGTTGGCAGAGAGCACCAAATAAACGTCCATCCTTCAGAGAACTCACCGAAGCTTTGGAACAAATAAACGACATTCCAGAAGACCATGTAAGTTTGTATAATCATTTAAATTTGTATTCCATATAGGACCGATTCCACGATTGTATTGACATGATAAAAACGAATTCTTACTTTGTGTTTCTAGACTTACATGTCACCAATCTTCTATGAAAACTTCAGTGTCATCAGGCCAGAGTTTGACGATAACTAGATTCCTTCGTGGCAACCTGTGGCCTATGACGTTAGCAGTACTGATCAACAATAGCATGCAAAAATGTAAAAGGCTACAGAATTCTCCACTAATGTCCTAGCATGCGTTACCTGCATGGCGCTTACTTTATGGTCCTGATCCCAATTACATAATGAACCATTTTTGGTGTTACATTGAAGTCTATACATTATAAGCTACTTTTTATATTACCTGCGAGGTGAGAGTTACATTATGAGCCCCTTTTCTTCTTACATTATGAGCAGGATTAACACCATATGCTGGAATACTTTATGGTGCAAGCTTCTGCTTCAGCGTTTTGTCTTATGTTGTTTCATTTACCGTTGTTTGGTAATATTCTTTAATGTTTGATTACCTACTATTTACTTAAACAAAAGTTAAACATAATTTCCAGAATTTAATAAAGCTTCTGATCCTTCATAAAACAATTAAGCTATAATAAATGCGTAACTGTATGCATTTTCACTATTTTTTCTAGTAATCATTGTTGTCTGATAAATGTTCCTTTTAAAATGAAGTATCTATTATTGTTTTGTAATTTACACTGATTTTAGTGTTAATGATTTATATGCATCGCATTATATAATTGTTATACACGAGTCACTATAGTATGCCATGTGGACTGTTAATTAAAATAATAAAGTAGTGTTTATTTTGTATAATATCCAGTCTTACGAGAAATAAATTTGTAGGCTAACTAATTAGGCAAAAAAGTCTCCGGTTTCTGGTCTCCGCGCGCGTCGCTTCAGACCCCGCACGTCGGCATTGTTAGTTTTCTTTTCTTTTTTTTCTTCTTTTTTCTGCTATGAAACTATGCCCAATTAATTACTTAAAAAAGAGAAAGAAGAAGGAAAAAACATGTTACCACACTGATTTTTAAGCCGACCTGTGACCAGGATCCGGACATTTTCTTTTTGTCCTTAGGTATTTATGATAATATCATGTTCTTTGAGCAAATAATTACATTTTAAAATTGTATTGGAAACATTTTAGTGCTTAACGAATGTTTTGTGATTAGAAGTTGATGGATGAATTAGATATATGTTAATCTGAATATTAATTATTGTTAATGTATATAGTTACAATTATAATTTTGGACGTTTTCCTAACTGATTTTGTTCGCTGACATCACTTCAACGTTACTAGGTTGAATATGATACATCTTAATATCTTTTCATTATTTTCTCGAGAATGACACAACATACATTTAACCTTTCACAGGTTGGTTGTTTTATGTATAATCCTGATTCAAAAAAAAGGAAACTTTTAGAATCAGATTTGCCAACAATAACAATGGTGTAAATGGATTAAATTCAAAGGTGCCCGCAGAAATTGTCAAGATGGTATATTTATATCCACTGTCTGGTACGGGGTGGTCAATGGCCAACTCGCAGATCTGGACGTTAACAGCATTTAGCAGGATTTTTTTAGAGATATTTCAGGTGTCATCATATATTCAGGTAAAGTAAACTTTAATAAATAAATCAAATTGATAACTACGCGCGATTGCGTACATTGTTGATGTCTGCGGGCGCCCCTGATGACTTGCAGTTATGTTATATTATTAGGTGTATTTCAATCAGCGCCAACTTGTAATTTTGAGCCTATACTCATAAGAAGATAATATTGTAACAAATTGTTAATAATAATCAAGAAATTTATTCGACGGTTGAGGCCTTTATGATATATCATATTATAATTACCAGTGGTAATGATTTATATGCATCGCTATATATAATTGTTAAATTAAAGCATTTTATTATAATCTCACTATACAGTATATACGAGCCACTATAGTACGTCATGCAGACTGTTAATTTAAAAAAAAAGTAGTTTTGTATAACATCCAGTCTTACGAGAATTAATTTATAGGCTAACTAGATTAGGCCAAAAAAGTCTCTGGTTTCTGGTCTCCGCGCGCGTCGCCTCAGACCCCGCACGTCGGCATTTTTAGTTTTCTTTTTTTGTTTTGCTATTAAACGATGCCCAGTTACAATTGCAACCAAAATTGCTGGATCGATTGTCTGCCGCGCTGTGCTTTAAACCACTTGTGTACATAAGGGTACAAATTGTTTGCCCGATTTGTGCGGCCTCCCTTAGCCACCATACTTTGTGTATGGGAAATTTGGTCTGGTTCCAATAACCGCGTATACATGTATCACGTATTTCACTGGTGGCAAAAATAAATAAATAAATAGGCCTAACTTTAAAAAAAAAGGGAAAAAAACCGCGTAACCACACCGATTTTGAAGCCGACCTGTGACCAGGAACCGGAGATTTCTTTTTGGCCTCAGGCATTGATAATATTAAGTTCATTGAGCAAATGATTAGATTTTAAAATTGTATTGTAAACATTTTAGTGCTTAACGAAAGTTTTGTGATTAGAAATTGATGGATGAATTAGATATATGTTAATCTGAATATTAATTAATGTTAATGCATAGTTACAGTTATAATTTTGGACGCTTTCCTAACTGATTTTGTTCGCTGACATCACTTCAACGTTACTTCAACGTTAGGTTGAATATGATACATCTGAATGTCTTTTCATTATTTTCTCGATACGACACAACATACATGTACATATAACCTAAACCTTTCACAGGTTGGTTGTTTTATGTATAATCCTGATTCAAAGAAAGGAAACGTTTAGAATCAGATTTGCCAACAATATGAATGGTGTAAATGGCTTAAATTCAAAGGTGCCGCAGAAATTGTCAAGATGGTATATTTATATCCACTGTCTAGAACGGGGTGGTCAATGGCCAACCCACAGAGCTGGACGTTAACAGCATTTAACAGGATTTTTTTAGAGAGATTTCAGGTGTCATCATATATTCAGGTACTAAGCAAACTTTAATAAATAAATCAAATTGATAACTACACGCGATTGCGTGCATTGTTGATGTCTGCGGGCGCCCTTGATGACTGCAGTTATGTTATATTATTAGGTGTATTTAAATCAGCACCAAATTGTAATTTTGAGCCTATACAGAAGATAATATTCTAACAAATTGTTAATAATAATCAATAAATTTATTCGACGGTTGAGGCCTTTATGATATATCATATTATAATTACCAGTGGTAATGATATATATGCATCGCTATATAATTGTTAAATTAAAGCATTTTATTACAATCTCACTACACAGTATATACGAGCCACTATAGTACGTAATGCGGACTGTTCATTTAAACACAAATAAAGTAGTTTCGTATAACATGCAGTCTTACCAGAATTAATTTATAGGCTAACTAGATTAGGCAAAAAAGTATCCGGTTTCTGGTCTCCGCGTGCGTCGCCTCAGACCCGCGCGTCGGCATTTTTAGTTTTCTTGTTTTGTTTTTAATACTATGAAACGACGCCCAGTTATAATTGCTGGATAGATTGTCCGCCGCACTGTGCTTTGAACCACTTTTTCACATTAGGGTAAAAATTGTTTGCCCAATTTGTGCGGCCTCCCTTAGCTACCATACTTTGTGTATGGGAAATTCGGTCTGGTTCCAATAACGTATTTCACGTATTTCACTGGTGGCAAAAAATAAATAAATAAATAGGCCTAACTTAAAAAAGAAAACAAAAACGCGTCACCACACCGATTTTGAAGCCGACCTGTGACCAGGAACCGGAGATTTTTTGACCTCAGGCATTGATAATATTAAGTTCATTGAGCAAGTGATTAGATTTTAAAATTGTATTGGAAACATTTTAGTGCTTAACGAAAGTTTCGTGACTAGAAATTGATGGATGAATTAGATATATGTTAATCTGAATATTAATGAATGTTAATGCATGGTTACAATTATAATTTTGGAAGCAATTTTTTCTGTAAAATTAATGCTGACTGTTGAAGCCCCTAATCAGTATACACTGTTGGTATAATCTCGAAAAATATAAACAATAATAAATAATAATAATGTATAGATTTATATAGCGCACGTATCCACCAACTAAGTGGCGCTCAAGGCGCATTATATTATTATCCCTGCTCATAAGGCTCATAAATCATTCCTGAAACCATCTCAGCTCTCTGGGGAGTATACAGCTCAATTGCTGCCATTTCTAGCGCATATAGAGCAAACCATCTCTGCCTTCACAGGTACCCATTTAACCCCTGGGTGGAGAGAAGCAATTATGGTTAAGTGTCTTGCTCAAGGACACAAGTGTCACGGCCGGGGCTCGAACCCACACTCTGCTGCTGGCAACACCAGAACTTGAGTTCAGTGCGCTAGACCGCACGACAATCCACTTTACGTGCATTATACAACACACGGGACCTACGGCTTTACGTCCCATCCGAAGGACGAAGCAATTATGGTTAAGTACCTTGCTCAAGGACACAAGTGTCACGACCGGGGCTCGAACCCACACCCTGCTGCTGGCAACACCAGTTTCACGTGTAACATATTACTTAGTGCAAAGTAAATGGATGATAGTATATCAATAACATTCCTTGAAATATTTATGTTTGAGGTGATATATCATTAATTTAGAAAAATTAATAGAACACTTCCCCAACTGATTTTGTTCGGTGATATCACTTTGACGTTACTTCAACGTTAGATTGATGATGACACATCTGATGATGATTTCATATCAGTAATTCAAAGAATGATTTTGCAAGAAAGCTAAATTGTTAAAAGGGTTAGACAGTTCTGGAACATTTTAACCTTTAAATGCGGGGCCCGTCTAGAGTACCAAGTGCTTATTACGACAATTCCAGGCCAAATGTATTATACAGGCCTGTGATTTCTCAGGATTTATTTTTTGATTATTATTTTTTTTTTACAGATCTCCGTTTGCCTCAAAATTTTCTTGAAAGAAGAGAGGTAGCCTGTTTTCTGTTCAAACCTCTAGCTTCTTATTGTTTGTGTCTATAAATCCTCCAAACATTCAGGAGCAGAGGGCTTTGTCCTCCAGACCAAAGGGAGAGGACCCAAGCCCGCTACCCATTTTTCATAATTTTTTACTTTTGTCAAATTACACCCCTGATTCTAGGTGGTTTACCGACGAAAAGTTGATATTATAGGTCTGTGAGCTGTAATTGTTAATAAAGTGAATTAAACTGTAGTTTCTGCGATATCAGGAAGGGGTTACAACTATATTATAGCCCGCTACCCATTTTTCATATTTTGTTACTTTTGTCAAACCACACCCCTGATTATAGGTGGTTTACCAACAAAAAGTTGAGATTAGGCTATAGGTCTGTGAGCTGTAATTGTTAATAAAGTGATATCACTGAGGGGTTACAACTATATTATAGCTGTATATATGCTAATGACAGTAGTGGATCGACAATACACAGTCTTAAATTTGATTTAAACTTCATCGTAATCTTGTAAGCTTAAATACATTGTCTTAATTAAACCATTTAAATTGCTATGTTTTGGTTTTGAAATTATCCGAGTCGAGTGTTAATAACCGTATTGTTTGATTTCTTAGTTGCATCCTAGAAATTCTAGAGTTCGGGTATCATGCAGATTTGGGCTTTTTCTTTTGCGTTGTTGCGCCCCTCCATATTTCCTTTAATCTTCAGCCGATATTTTCCTAGAACTTTGTAGGGATATAGGCCTATTGAGTGGCCATTGCTTGGCCATTTATTTTTACGGTAAGAAACCGTAATTTCCCCAGTGTTATTAAGTTGTCTGAGGGCCTCGGCTGTGTAATCGTCTCTGTTCATGACCACAACAGCAGACCCTTTGTCAGCCCGTTTGATGACAAGGTTCGTAGCTTGTCGGAGTTCACCGATGGCGTCCCGTTCAGCACGGGAGAAGTTGCTCAAGTTTGCGCAACTTTTGGAAAAGGCATTTAGTATTAAGCGATGACATAGAGAAAAGCAATATACAATGTGTACATTATATGTATAGAAAAGGTTGGAAAGAGCTGTGGAGAGAACGGGTTAATACAAAATACGGTACATGTACCTGAAAAGGGAACGGGTTAATACAAAGAGCTGTGGAGAGAACGGGTTAATACAAGTACTTGTGGAGAGAACGGGTTAATACAAATACCTGAAAAGAGAACGGGTTTATACAAAGAGCTGTAGAGAGAACGGGTTAAAACAAAGAGCTGTGGAGAGAACGGGTTAAAACAAAGAGCTGTGGAGAGAACGGGTTAATACAAATACCTGTGGAGAGAACAGGTTAATACAAAGAGCTGTGGAGAGAACGGGTTAAAACAAAGAGCTGTGGAGAGAACGGGTTAAAACAAAGAGCTCTGGAGAGAACGGGTTAAAACAAAGAGCTGAGGAGAGAACGGTTTAATAAATTAAATCGGGACGGTGACCTTAGCTTTCGATCCAATCCGGACCTTCATCAGAGGCTTTGACAAAGTACAACAGAAAAACTCATCCATTTATAGGGAAAAGGGAAAGCAAAGGATCATGGGGCGGGATCCAAAAAAGGCGGGAAAATAGTGACCAATTAAAGATAAGCATCAGTCTAGAAAAAGCCAATAGGAGTATCAGAAGTGAACAAAAGGGGGATTATTGAGCCACACAATAAGTAGATGTGGCAGCTTATGGTGAAGCTAGGGTAAAAGAGGGATTATTGAGCCACACAATACATGTAGGTAGAGGCGGCAGCTTGTAGTGAAGCTGGTATAAACATAGGACAATACACAAAGGGATACGACAACAAAAAAGGGGGGTTTTGAGCCTTACAAATTGAGGAGTTGATGTGTGGGTGTAAATAGCTCAATTAAAAGTTCTATGAGAGACAGTTTAAAAAAATGTAAAAGTATACAAGATAAGATAAAGCAACAGGTTAAAGCAAATATCTGGAAATAGAACAGGTTGGGACAAAGACCTGAAAAGTAACAGGTTATATACATATACTAGTCAAAAAAAGGAACGCAACTTTTTTTAAACATAATAATTTCAGTACGTGGACAAAATCATTGTTTTTTTTGTGTGACCTACAAGATTTCCAGCAAGAATGGTAATTGTTCCGGTTGACTGAATATCATGAAAGGCTTAAACCTCAGTTTCCACTGACCAAGCTGAACAGCGTTACGTAAAATGAAATTGTCCCAGTTTCATTTCCACCCTTTTGTCTGAGTTTATGACTTACAGAAAAGCCAGTTTATTCCGTGAGCAGAGTTCAAGCAGTCATGCCACGACTCTCACTTCTGGAGCGCGGCCGTGCTATTGGCGCGCATTCTGGATGCTGGCATGCGACCCAGTGATGTTGCCCGTGCTTTAAATGTGCACCGATCCACTATTGGTCGTCTCAGGGACAGACTCCAGAGTACTGGGAATGTATCGGACCGCAGAAGGAGTGGCCGACCTAGGGTGACAACGCCTCACCAGGATCACCATATGGTGCTCCTCCACCTGCGGGAACGCCGTCGTGATGCCGTACAGACTGCTCAGGAGACACCAGGCTGAAACAACAACAGAATAAGTGACCAAACAGTCCGCAACAGACTCCGCGCAGTGGGTCTTCGTAGTCGGCGTCCCTATAGGGGACCACAGCTGACCCAAGAGCGAAGGCAGCTTCGCTACCAGTGATGCAATGACCACCGCCGATGGACACAGTTAATGTGGAGTCAAGTGCTATTCACTGACGAATCACGATTCCGCCTCTCACACAATGATGGTCGCACACGTGTGTATAGACGACGTGGTGAATGTTGGGCAGACTGTAATGTGGTAGAGCTTGACAGATGGGGTGGTCCAAGTGTTATGGTATGGGCGGGTATCAATGCCAACAGTCGCATAGATCTGGTCGTCCTTGATGGCAACCTCAATGGGCAGAGGTACCGCGATGAAATTCTCGCAACAGTTGCAATGCCCTTTCTTAACCAGCACCCTAACATCCGCCTTCTGCAACAAGACAATGCCCACCCTCATGTCGCTAGAATTGTGACTGAGTACCTTCGGCAACAAAATGTCATCACCCTCCCATGGCCTGCCTTCAGCCCAGATCTTAACCCAATTGAGCATGCTTGGGACGAACTTCAGCGCCGAATCCATTCCATGCCTGTTCCACCCGTCAATGCTCAGCAGCTGGCTGAAGCTCTGCAAGCGCAGTGGCGGGCACTGCCACAGCATCGTTTCAGAAGGCTGGTTCAGTCCATGCGCCGACGAATCCAAGCCTGTATTGCAGCAAGGGGAGGGCACACACGCTATTAAAAGTCCTCACATGATCTCATCCAATGTAACTGTAATTTACAGGGCAGTTTTCAAATAAATGTAAAAAGTTGCGTTACTTTTTTTGACTAGTATATATATACATATACACACATATACACACACATACACACACACACACACACACACATATATATATATATATATATTACACATATACATATATATGTGTAATATATACATATATTACACATATACATATATTTAATACATGTTTTCCTATTCCATCAACTAATTTGGTAACAAACTGTAGTACAAATTATACAAGTCGGACAATTGAACCAAGAAACATTAAGTATCAGTATGATAATCGTATTCACTCCGACATTGGCAAATATGTTAAGAATATACCAAATGTTCACAAAAGTATTAATTTGGATGAAGTAAGGACAGAACAACAGAAATATGTTTTTACTAAATCATTCATAGACCTGGTTGAATCCAACATCATTCCAGGAAATGACAAAGAAGCATGAAAACTATTGTTAGAAGCTAATCAATACTTTGTGTACAATAGTATTTTGTATCATGTGTGGCACATTCCTCGTAAAGGAAAAATGCCTAACTAAGACATTATTCAATTGTATGTACCAGAGACTTTAGTAGATACTATCCTCTACCATTGTCACGACAATGTCTTATCGGCTCATTTTGGATTTCACAAAACTTGTGAAACATAATTTATTTTGGAAATTTATGCACAGAGACATAGATAATTGGGTTAGATCATGTGATTCGTATTCTAAAACGCCTAAACATAAAGTTATTGCTCACTACTTGCTATGGAGGTATAGCCAAGCCATTCGAAAGAGTTAGTGCGGCGATATCTTAGGCCCATCACTCCCAGTTACATCTTCTGGAAATTGGTATGCGTTATGTTTTACTGATCATTGTACTAGATGGCCGATGTTAGTTCCCATAGCTACTGTAGATGCAGCAACTGTTGTCACTATGTTCTTTCGTGAAGTAGTTTGTAACCATGGCTGCCCCGTGTTTTTCTTAGCGACAGAGGCACAAACTTTCTTAGTAAAATTGTTAGTGAAGTTTGTAAGATCTTGAACACGGACAAGGTTTAAATACAAGCCCTTACCACTTTCAATGCAACGCAGTACAAGAACGATTTAATGGAGTCATTCTTTATACAATTACTCATTATGTAAATAATGTAAAATAAGACTGATTGGGATCAATTTATTTCCGCAATCCAGTTTGCGTACCGTAGTACACCAGCTGTCAACTCTGTAGGCTTCAGCCGAGTTTTGTGGTTGTATGGCAGAGAAGCAGTATTGCCAATAGACGTATCATGTCAAAAACCTGAGTATAAAGATCGTAATGTAACAGATTATAAACATGATCTTATTTCACAAAGGTAACAAGGGAAATATCAAAACGAAATGTTCAGATAAATCAAAGATATGTGAAGAAACGTTACTAACATGCATTCTCAAAATGTTCCTTACCAAGTTGGTGATGTTGTATATTTATACATTCCTGCTACCCAAAAGGGACTTTCAAGAAAACTCCAACAGTTTTGGTGCGGTCCTTATTTGTTGTTTGAACAAACTGGCCCAGTTAATGTCAGAATCAGGAATCTTGAAAACAACAAATTACTCAAGGCCCCTATTCATGTGAATCGTATGAAATGTACGTATGATAGGTTTTTGCGACCAACCAATGAAAAAACGGAAGATATTGCTCAACAAAAACTGTCGAGTAATTAGAAGATGAAGATTGTCCTGCATCCTCATTTGAACCGTTTAAAGTCACTCAAACACTAAACGTAAACCATCTCTAGTACCAGGGTTAACCCTTTTAACAAATTCCCTGAAGGAATACGAAGTTTAAAAGGTGCTTCGTGGGAAATTTGTCAATAAAAAGATGCAATATTTGATTAAATCTTGGAATGGAAAGGTTACAATATTTGGAACCATCAGAAAATTTAAACCAAACCTTACAAGATTATTTACAGTGCAACCCAGTCCGATTTAGCAACCCAGTCCGATTTACTGGTAAACAAGGGAATACATAATAAGTGTGAATAATTATATTGTATGATTTTTATGATCATTATATGATTAAGTGTAATATTTTAAAGTGATGTCCACTACTCCCAAATAACTACAGAGACTTCGGATCCGGAGTTGCACCATTAGCCTTGCATCATCTTCGAATCAGAAAAACCGATGATGCGGGCCATCGACTTTTCTTTGATGCTTCTGATGATGAATGGTGACGTGAATTATTGGACAAACTGTTGTTATTAATTTAATTTATATTAAATAATATATATTGTAAAAACATCGTTGCCCTCAAAATAGAATCGGCAGGAGCCAATTTTAAAAGGAGGGGCATATGTGATGTAGTTACCTTTTATTGTTATTCAGTTATACTCTTTCTGTTAAAGACTGTATTGTAACATAACGACTATTGTGAATACCGAATCACCTGTGGAATTTATATTATGTAACTTACTCCATAAAATCCAAGTGGTCACACACGCTCAATGTCTGTTTGTTCTCAAGGGATGTGTGTAGTGCTCGTGGCTATGTGGCTCAGTTCACCGGATCCACTGTTACAGATATCAGTGGGTCCCGTGTCAAACCTCATTTAATAACTGGAGATTCGATGTTATTGTGGATTTCATGTAATAAAATTAAGAGCTCAGAGATTCTTGTTCCTGGCTGTTTCTTCCAAGTCTCCTGTCTGTGTTCGATCTCGATGGAAAGACCAGCCGTAGTATCCATCACAGACGTTATGGTTAAATTTTAATCTGAATGTTAATGGTTTAAACTAGCATTTTAGACGCTATTTCCTTTCTTTTTTTGGTAAAATGTTATCAATAACATTCCTTGAAATAATTATGTCTGAGGTAGATATGTCGTTTTAGAAAAATTAATAGAACACTTTCCCAACTAATTTTGGTTGGGTGACATCACTTTAAGATTGGATTGAATATGGCAACGTTACGTACAAATAAGGTTAGTTGCTTTATAAATGTTACAATTCCAAACCTTCCATTCCTATCTTGGAATGGAAAGGTTACAATTGTAAAACTTCCATTCCTATATTGGAATGGAAAGGTTACAATTGTAAAACTTCCATTCATATCATGGAATGGAAAGGTTACAATTGTAAAAACTTCTATTCCTATCTCGGAATGGAAAGGTTATAATTCCAAACCTGCCATTCCTCTCTTGGAATGTAAAGGTTACAATTCTAAACCTGCCATTCCTATCTTGGAACGGAAAGGTTACAATTCCAAACCTGCCATTCCTATCTTGGAATGGAAAGGTTACAATTGTAAAACTTCCATTCCTATCTTGGAATGGAAAGGTTACGATTCCAAACCAGGGCCGTAGCACGCAGGGAGGTGTAAAGTGTAACACTCCCAATTATTTTTCCCAGTGGGCATTCATTCATTCGGCAAATGAAAGAACAAAATATTGGGCAAACAAAATGATGGGTAATCTGAATATGGGCAAACGAGTTGATAGGGAATATAAATCACTCGTTTGTTGGTTCATACTTTCTCCAATTTCTGCGTAATTTTCGCTGTTGGTTAAATTAAACAATATAACCAAAATTGTTTCATGTAGAGACATACAGTTGGGTATTTATTTTTCAATAATTGGGTAGGCAATGTAGTCTTGTCCATAGTTGGAGAAGACGTAATACGACTGCCTAGTCGTTGGGAAAACGTTCCTCGCACGGGTAATAAACACTTAACAGTTGGGCTAACCAAAACCTCCACCTTGGGATATTGCATGGCAAAACTGGCATGTGCAGGCGTCGCATGTGCGAGAATGCCAATTAGCTGCTGCATGTTCAACAACAACACAATATCATGGCGGCGGACACTGTTTTAGAAAAATGGGGGCTTAGTGACCTAATACAAACTTTCAAAGGTGAGTTTTGATTTCCAATAACATGTTTAATTTTGAAAATAAGTAACAAACAAATTGTTCTCAGTTAATTTACTTTATAACATAAAAAGAGTGCTGTTTTGATGTAGTAGGCCTAACACTAACAGTTACTCCCGGGCGTAACTGTTAACGTTAGGCTTTTACTGATGACAACATCTACTTCAGTCATTCATGAACAGTTATCGTAGGCTAAGTCACTTAGTAAGTGTTATGTATATAGTACCACTATGATAAAGCAACCTTTGAAACATACAAAGATTCTTGGAAGGGGTTAGGCAGGGGTGGTGCGACATCATGTTAGTCAACTCATGACGGGGGGGGGGGGGACTATATGACCAAGTTTCTGAACCATTGAGATGTTTTTACCTCAATTTTTGTACGACACTTTACTCAAACATTTCTGTCATAACTTTATTTAATTATTTTTACAACAAATATGAAATGGTTGCTTTGCATGATATTAAACACACTGACTTTTATTTCATTATTTTTCCATTTCTCAATATTTGCAGAGCAAGAGATGAAACCTAGCCCTGTTTATGATCTCCTCATCTTAAAGGGACATAAAAAAATATTACAAGACCCACTATACGTACTCGACTGCAAGTTCCAGAGTAAGTGTGCAGATGTCTGGTCTTTTTGAGAGTGTGATGAGATGGGAATTCCTCCACAATTAAAAGCAATATGAAACTATGGTGGACACAAATATTTAAAGCTCAATTTGTCTGAAATTTCTGTAGTATACATTCCATTTCACATCAAGTTGACCAGATCTGATTGGCTAATTTACCATTCGTATTACATTGCGGTAAAAAATAGGACGGGTGGGCAGGTGGCAAACAAAACTCTGGTGGGTAAAAAAAAATTAATATAAAATTTGGCTCGAATCTAAAAAAATAATATTTAAAACCCAACAGTCGGGATAAGAACGATTGTATAGGGGGATGGAGTAACTGGAACATATATTTTTAGTTTGGCCTTATTGCATTAAAGGGTCTTGTCACATGCGACAATTTTTACATGCAACTTGGATGCAAGCAAGTACACTGCATGCAAAAGGAACAATTTGGTATAGCACAAAAAAAACAATAAAAACTACTTTTTTTCTGACAATGTCTTACTATCCCCAAGAAAATTATGTGATTTTTGGGGAGATTGAAGTGGAACTTATTGTCTGTATTGCCTCGTGTGACATTGCCCTAAATTGCCCTCTGGACGTCTAATGTACATGTATATTGGAATATAAGATATGTTTATTTTGGACAATTCATTCAAAATGGTTTAAGAGTTAGACTCTAGAATAGCTTTGGTAAAATTACCCAATTAAAAGGAATATGAAAATATCAAAACAATCAAATCAAAAAATCTAAACAATTAGGGAGTTATTAGAATTGGTTATCTGTAAATTGCCTTGTGTCATATATTATGTATATATGATTGTTCTTTCCAAACAATAAATTGATCATCTTAGATTATAGAGAGGTATTCATCATTATGAATATTTTTTAAATACCGTAATTGAAATAATTAGTAAAGAAAATAGTATTATACTTTTTATGATGATTTAAAGCAGAACATTATTGTATTTTATTTGACAATTATTTTTTTCAAATAAACAGTGAAACTCTAAAAGATGAAAGATAAATACTGGTCTTATTTTGTTTGTGTCTTGTACTCTATTGGAGGGCATTTATTACCCCATATTTGGGGATTTTACTGTTTACTCAACGTTTGTTACTTTTATGCCACATTGTTGTATAAAGTGTGACCAATTAATGGGTGTTGTTGAAATAAAGTGCCCAATAGTTGTGCAAAAGTTGGAGAAATTGACCAAATTTTGAATAAAATTATCACTCAATAATTGGGTAACCAATGTAACATACAATACCCAATAGATGGTTAGATATATAATTATCCAACTGTTGGTTAACCAAACTGTTGAGGAGCTAATTTTGCCCAATTAATAGTCAATCAGATTGCCCAATTTAGATGGAAACTTGTTTGCCCAATAGATGGGCATGTTGATATTTTAAACAACGTTGGGCAAAAAGTTGGGTATTTTTTTGACCAATATTTTTACAGTGAAGGTACTAGAATCAGGATTGTTCCCAAAATAAATTTTCAGTCAGCAAACCTGGAGGCATGTGTTGCCGACTGCAAATGTATCGTGTTTCTAAGCACTGAAGATTTGCTGAGGTTGTTTACAATTGCAAACTTTCCATTCCTATATCTTGGAATCAAAATGTTACAATTCTGAACCTTTCATTCCTGTCTTGGAATGGAACGGTTACAATTCCAAACCTTCCGACCCTATCTCGGAATGGAAAGGTTATAATTCCAAACCTTCTATTCCTATCTTGGAATGGAAAGGTTACAATTCCAAAGCTTCCATTCCTATATTGGAATGGAAAGGTTACAATTCCAAACCTTGGAATCGGTTGGAATTGCCGCGCTGTGTTCTAAACGACTTTTTTCACATAGGGGTATGAATGTTTGCCTGATTTGTAGAGCCTCTCTTAGCCACCATACATTGTATACGGGAAATTTGGTCCCCGCGTATACATGTATCACGTATTTGCCTGTTGGAAAAAAAAAAAAAAAAAAAAAAAAAAAAAACCCCGCAGAATTCCAACAATTTAGGCTACAATTGGACAAGGTTTCATAGGGAAAAAAAACCCACTAAATAAATAAATAAAATAAAACTAAAAATGCCGACGCGTGGGTCTGAGGCGACGTGTGCCAGAGATTTGGGGTTTTTTGGGGTTTGTTTTTTAGCCTTACGGGAAATACGTATTTTGTATTCTCTTTTTGTGGTCTAAACGCAAATACAATCAGATGGTTTAGTGTTTAATTGATGTCAAAGCTAAATACTTCGGAAAAGACAGGATACGTGATAAATCAGGAAGTTAGCTTACTCCAGCTAGAACTATAGGATGTGTCTGGTCACTATTGCGTATACCTATACAGACTATGTTGGTGTATGTTCAATGGTACATTATCGCAGAATAGCAGACTGGAGTATCATTACATGTTCAACTAGTGTTACAAATTGTGTTCACCAGATTCAAGGAAAATTTAAGAATGTTACAGATTTGGTAAAAAGTCACAATGACGTCATATGAATCATATCACAACCATCGTGGCTTGTCATTCCTCCTACTTGTTTGTTTCTTTCTCAGTAAAGGTAAGTAGAGTTTACTTTTGCAAGATAGCGAACAGGAAGTAAATAGGCCCTATCTGTGTTGAAAATTATATCAGATTTGATTAGTGAATAATAAATTATTATACGTGACTGGCTCTGGCAAAACCCTGAATTTGGACCCAATATTCAAAAGTAATAGAGAACATGCTACATATATATATTGACATAAAAACTGGTCCCTGGAGGTAAGTTTTTACATTTTCATGGCTGGTACGCATTAGGCCAAAAACATTTTTTTGAGTTGCCCTCCACCGACCGACCCAAAAGTGCTGAAATCTGGGGTCGGGTTTTTATTTTATTTTTTTTATTTTTTTCCCCCGTCATTCATAGGCATATTTATTAATGAAACTTACCAATTTTGTGTGTATAAAACATATGTTTGATTTGTGAAATTTTCCATTTCAAATTTACCGGTACCCAAGACTCAATCTACATGTTTTCAAATCGAATGGCCCCGGCCCTCACATGGTGCACTGCCTTCGCGCACACTGTGTGCCAACGATTGCGACTCAAATCTACACGTTTTCCAATCGAATGGCCCCTCACATGTTTTCCACTGGCTTCGCGCACTGTTTTGTATGTCAACGATTGCGACTCAATCTACACGTTTTCAAATCAAATGGCCCTCACACGTTGTGCACTGGCTCCCCGCACTGTACGTGTGTCAACGATTGCGACTCGATCTACACGTTTTCAAATCAAATGGCCCTCATCGTTGTGCATTTGTTTTGTGAATTTTCATATAAAGAACATAGTTTTAAAGACTTAGATCAAATTTCCATCCCAAAAATGTGCTTTGAGTGATTGAGAGGCTGATACTCTTTTCAAATTGTTCACTTTTCAAAGTCAAATTTCAGAAGTTTGAAGTCAAGAACTCAAAATATAAACAAAACAAAACCTGTGTTTAACAGTACAACAAAAATGCTTGGGATACTTTTATTCTGAAGCAAAATTCCTTGCTGACAGGTATACATATATCTTAATATCATATGTCAACCAATGGGATGCATAAAGTTGTTAAGAACAAAAGTGCTAGAAACAAGTGTATGAAATGTTGAAATAAAGTTGTTGAAAGATTATTATAAAGTTGAATGTGTGATGTCTTTTTATTCTTTAGGTACTTGTGCATACTGCTAGATCATTGTCTTTGAAAAACATGGTATGTGGTTTCAGTTCCAATGCATTTCAATCTTAAAATGACAGTCAAGGAGGAAAAAAAACAAAAAATCCCAACCGACCGACCCCTTCAAATATTTTCACTGGAGGGCAACTCAACATTTTTTTTGGCCTTATGGTAAATGCTGAGAAGTTTTGGGTTTTGCCAGAGCGGGTCACATATATCAACTCTCAAATGGAGGACCAATTAAGACGGCATGTAGGTGCGGCAGCGTTTATTAACAAAACTGTAATTTAACGTTACAGAGTATGTTGTATAAATGGATAATAAAAACCACTACAATATGCTCCATGTGTAATAAAGATAATAGTTGTAAACACACTATTGGTTTCTGGGTTCAATTGATAATGTTTATCAATGATTTTTATCCAAAACATTTCAGATAAGTCACGATTGCACTATTATGTATACCGGTATATAATAATATATGTGTATATTTGGTCAGTTCATTTGCATTTTTCACCTGTGATCATTGTTTGGCCTGTGGTATCTGTCTGGGCTATTGTTTTTTGTTTGGTATACATGTAATATGGTTATAAATATAGTCTTATGTGCAATATGTGTGTTTTCTGTTGTTTTGATGGAACGTTCTTAATCAATTATTATTAATTGCAGAAAAACAAATAACATTTGTCTGGTCATATTTGTGTTGTGTCTATAAATTTACCAACGAAAAATTTCTGTCATGCCGTGTTTTGATCAATTTTGAAGCCGACTGATGACCAGAAACCAGAGACCTTTTTTGGCCTAAAACACAGCATGGCAGAATTCCAATCGATCCCACAATTTGGGCTGCAATTGTACATGGTTTCACAGAACTTGAAGGGGGAAAACACCTAAAAATGCTGAGCCGCGGGAAATAAGTATTTGGTATTCTCTTTTTGTGATATCTAAACGCAAATACAACCACATGGTTTTGTGTTTAATTGATGTCAGAGCTAAATACCAAAAAACAGGATAAGTGGTAAATCAGGAAATTAGCTTACTCTAGAAAAACAGATCGTGTCCGGTGACTATTGGGTATATACACACACAAAATGAATGGTAAAAAAATGGGTAAAACATGTTTTGTAAAATATTACACAATTTAGGTTAAATTTCGGGAAAATAAAGAATACAATTGCTGTGTAAGTTAAAATTTAAGTAATTTTATTTACATAATTTATGTAACTAATTCAAGTCTTTACCTGGCCCGTGTAACTTTTACCACAAGGAACTTAAGCATTGCCGTGCATTGTGTAAAAATTCGCTTTAATTGTGTAAAGCCCACCATGTGATCATGCATTGTGTGTGCGCGACGTGTGTGCTAAAGCAGTGTGCCTGTCAAGTCGACAATCGCCTCACAACATGGAGAGATGATAAAGACTTTATTGTTAATAAATAAAAGAAACGTTTTTGAAACTGTACAAGTATAGTGGGGTGCCTTGTTTCATTTATATTATTTTATTTAATAAATATGTAATGAATTATGCAGACCAAACAATGTAGTAAAAGTTTACAAGGTCAAATAGTAAAAAGAGTCTAGTATTCTACACAAAAATTAAGTATTTTTTAGCAGTACATTCAGTAACAATTTACTTAATTTATGTTTACCTATTTAAGAGGTAAATCTTTTTACTGATTTCTGAAGTAAAAGTTTACAAAATGTTTATGAAAAACTTTACCCAACACGCATTTTGTAAAACTTTACCAAACAATTAGTAGGTTCGTATACAGCATTGCAAAATAGTAAAATTTTATACAACTTGTGTATTTTTTTCTGTGTGCTATGTTAGTCTCTGTTAGAAAGGAAATGTTACAATTCCAAACCTTCCATTCCTATCTTGGAATGGAAAGGTTATTCAAACCTTCCATTCCTATCTTGAAATAGAAAGGTTACATTTCCAAACCTGCCATAACCTGAATTTTTTTACAGTTTCTTTTTCCCCAATTGCAACCAAAATTGCTGAATCGTTTGGAAGTCTGTCGTACCGTGTTTTGATCGATTTTGAAGCCGACCGATGACCAGAAACTGGAGACTTGTTTTGGCCTAAAACACAGCACGACAGAATTCCAATCGATCCCACAATTTGGGCTGCAATTGTACATGGTTACACAGAACTTCACTACTGGGTATAGACTATGTTAGTCTATGTTGGAAAGGAAAGGTTACAATTCAAAACCTTCCATTCCTTTCTTGGAATGGAAAGGTCACAATTCCAAACCTGCCGATCCTATCTTGGAATGGAAAGGTTACAATTCCAAACCTTCCATTTCTATCTTGGAACGGAAAGGTTACAATTGGAAACCTGCCATTCCTATTGTGAAATGGAAAGATTACATTTCCAAACCTTCCATAACCTGAATTCTTTTAAAGATTTCCCCCAATTGCAGCCAAAATTGCTGAATCGTTTGGAAGTCTGCCATGCCGTGTTTTAATCGATTTTGAAGCTGACCGATGACCAGAAACTGGAGACCTTTTTTGGCCTAAAACACAGCACGGCAGAATTCCAATCGATCCCACAATTTGGGCTGCAATTGTACATGGTTTCACAGAACTTGAAAGGCGAAAAACACCTAAAATTGCTGACGCGCAGGTTTTGTTTTTGTTTTTTGTTTTTCTTTTAGGGGGGGGGGGGGGCCTTACGTGAAATACGTATTTTGTATTCTCTTTTTGTGATATCTAAATGCAAATACAACCACCTGGTTTTGTGTTTAATTGATGTCAAAGCTAAATACTTAAAAAAACAGGATAAGTGGTAAATCAGGAAATTACTTTACTGTAGAAAAACAGATCGTGTCCGGTGACTATTGGGTATAGACTATGTTAGTCTATGTTGGAAAAGAAAGGTTACATTTCCAAACCTTCCATTCCTGTTTTGGAATGAAAAGGTCACAATTCCAAACCTGCTGATCCTATCTTGGTATGGAAAGGTTACAATTGGAAACCTGCCATTTCTATCTTGGAATGAAAAGGTTATAATTCCAAACTTTCCATGCCTTTCTTGTACAACATAGATCTGTATGCAGCCGTGTTATCCAGAGTCTCTATTCAGTCCTTGTTCAATGCACTTCAGGGTTCATGGCTTCATGTCCCAATATACAGGATTAACTTCATGAGTCACCACCACCTTTTGTTTGCCACCTCCTCCCAGACTGTATATTAATTCTGACTTCTCTTGTCCTTCTTCATTGCATCTGATGAAGTAGCTGTAGCTACGAAAGCTTATGCCCATTTTTAAGTTTAGTTAGTCTTAAAAGTGCTACCATTTATATATATATATATCATGCATTTCTTGGAATGGAAAGGTTACAATTTTGGCTGCAATTGTGTACATAGTTTCATAGAACTTGTGATATCTAAATGCAAATACAACCACCTGGTTTTGTGTTTAATTGATGTCAAAGCTAAATACTTAAACAAAAAACAGGTTAAGTGGTAAATCAGAAAATTAGCTTACTCTAGAAAAAAACGGATCGTGTCCGGTGACTATTGGGTACATATAGACTATGTTTGTGCATGTAGAAGGGCCTTACATTATGTTCAATAGGTATAATTATTATTACGGAATAGCAGACTGGATTAGTGTTACGTGTTCGACTAGTGTTCCAAATTGTGTTCCCCAGATTCAAGGAAAATTACAGAATGTTACAGATTTGGTTTTAAAAAAAAAAACATGACGTCATATGAATCATACTACAACCATCGTGGCTGGTCATTTCTCCTACTTGTTTGTTTCTTTCTCAAAGTTAAGTCGTAAATCGGGCCCTATTTGTGTTAAAAATTATATCAGACTTGATAAGGTAAAACTTGTAGCTTTGCATGGTGAAGAGGATAAGTAAGACTGTTAGCGGTGACACCATGTGAAATTCTCTATTGAGTAGTAACTACTTCTGGAAAGAACTGGAGGTTCTCGAATTTTCGATCGGTATGCTCTGATCGTCCTCAGTAGGCTGCTGGAGGATCATGCGATGGCTGGATCATGAAAGCTTGAGGATTAGTGAGTTGAGGCGTGCAGGCGGGAACTGTTGGGACTGGGATCCTAGGAGGTGGGGAGAGGAGTGTGTGCTCACTGAACTGAATCAGTTGTTGACAAGCACAGGGGAAGGAGGTAGTTTGACTTAGATCCCTAAGTCTGGGATGGAGGGGGTTGACTTGAGATATAGGAGATCCGTCAGTCTGGGGTTGTGGGTTGTGGACTTTGGATACAGAAGATCCTTCTGTCCGTAGTAGTGGCCGCCAAATATCGCTGATGTAGAAACCGATGTCCCGTGGAACAGTATCGTGTTTAACGATCTCGATGGCCTCATTGATGCGTCCAGTGACGTAGCCAGGACTTTTTCAGTGGGGGGCGGGGGGGGGGGCACAGAGGGCATTGCTTTTCAGTGGGGTGGCCCAGGGATATGGGGTTTTTCCCTTTTCTTTTTCTTTTCTGTTTTTGGGGCACTATGAGGATTTTTCGTGGGGTGGCACCTGGGGGCACTGGAAATTGGTGGGGAACGTGTCCCCAGGCCCCCTCGTGGCTACGCCGCTGGATGCGTCTGGGGTGCCATGTGTCGGGTGTGATGAGTTGAAATGCCTGCCAGTCGATTCGGTGGTCCTTGATGTGGGAGTGCTTGATGATGGCTGACTTCTTAAGATTCTCATCTGCGGCCATGAGCTCAGTGTTCTTGTAGTCTCGTAGGGAGATTCCGTCCTGTTTCACCGATGTGGACCTTCCACACTCACAGGGGATCCGGTAGACACCGGCTCTATTGCTGGGATCCAGTTTATACTTGTGGTTGTGGAGCAGTCATTGTAGTTTGCTAGGGGCTGAGTGGTAGACTTGGATGCCTGCTTGCAGGAGGATGCGCTGAAGTTTATGTGACGTTGAACTTAGATAGGGGAGTCATGCAGAAAGCGTTAGATTGGGTAGACATTGCGGTCAGGGCGAGGAACAGGCTTCGAATTGTTGATCTTGTTGGGTTTGTTGCCGTTGCGTTGGAGGATAGTCCTGATGTGCCGTAGTTCCTTGGGCAGACTGTTCTTGGCGCATAGGTTGTAGGCGCGTTCCACGAGGGTGCGGTTGACCGATGACTTGATGCTAAGGTGATGGAAGGAGCGTTGGTTGAGGTAACGGTTTGTGTGGGTGGGCTTCCTGTAAACGCTGTGGTGAAGGGAGCCATCTGGGTTTCTAGAAATTCCAACATCAAGGAACGAGATCTTGCCTTCTTCTATACTTCCATCGTGAACTTGATGCTAGGATGTTGGTCGTTGAGGTGTTGTAGAAAGTCCTGAAGTGCGTCTCTGCCATGTTGCCATACCACAAAGGTGTCATCCACATAGCAAAGCCACATGTGCGGTTGGAGGTCAGCGGTGTGGAGGAAAGAGATCTCAAACTCTTCCATGAAAATGTCAGCAAGGACCGGGGATAGAGGAGATCCGATCCCATGGAGGTCCCAGCTGGCTGCTCGTACTTGCCTGAAATTGAAAACAACTGGAAGAAACACATGTTAGTAGCAAATCATGTATTTGGACAGTGATGTGCGATCATCAAGGGAAAGGTCTTGTTCGAGTCTGTCCTTCACCAGGAGGCATGTCTCTTCAGTTGGGACATTGGTGAAAAGGGAGACAACATCAAAACTAACCAAGATGTCGCTGGGTTGTAGAGTGAGACCCCGGGTGATTTCACCGAACTGACTGGAGTTGGACATTTGGTGTTAGTGAGAGCCACCAATGGTCAAAGGATCTTAGCTAGGTTGCTGGGATGTGTTGTATGTGGCTGAACCTCTGGAGGCGACGATGGGACGTAGAGAAACATCGGGTTTGTGGATCTTCGGCTGGCCAAAGAACCTGGGGCAGCATGAGTTGGAGGGTCTGAGGTGTCAGTAGAGTTGGATGGTGAGGGCATCAGCACGGTGAAGTGCAAGGAGTCTGCTGGCAACTCTTTTCTCAATGGATGGGATGGGGTTCTTCTTGAGAGGGCAGTATGAACCAGATAGAAGAATGTCACTTATCTTGGCGGTGTATTGGAATCGATCCATGATGATTGTCGTATTGCCTTTGTCTGCGGTAAGGATGTGAATAGAGCTATCCCGTCTGATGTCGCGTAGAGCAGAAAGCTCTTCCTTGGAAAGGTTGGGCTTGGCTGGCTTGGCTCTATGTAACACCTCACTCATCTTCATCTGGCCGATGTCTGCTTCTGTCTTGTCGAGGCGTCGTAAGGCTGGTTCTACGGACTGGATGATCTCTTCCGTTGGGATGGATTTGGGCGTGAGGGCGAAATTCATACCTAATGACAGCACTGATGTTTCGGTAGGGTTAAGGGTGCGTTGGCTAAGGTTGACAACGGTATGCTTGCGGAACGCGTCCTGTGAACGGAGGTGTAGAGATTGCCTTAATAAGGATATAGATGATCCTGTATAGATCTACTAGAAACGCGGTTGGAGTGAGATATTGGATATATCCAGGACTCCGATTCGGAAAGTCGTGGGGATATAAGAGATCCCTTAGACCGAGTGAACACGCGAGGGAATAGGGATGTAGAGGATCCCGTATCCAGTCTCTTAGAAACGCAGTTGGAGTGAGATATAGGAGATATCCAGGACTCCGATTCGGAAGGTCGTAGGGATACAGATTTGATTAGTGAATAATAAATTATTATATATCAACTCTCAAATGGAGGACCAATTTAGACGGCATGTAGGTGCGGCAGCGTTTATTAACAAATATTTATAATTTAACGTTACAGAGTATGTTGTATAAATGGATAATAAAAACCACTACAATATGCTCCATATAAAATAAAGATAATGGTTGATCATTCACATGCATTTCTCTATTGTAAACACACTATTGGTTTATGTTTTTATAAAAAACATTTCAGATAAGTCTACCTTTAAAAAAATAGATATAAAATATAGTTATCACGATTGCATTTTTATGTTTATATAATAATATACGTGTATATTTTTGGTCAGTTTATTCGCATTTTTCATTGTTTAGCCTGTGGTATCTGTCTAGGGTTTTTTAATTGGTACACAGTCATGTAATATGGTTATAAATATAGTCTTGTGTGCAATCTTACCTGTTGTTTTGATGGAAAACGTTCTTAATCATGAATAATCCTGTAAAATGGTAGAACTATTTCTCACCTATTTAGGTCATTCATGTCTTTAGTCCGGTTGTCCTTTCAAGTACTCTTTAAGGTCCCTGCTTGTGTTTTTACCATTTTGTCTTTTTTGATGTTTTTTGTTTTTAATAATATTTAATATAAAGAAAATAAGTTTATTATATAGTTATGTGGTTTTGCATACTGATATTTGTGACCCGCTCTGGCAAAACCCAAAACTTCTCGGTATTAAACATAATGTGTAACAGCCACGAAAAGGTAAAAAAAAAACTGACCCTAGGGAACAGTTATAGGCCTAGAGCACTTTCTCTAGATTTTGATGGAAAAAGAAAAATCCTGAAACGTTGTTAGGAACATTTTTTATTTTTACGATAAGTGTGGGAGGTCACTCCGAAAAGTTGGGTGCAAGTTTAGGGTTTTGCCAGTGCCAGTCACACTTAATAATAATAATTTTTAATATTTTAATTCCTATTTGTATACTTTTATAAATTATAATTACCACTGTGTAATTCGTCGTGTTTTTCTCATAGTGACGAATCGGCAACTAACGCGTTTTGAGTAAATCGAGTTTTAAGTTAGACGAATTTTCGCTGGTACCGGTACTTTTCGAAGTTCATTTAATAGCAGATTCATTAGGTTTTGTCACCTACGTGTTAAGTACTATTTTCTTGGTAAGTACATTGATTTATTTTAGAAAAATGTACTGTTTAAGTATTCTTAACGATGTCTTAAACGTATTCGTCACTATGTAAAAAACAAGCCCTGTGCGCTCGCCCATGCTTTTTGTGCACAAACGTTTGCTTATTCGTCACTATGTCAAAAACAAAAATGACAACCGCGCGTATTCGCATCCCATGTGTTTGTGCACAAAACTTCGTATCCGTGATTGTATTATCATACCTTTTTAATAATCCAATCAAATTCATTGAATGACGTTAAGATGTTATTAGTCCAAATTCATTGATATTACAAGTTTTTACAAACTACAACATTTAAAAGCTTGAAGTTTTGTAGAAAATTATTACTCCGTCTGTCCTCGGTGAGAAACTGGTACACTGTACACGTAGAGAATACTGCCAAACACGTACACAGCGATAATGGTTACCAGCCCGCTGAACGGATTCGTCAGTATGTAAAAAACACAATGTGACTTTTTGGCATATTCGCCGTTCAGGGGTGTCTGTAACTCTAAAACCATCCAGTCAGGGGGTGTCTGTAACTCTAAAACCATCCAGAATATCGATTTAAAACTTTCAAAAATGAAATTAGACACAAAAAGAACCATAAAACTGTGAAAACCTCCTTTTCCCAAAAAAATGCCGATTCGTCACTATGAGAAAAACACGACGAATTAAGCCTTTTTGGCTGCATTAGTGAAACAATAAACCAATAATAACAATAATATAACGTAAGACTAATTTCATACAAAGGACAAACAAGATTAGGTTATGAAAGTTTTTCAATCTGAAATAGAATGGAGAGCAAAACTACAAAACAAGGAATCCGATAATCTCATCATGAGCAAAATGTTGAACACATTATATTAGGATGAATTGGACAAAAACAATTTTCTAAATGTCAACAAATTTCCGTATGTATTGTAATATGAAGAATGAAACATTTTGGACCCACTTACATGTTCGAGTGCAATGATAAGCAGAAGACGATAGAACATTACAAACATTCCAAAATGAATTTATGGCAGGACATGCCATATATTGATCTACATTTTTGGATCGATTTGCTGCTATGATACAAGGAAAATAACAAAAATTCGATGAAAAGGGAAATTTGTGGTAAAATAACCTTGAATTGGGAAATCTCATATTTATCTCAGAAACGCAAAAACCGATTGAATCGTACACATACTCTGAGCACGCACTTGTACGAATCCATAATGCATTAGTAGGAATGCGCATATAATGTACCTCAAATAACAATAAGTTGGCCCATTCGTGATGCAACCTACTGTATTTATGATTTGGTATTTTGCCTTTATTACACCTCAACTATTTCATGTATAGGTTTAGCCCTTCATTCGCGCAATCTACAGAGCTTGAGACAGTCAGATGGAAATCTTGAGACTTTCACAGGTAAGTTTCTTAACCATTTCATTTTGGAATAAAACGGCACGATTTAAATGTACAAGCCAATCGGCCTCGTTGTAATAAGGAACAATTTCTTTTTATCTAGTAAGGAATAACAATACAAATTAAGGAAGTTATGGGAAAAATTACCAAAAATGAGGAAAAATTACCACAAATGGATATAATGCCCAGCCACAAATAGAATAATTGTACAAAACAACCAAATACGTTTCATATATTTACTTTAATTAAAACTTAATTTTGTTTTCTTTATTCATGTGCGTTTCTCGTGCAGTTTATATAGGGCCAATCGTTGTTACTTTGTTTTGTTTTTTAATCTCATTACAATCTTTCTGACCTGAGCCTAATTCTGTAATGTGTTTTTGAAACATTTATATTTATATTGGACGGCGTCCCCTTAAACCCTGATGTCTCCTCGAGGAGGGGGGCGGCTGACAAGTGCAGGAAAACCAACGCGCTACTAAGGAGTAAGAGGAGCTTGACTCTCGCCACCATGAACGTTCGGACGATCAGGGAGGTCTCGAGAGCCAAGGAGCTAGCCGAAGCGATGAGGAAGCAGGGAGTGGACGTGTGCGGGGTGCAGGAGCACAGGAGGGTGCATGAAGATGACAAGAAGGGGGAGTTAGACATCACAATGGTAGAAGAGTACCAACTCATCACGGCATCGGCATGGAGGAACAAGGCGCAGGCGGCGACTGGTGGGGTCGGACTCATGCTAAACAAGGAGGCACAGAAGACGATCATCTCTGTAACTCGGACATACGACCGGGTCATCACTGCTTCCTTCAAAAGCAACTCAATCCTGACCACCGTGGTTGCCTACGCACCAACACTCGAAGTGGTGAGCGAGGAGAAGGAAAAGTTCTACAGCGACCTCAGACATGCAGTAGAGGCCGTCCCAGTCCACAATTTCCTGTCCATTCTCGGCGATTTCAACGCAAGACTTGGACATGAGGACGCTGCATTCACCTATCATCAAGAAAAAACAAATGACAATGGGGCGCGTCTGCTAGAACTGATGGAGGACTACTCCCTCCTCGCAAGCAACACGATGTTCGAGAAGAGAAGGGGGCGTCTGTGGACGTGGCTGTCGCCAAATGGAACGAAGACACAGATCGACTTCATCCTGACCAGGCGGAAGTGGCGGAGCAGCGTGGTCGATTCAGGCGCCTACAGCACCTTCGCATCTGTGGGATCTGATCACCGGGTGGTGGCGATGAAGGTGCGTCTCTGCCTCCGAGCGCCTCCTAAGGAAACCAAGGGGAAGGTCCAGTACGAGTGGTGGAGGCTCAGGGACAGCAGCGAGCTGCAAGAGAGGTACGCTGTGGAGGTCCGCAACCGGTTCCAGGCTCTGATAGAGGAGGGGGAGTCAATAACAGAACGCTACGGCAAGTTTGTGAAAGCAAATGAGGGCGCAGCAGAAGAGTGTATTGACAAGGTACCCAAGAAGGGGAAGAAGGCGAGGGTCGCAGCGGACCCGCGAGTCATCAGAGCCAGGGAAGAGATGGTAGCGGCGTACAGTATGCTACTCAAGCACCACAGTGACACCAACCGGGAAGAGTACAACAACAGGAAGAAGGTTTTATACCAAACCTACGACGTCATCGAGGAGGAGGAGCTTGCCAACAAGATCAGAGAAGTGGAGAAAGCCCATCTCAACCAGAAGCACAGCATGAGCTGGAAGCTGATCAATGAGATCGCTGGTAGAAGTTCCGCCAGACCCTCTCAAATCAAGGGAGAGACCGATGAGGAACGAGTCAAGGCATGGTACAACCACTTCAAAAACCTTCTCGGAGCCGAACCAAAGGTGCTGGACGTACAGTCTGAGGTGGAGAGAGTGTTCGAGGGCCTAGACATCGAGGATGGACCATTCACAAGGGGAGAGTACGACAAGGCAAAGAGGTCACTGAAGGGAGGAAAGAGCTGCGGTGAGGATGGAGTCGTCCCGGAAATACTCAAGTATGTCCCCATCGACGACATCGTGCTTGGCTTCATCAACAGCGCCTATGAGAAGGGGGAACTACCAGAACAACCCTCAACATCATCCCTGTTCCAAAATCCGGTGACCTCACATGCACAGACAACTACCGGGGCATCAGCCTGAGCTCTATTCCGGCAAAAACATTCAACCGGATGGTGCTCAACCGCATCCGTCCGGCACTGGACCCCCTCCTAAGAACAGCTCAAAATGGTTTCCGCGAGAAAAGGACAACTGCGGGTCAAGTCATTGCACTTCGGAGGATCATCGAGGGTGTCAAGAACAAAAATCTCCCTGCTGTGATGACATTCATAGACTTCAAAAAGGCTTTTGACTCAATCCACAGGGGGAAGATGCTCGATATCCTCAGTGCATACGGGATACCCAAGAAACTCGTGGAAATAGTGGCAGCGTCTTACGCTTGCACATGGGCCAGGGTCACCACGCCCGACGGAACCACTGAACCATTCAACATCTTGGCGGGAGTGCTACAGGGTGACACTCTCGCTCCATATCTCCTCATCATCGTGCTCGATTATGCACTGAGGAGAGCCATTGACGGGAGAGAGTGGGAGCTAGGTTTCACCATAACACCACGCAAGAGTCGGCGAGTGCCTCCAGTGACAATCACCGACCTGGACTTCACCGATGACATTGCATTGGTTTCACATAATGAAAAGTTATGGACACTTGCGCATCACCACTGTGCACGTCACACACAAAGCACGTCTAAGCATTACATTTTAAAAGCAGTTGCTCCTTAAAATCTGTCATAGCACTGAAATGGACAAGCCTGTAAACTCGGGGTGATCAGAATATGAAATAAAAATTCAAGGCCTTTCTAATGATATTAATGTTTTACATTATTACCATGAAAATGATTACCCCAATATAATTTACAAAACTTGATTCATACCACGTCTTGGCAGAAAAGCCTATTCAATAAAGCACGAAACGCAAACAGAAACTATTTTTTTTATCTCATGGCCTTGTTCAACGTCTGGTAACCAAAACAAGAAGTATGTTTGTTCTTTGGGGTGACGTCATTATTTAAGCCCATGAAATTCCCTTCACAGTGATACAACAGCTGTGTCTATTGGACAATATTTTCCAACGACCATTTTTAATTAACAAACTTATACCCAATCAGATCTACGGTTATGTTGGGATATTACAGGGCACATACCATTTACAGAACAATGTATAACACATGTACTGTGAGTCTAGGTACCAATCTGCTCTTCGAATGCCGTCTCTTGCGTTTGTGATAAACCAAACGAAGATGAGTAAATTTCATGTAAATTTAATGTTATATTTCTGTCGAAAAACATAGACAAAGCTAAGAAAATGCTCCTGGGAAATACAAAGCATCATTTGTGACATGTTTGGGGGAATGGGAGGTAGGATTTAGTCCTCATTAGGTTGATTTAATATGCCAGTTTTCAGTAGTTGACGTTGACGAATTCTTTGGTCAAAAAGTTTTGTGTGGAGTGGCGCGCAGCGCCTGTGTGTGTGTGTGTACGTAATTTTGTACACGTTTAATAGGGCGCGCGTGTTCAGTTCACACAAGGGGCTTTTGTCCTATTTTGTATACATACTTTTCATTATGAACACTGTGGAACAGGCTCGTACCCTTCTACTGTCAGTGGAGGAAGAGTGTCTGAAGATGGGACTACATCTCAACGTGGGGAAGACCAAGGTGCTGGCATACAACACAACCGACGCTACCGTCCACACCAGAGACGGCACGCTGCTCAAAATCGTGTCCGACTTCAAATATCTTGGGGCTTATGTCGACTCCAGCGAAAAAGACCTTAGGACCAGACGAGGACTGGCGTGGTCTGCGCTCCACAATATGAAGAAAGTGTGGACGTCGGCCCTCAATACAAGCCTCAAAAGGTTGCTGTTCATCTCCACGATTGAGTCAGTACTACTCTACGGCGCGGAGACGTGGACCCTCACAACCAAGGACGAGAAGTCACTGGACGGATGCTATACCCGCATGCTTCGCATGGCCCTCAACGTATCGTGGCGGGACCGCATGAGGAACGTCGACCTCTACAACGGCATGCAGAGAGTGACGGATAAGATCAGGGAGCGTCGTTTGAATCTTGCTGGCCACTGCGTCCGCCACCCCGAGCTTGCCGCCCACCCGACCATACTGTGGGAGCCCACCCAGGGCACCGCCTCAAGGGGGAGAAGAAGGCTGACCTTTGTGGACCAGCTCAAGAGGGACACCGACCTCACATCCGCTGAGGAGCTGCGCTCCTGCATGGCGGACCGAGACAACTGGAGGAAGAGGACTCGTGCTCTGGCTCGTGATGTCGTCACTACTCTGGCGGCCCCGACATGATGATGATGATGATTGGACTGTTTCATTAACCTGTTTTTATTGTATGAGTGTGTCTTTATGATTTTTTGCTGGTTTCTTATTGTCCATTCATTCATTAGTGAACCGTTTTATACCTGTAAAAATCTATAGGAAACTAAAGTTAAACGAAGTTTAACATTCGTTTAACAAAGTGTCAAATAAAGTTGCACATAATGAATTTGAATGACAAAATACGCACCGCAAAAAACTCCTGCAATTTGAACGCTGTTCGAGTGGATTGTTAAATTGGATGGTTATTTTGTGTAAATCGCATGACACAAGAGTACTATTGCCCAGTCATAAAATGAAATTGAATGATGATTTTTAGCAGTATTCAATTCCGCGCGAAATAGAATGGCGTAGTGTTTAAATTGGCTACTTATTTGCCGAAATTGACTGGGAAAACCTACATTATAATAATTAATAATTAATCTTATAATTATTTTGTCTCAAAAACATGCTCAATATATAATTGTATAACATGAATAGTATCATGGATGTTATTATATCTGCCTTCATTGTACTTATGATAAAACAAATCTAAACTGTGGGTCACAATCTTTGAAAAAATCATGTTTTTGAAACAAAGGACCCAAAATGTTCGTTATAGCGCCCTCTTGCGGTGATATAGTGACGTGAAATTGCTGCTTGTACTGAAGACAATATTTGTGCAAAATTTCATGAACAACGGATAAAAAGTAAGGAAGTTATGGGAAAATACTATGTTTTACCACAAATTCAGAAAAATTACCAACAAATGGGAATAGCGCCCCCTGATGGTGACCTAAGGAAGTTTTCATGGTTAAATTTCATAGACCGTGTCAAACTGAACACACCTTTGACGTTTCATAAAAATTGGCCGAAAATACAGAAAATAAGGAGGGCGCTTGAAAAGAATTTAATGGTGATTTATCGGTCCATTTTATGGAATGTACTTTCCAAGACATGAATTTGATTCATACACGTTTTATATTTAGGTGCTTGTGCGATCTGACCTTTACTTTCGGTCTAAACAGGTTCAAATTCAAGTTCAAATTCAACACATTCTAACGCAAAAGTGATTTTTTGAATATGAAATTGATATTGTTATAATAAAAGAGGATACTCCTTTGTAAAATATGATTGACATCATCGATGATAATTTGATTGAACCGGTTGTTGACACGAACACCATGTGTTTGTTCTAATAAACACGAGCTCTAGTTTCCTTCTTCTTGTGTATAGTTTCAGGCAAAGTTGCGACGTCATGGTGACGTCATTAGATATCAAAATACACTAAAATTCAATTTTAATATTTAAAAAAATAATATCTCATGAACCACAAAAGATATTTAGACAATCTTTGCATCATCTTACAGATCTTGAATTGTGTGACATTTCGTGAAAAAATATTCTGAAGGACTTTTATAGGGTCCATGATGTGGTATTTGAACATGCTTTCAGTGGACGAAATTACTATTGACCTGTCACAGGGCCCTCTGGCGACAGGTTTAGAAAAATAATAATTTTCTATCTGAAAAAAACATAGGAAATTTATATATGACTGTGAATAAAGTGACTAGTGATGTCTTATCTTTTCGAAAAATATGTTTGATGACGTCATCAAAGTTCAGAGCGCCCCCAGCAGAAGTTTTAAAAAGGAATTATTTCCCAATCTCAGAAATTGAACGAAAGCAGGTATTAACGTTAATTTTTTATGATCATGAAGTCATATATATGACCTTTAAATCACCTGATCTGACCTGTTCCAATAAACACATCAGCTCAAGTTTTTTTTGTATTTTCATTTGCTTCAGTTTCTTTCTTTTCATCGTTCCTGAACTGACCATTTTCAACATGCCGCGTTCATTGTCTTCTTTCTCGAGGTCTTCAGGCTGTAGAGACCTGGAACATCATAGTTACTTTTAACGAATTCGACAGACTATCAGTTCTTTCTGAAAAGCCCAAAACCCGAGACTGTGCCAATAAGAAGATTCCTCTTGTTGTCACATATTATCCCTCTCTACCCCCATATTACCAGTGCTAATCATCATATCCTCCACACCTCAGATTGCCTCCAATGTACAACCCTCTGAGGTAGGGGCCTATGATTACTGTCAGACGTCTTCCTAGTCTGAACCTTTCACATGTCGGTTTACTATTTTATTTCTTGAAACTGTCCATGCACACGTACAGACCTTACCTAATAATTATTGTTATGGATTATTACATATGACACCTTTATGGTCCTGTACCCGTTGTTATGGGATAGTGATTACACATACATTCGGAAAGTACTGATTTTCATACTATTTATGATGCTGATGACGTGAATTTCTGAGTGTATTGGATAGATTTGTTCCTAAAATAAAAAATTAAGGATCCCACAGCTCCTGGGTGGTGGATAGATGCAGAAGTCCGACAGGCTCAAAATAAATAAAAAAATCGGCCTGGAGGAAGGCTAAAAAACCTAATTTAACCCAACACCTTTCGAAAGCTGCTTAACAGTTCAAGAATCTTTTGTCTTATAAGTATAAGCAGTATTTGAATAATCTTGGATCAACTCTTGTGGACAACCCTAAGAGATTTTGGAAATTTTTTACGCAAAAAACTAAAACTAAATCATTACCCAACACGGTAAAAAATGGTATTGGTCAAACTGCTACTAATGCTAAAGATAAAGCTACTTTGTTTAATAATTATTTTACTCCGTTTTGACCCAACCAAAGGATTATGATTTCTTACATGATATTCCTGTTTATAAACATGCTGAATTGGGGTCAATAGTTCATGAGAGTGAAGTTGTTGACATCCTTAATCATTTAGACATATTAACTAAAGCAGTGGGTCCTGACGGGTTATCCTCTCGAGTGTTAAAAGAATGTGCCCAACAGATTGTTTCTCCTTTGTGTCATATTTTTAACTTGTCTCTTAGAACTCAAGTATTACCCAGTGATTGGCTAAGGCCCAAATGCATAAATAACCCGGTGGAATTTGGTAGCCCGGTCAGAACCCGGTATTGTTTACCGGGCTAAAATTTGAATCAGACCGGGTTTATCCTCATTATGGATTCTGGAGAGATCTTTGCTTGCTTGCCAGCCAGTACGGGACAACAAAAGAACTAATTTGCCAAGCGCTAATCCTCCTGGGTAAGGGAACAACAGCTCCGCTGGCAGTCAGCAGATTCAAAGGGCCTCCAGCGCTAATCCTTAAAACCACAAGACTTGCCAGAATTAACTACGTGTGAGTGCTTTTATAGAGTTCCCTAAAAAAAAAAAAAAAATTTTTAAATTCCCAAACATGTAATATTTTTGCAGAAGTTATGACGAGGGGCATATATTTTAGAACTATAATTGAGGTCAATAATTTATTTATGCAAAAGAACCGTTAAAGATGGCGCATTGTTGTTCCAGTTTTTAAAAACTCGGACAAAGATAAAGTTGAAAATTATAGGCCAGTGTCTTTACTCAGTGTATGTGCCAAGGTTATGGAAAGGGTTGTTTTTAATGTTATTTTTACAGTTGTTCGGGATGATATATACAACCTCCAACATGGGTTTGTTAAAGGTCGCTCTACGGTTTCACAACTCTTAACAGTATTGCAAGAAGTCAGTTGTGTTTTGGACAGTGCTGGACAAGTTGATATGGTTTATCTTGATTTTTCCAAAGCGTTTGATAGTGTACGTTTCTCATGAATTAATTCTTCACAAATTACAGTCTTTTGGTATTCATTCGGATTGGTTGGTTTAAGTCTTACTTGAATAATCGTCAACAAAGGGTGGTTGTCGAGGGATGTAACTCTGATTGGCTGCCGGTTGTGTCAGGTGGCCCACAGGGTTCCATATTGGGTCCGTTATTGTTTCTTCTGTATATAAACGACATGCCCAGCACTGTCCAAAATTCTACAGTGGCACTGTTTGCTGACGATTCCAAGTGTTTTAATTCCGTTAAAAATATATCTGATTGTAAATTATTACAGAAGGATATTGAGATTCACTGTATTCTTGGAGTGTTGAGTGGGATTTGCATTTTAATATTTCGAAGTGCCAAATTATTTCCATATCTAGGCGTAAACAATTAACAATATTTCTCTCGAACGGGTTGACTCCGTTCGGAATCTTGGTGTGGATATTTCCTCGGGTTTTGTTTGGAATGATCATGTTAATAGAATTGTTGGCAAATGTAATAAGATGATGGGATTGATAAAACGTACTAATACTATTGGCTATGAAGCTCCTGTTCGAGTTTCAAAAACGCTTTATTCTTATTTGATTAGAAGTAACCTTGAATATTGTAGTTCTGTGTGGAGTGGAACGTCAAAACGCAACATTAGATTAATTGAAGGTGTTCAAAGACGGGCTACAATATTTATCCTGCATTATCCTGAGGAAGACTATGATTCACGATTAGATCATCTTGACATTTTACCATTGTCTTTTAGAAGAGAAATTGGTGATCTTACATATTTTTTAATTGTAAACCCAGCAAACATGCATACGTTGGGCCAACGTTGGCCAACGTAAGAATTTACAGTTGGCCCATCGTCGGCAGTTGACGTCGCCCTGACGTTAATTTTTCCATCGGGCCAACGTCGGGTCGACGTTGGGCCAACCCTGCCACAACGTCGGTATTTGTTGGGCCAAACGTCGGCACTTCCAACGTTCGTGTGACGTATTAGTAACACGTTGGGACAACATAATATTTTATGATTGGCCCAACGTCGGCAGTTGACGTCGCCTTGACGTTTATTTTCTCCATCGGGCCAACGTCGAAAACGTTAGGCCAACTTTGTACCGACGACGGGTCAACCCTGCCACAACGTTGGCACACGTTGGGCCAACGTATGCATGTTAGGCTGGGTAGACCTACACTGTAAACAAATTCCCGTAAAATTCCCGATCAAACGTAGTACAGCGGGTTTTAAATATTTCCATATATTCACGGGTACCGTATTTTCATAACTGGAAATGAATCTACGGTTAACGTATTATTTACGGTATTTAAGCAGTTAAGGTTGAAACGTCCATGGGATGCGGCATTTGCTATGGGATGGATCTGTAGATGTTAATTTGGGTTAGTCGATGCAATTGTTTATTTTACACAAAGTCTTTCACTTACCTACACGTACGCGTAGTCTGGTTCCTTTTTCAACGACCCCTCTCCAGTTATTAATGTTTAGAACATATGTATCCTTTATATGCTGTCTTTTCAAAACTCTTTTCAAATCATGGTGTCATGCAATTATCATCTATATTTCAATATTTGAAATTTTGAATGTACTTGTTTACATCAAAATAGAAGAGAACACCAAAATCTTACCTTTTTATCATAAAGTTAACAGTAAATATTTGAAAATGGCTTAAAATTTCCCATTTTCACATATTTAAACCTTGGAAATGATTCGAGCACAAAGCTAGGTCAAATTAAGGTCAGATGATTTACATATTGGATATATCCCAGAGTGCAATGGGAGCGGCTGTAATACGGGTTTCGGCCGTAAAACACTGAAAAAGGATGATACGGTAATTCACCGTGGAATTTACACACTTTTCGTAAAATTACGATATTTGTTTTTAAATTAAAGTGTACAATGCCCTGCCTCTTTGGAAATTAAAACACCATTGGATTTTGACGTCGGCACAACGTATGATGCGCCGTAGTTAGGTTTTAACTACGTTGTGCCAACGTTGAAAATCGACCTGTTATACTGCACGACATTTGCCGACGTTGGCACAACCTTAGAACGCCGACGTTACGTTGCCCGTATTATAACTACGTTGTGCCAACGTTGATAATCGACCTGTTGTACTTCATACTGTTTGCCAACGTCCGTACAACGTTTAGAAAGTGACTCCGACATTCCTGACGTCCTTACAACGTCCGTTTTTTGACGCCGACTTATCTGACGTTCACCGACGTCGGCCCAATGTATGCATGTTAGCTGGGAAGGTACACATTTTGATATTGATCGTTATGTTAGTTTTAATGTAACACAAGGCCGTCCTACCACTAGACTTTCTTCTGATCCTTATAATGTTAACTGTTCTTAGGTATAACACTGAATCACATAATTCTTTTTATTTTCAGCGGATTGTTCCAATCTAGAATCAACTTCCTTTGGCAGCAAGATCAGCCACTTCACTTTCATCGTTTAAATCTCAAGTGTTTCAATTTTATAGAACAAAATATGCTTCCAGTTTTTCGGTAGATAATATTTGTACATGGATGTCTTTTTGCCACTGCTCTCTCTGTGGGCGTAATTAATTTGTTGCTTAATGCTGTCTTTTCCGTCCAAACTTCCTTCAGCGGCCCTCCAGTGGTGTAATGGAGGCGGGGGGATGGGGGTGTAACGAGGTATATAATGTTTAGTGGGTTTCTTTTGGTAGGATGGCCATGTAGAAGTGCTGGTCACCTGTTCTATCTTACCACTCACTGGCTTAGTTTAACATGAATTTTTGTGTATTTTTCGTTTTTTAGGGTTTGGTTTTTATTTAATTGATGTTATCTGATTGCCAGTGTAAATTGTAATACAATAAAAATAAAAATAAAATAAACACACACCTTTTCATTGAACGTATGTATTTAGTATTAATATTGTTATGCATGATTACCAATGACACCTGTATGGGCCTGGACATAGGCCTACATTCGGAAATCACACACCTTTCGTTAAATGTATGTGTTAATAAAATACAATGACCTACCGCCTTGTCTCTGTTCAGCTTCTTGGAGACGTGATTAAGAAAGACATGTGTCATGTTGACAGTTGTGGATATGACTTTAATGAGCAATGTGACGTAAAGGAACTAAAGAATAGAAGCTGGGTATATGTCTTTGTTTATGAATTTAATGTAATGTCAATAACCATCCTTATATTTTCCCAATCTTAAGCCCTTACTTTGACTGGGAAGCAGGCCAGCCAAAGCTCTACATATCCCACTGGGATTGCCTCTAATGCTGTAGACGGAGAGTTGTATAACCCTCAATGCAGCCACACAGGTATTTACCTAAATACATTTATCGTCCATGCACGTAACTCGCCGCACTTGTGAAATGACGCACCTACTTTTGGCTTAGCATTTCTCGGAAAACTTACAAAATTATGGCGTATTACTGGTTGCATAAACTTATCTAAGTCGTTCTTGTTACAGAAATAAAAAGTATAGTGAAATTGTATGATTTACTGGAAAGTTAGTGCTTGTGAAAGTGGAAAAAGTTGTTTAACCACTGATTTTACTAGATACAAATAGGAAGAGATTTACATGACCTCAAATTTTTTTTCACGAACATCTGTGATTTTATTGTTCTATGCCGTCACCAAGCTGTTGTCTGTGGAAACCAAAATATATGAATGCTTTGCATTTGCAATGATTTTTTAAAGAAATACTGATCCTCAAAATGGACACATTCCTTATAGAAGAAGCGAACGAAGACTACTCAATTCGTTGGTGTTTATTTCGACAGTAGTGGAAAATTATTGAGAAAATGAAACAGTAGTATCATGGTTATGAAAAGAAATCTTTTATTTGACAAAATGTTAATTTTTAAATTACTTTTTGCAAAAATTTTAACCACCTTCCATTTTATTGGTCTTTCAAGAATATTGATTAAAAGTTTTCAGAGCTTCTCCAAATTATACCATTTTATTTAAAAAATCGATACCAATATTTTTCTTTTCAAGATTAAAAACAATTTTACAACCATCTGGAATAAGATGAAGCATGATTCAACTGGTTTTTTTTCTTGGGTACATTTTCTGTGCCCCCGTAAACTTTGACAGTTTGGGGGTGAGTCATTATACCAACATCAATTTTCTGTGACTACAATTCTGTGCGTCTCAAAAAACGGCGCTCAAGACGTCCACGCGTATTCCGCATTTTACAAGAGAATCCTTCACTGAAACAAACTGAAACACCAAACTGCTAATTTCATTTGTAAGTTACCGTCCAGTTGATCATATAACCTTAGGTGCGTCATTTAGGCTAAATTGAGGATAATATATTAGAGGATTTTTCGTTTTAAGGGATTGTATACTATTGGTATATTGTATTTATTAATGCATCCATACTTCACATGTAATGAAGAAATATATACAAGTTTAAGCTGATTTCGTTGCGTCATTAACGAGACAATTGTGAAAATGCATTCAGATTTGTTTCTATGCTAATAATATTGAAAATTGATCACGACAGTGATCAATTTCAAGTTTTCATTAAAAATACAGCATATCAGACGAGATTTGTTCTGTGTATTATTATATTATATTTAAATTCAGTATTTTGTTATTGGGAAATGTTAACACCAAAAGTGTACACTTCATTTAACACTCCATGAAATGTCTGATACGCAGCTTCGAGTACTTTTATGTTTTATTTGATATGCAAAAGGCTTGAATGTGTGATATAGCGCATTTGCGAAAACAAACGGAAACGTTTCTGGATCCAAATCCAGACTACAGCTGAACCGTGCCCATGGCAGAATCAATCCAGCAAAATGGAGTTGTTTATGTAACATACTGTTTAAGATATCGTTCGTTGGAAAAGATAATTAGCTTGTTAAAATGTTGATGTTGATTCTATAAATAGCCTACTGTGATGATGTTCTTCTTTTTATTTGTGTTCGTCGCCATCTTGGATACATATTATCCACCGTGTGAGCAGGATCGGCAAATAAGGATCTGGATCAGTAAAACGTCTGAACCGTAATGACTCAGTATCTCTGGTTATCGAGATCTGGATATGTGCGAAACAAACAGGTCCAAATTTTGTATTCACATCGAGTATCTGGTAATGAATATCGCCAGTTAAGAATAAAGTTGAACTGGGCTGCACATGCGCGGCTTAGTCTTCATTCCAGACAATTGTGAAAGTATTCACATCGCGCTGTGTACTGCACAACCCGTGCAGTGCGAATAGATTTGGTATATTAGTGGAAATCGATTAGACGTGTCCAAATAAATATTTGAGGTGGGCGGGGCTATTGTCACATCTGTGTTGGTGTATATCAACACCCCATCAGAAATATGTGGGGATACTGATATTTGTACACATCTCATGTGTATTATTGCCTCAATTGTATATTATGACGGTATTTGCCAGTCATTTTTAATAATTTTGATGTTTCAAATATCAAAAATCTGAAAGTTACGGGGAAACAGCTTTTATACAACATAAAGATACAAACAATATTTTTAGAGGTATTATATACAATCTGATTAGCGATTATTTCATATTATTTTTCATGGCCATGTGGCGTGCTACTAGGAGCACGAGTCCCCCTGCTGAAAGGCTGTGCCCCAGTACCTCCAATGAAAATTTTAGGTTAAGTTATTGCCAGAAATCGCGACTTTTGAAAAAGCTCTTCTGAATTTAAATATTCCACCGAATTCAATATTTAATAATATTTTCTTTTGGTGAAAATTTAGATATTCTATAAATCCTTGTTTTTCTCTCATCTCAGTCGAGCAACAGAACCCATGGTGGAAGGTGGATCTGGAGTCTAATTACTGTCTTGGTAAAATCATGATTCGGAACAGAGACAGTACAAACCGTAAGAATCAACCCTAAAATGAAAAGAAAATATGAATTAAGAATAATGCTTCAAGACCGTTAAAATGGTACAATATTATTAGCCGTGCTATTTTATGCAGTAAAAACATGTATAACGACCTTTTAAATCAACGCTTTCTGGAATAATATGAAATCAAGTATATTGCCACAATTACGAATAGGATTCTTTATCCAAAACTAATATAAAGATCCGGTATATATGTAATGATTGTACGCTTTGGCTTAATTTTAAAACGTCAATATTTAAATTCCAATTAATACAATGGAATCCTTTTATGAAGAATTACTTCTAGTAATGATGAGAAGATTTTTCTACACATCATATAGGCTAATAACCAGCATTCCAATAGTAATAGTAAGAATCAATCTTGAATTGAACAGAAAATAGGAATAATAAATATGCTTTAAGACCGTTAAAATGGTACAATATCATTTTCTGAGCATAGTGTACATGAATAACTTTTGCAATCAGCGCTTTCTGGAATAATTATATGAGTTTAAGTATTGGCACAATTATGAATAGAATGTCTCATCCAAAACTAGATCAATCGGTACATGTACTCATTGTAGATGGTGGTTTTTAAAAGGGCAAATTTTAATTTTAATTACTAAAATGGAACCCTTTTATGAAAATCTAAATTTACTAATGACGAGACGACTCATCTACAAATCTTATGTAATAACTGGCATTTCGATGTACACATTTCTAACGTAGTAATCTTATATGTATTATTTAAAAGATAACGAGTTACGTTTAGTGGATGCGGTTGTACGGGCTGGTCTGAGTGATACACCTACTGATAACATAATGTGCGGTAATCCAGTAACCAGTGAACAAGCCCTGTCCAGAGGTTGGATTGAATTTACCTGTGATCCATCTGTACTTGCTCGGTATGTTAGCGTCGATATCCCAAGATACGCAATTCTTAATCTATGTGAGGTACAGGTATGGAAGTATGATCTCCAGTCATCAGGTAAATATATTGCCTTAAATCCTCGTTAGGCCTAAAGGGAAGGTACAACATTTGTAATTACTAGATTATCCAATAAATACCATGACCAAATACCAAGGATTTGTCTTTCCAAATTAGTACAATTGTCCAAACTTACAATGTTAACCTTAAATGTTATAAACGCTGAATAAATTTGTTCCCACAATTTGTGTGCTCGAATTTAAATTTGGCACCGAATCCTAAATTAATTTCTGTCCACTGATCTACTATTAGGCCTAACCATTCTCGTTAAAGTAGTTTAAAAATACATATTTTGTACAATCTCTTTAAATTAGGCATCTATTTTGTCCACCAGTGACTTTCTACCCCTTTATCTACATGTATGTGGTTTGAAGTGTCCCATTTCAAATTACATTGAGAAAGGGACCACGCCCCCATTACAGCCACCAGAATTAATTATTTCACGTAAAATCGCATCGCAGACAATGCACTTTATTTAGTCATAACGCCAGAACACCAACCGTCCCTCGAACTAGAATTCTAAACTAGAACCAGAAGGGGCAGGTCGCCCCAGAATGGCAAATAAGGCTGGTTCATTATTACAAAGTGGGATTTGGCACTCACCCCAAAAAGATGAGCATACACAACAATATGTCTATGCAGTACAAATAAAAAGGTGGGCCCATGACCCCTGTCGATCTGCAAAAATTGGATCCAGAAAATAGGACCTAAATATATTGGGTCCAACCTGACGATATTGCAACCTGCCATGTATTCACATCTAAGACTTCTTTCTGACTGTTTCAGTTCCAACTGCTTCCCCAAGTGAATTGATGTCAACCTCTGTAATGCGACGCAGTCTGAGTTTCTCCTGGAGTGAGCCACCATGCCGAGACCGAGGTGGTATCATCATAGGGTACACGTATAAGCTGACTCGAGTAGGTTCTGTAGACGACAATATGATACAACAATCAGACACTTCAGAACAATCGGTAACCATAGATGGTTTGATACCGTTCACTGAGTATAGCTTCCAGGTCGCAGCCAGCACCAGTGAAGGAACTGGGCCATATACTGATGCTGTTACTATGACAACAGCAGAAGCAGGTAACACTCATCTTATACAAAACCATCAAGTGATCAGCTTTCCAAAAATAATGTATTTTTGCATTATTGTATTGCCAGCGCATCAAAATCTACAAGGCCTTTGAACTTTTTTACAATCTGTATTTTCCCCAAACCATTTATTATTTAGTATATTAGAAGGGCCAGGCAGGTCCGGAATGGCGAATAAGGCTGGTTCATGATTACAAACAAAGGGGCACACACCTTTCATTAAATGTATGTGTTAATAAAATACAATGACCTACCGCCTTGTCTCTGTTCAGCTTCTTGGAGACGTGATTAAGAAAGACACGTGTCATGTTGACAGTTGTGGATATGACTTTAATGAACAATGTGACTTAAAGGACTAAAGAATAGAAGCTGGGTATATGTCTTTGTTTATGAATTTAATGTAATGTCAATAATCATCCTTATATTTTCCATATCTTAAGCCCTTACTTTGACTGGGAAGCAGACCAGCCAAAGCTCTACATATGACGATTGGATTGCCTCTAGAGCTGTAGACGGAGACTTGGATGACTCTCATTGCAGCCACACAGGTATTTACCTAAATACATTTAATATATTAGAGGATTTTTCGTTTTAGGGGATTGTATACTATTGGTATATTGTATTTATTAATGCATCCATACTTCACAGTAATGAAGAAATATGTACAAGTTTAAGCTGATTTCGTTGCGTCATTAACGAGACAATTGTGAAAATGCATTCAGATTTGTTTCTGTGCTAATAATATTGAAAATTGATCACGACAGTGATCAATTTCAAGTTTTCTTTAAAAATGCAGCATATCAGAGGAGATTTATTCTTTGTATTATATTATATTTAAATTCAGTATTTTGTTATTGGAAAATATTAATACCAAAAGTGTACAGTCCATTTAACTGACACTCCATGAAATGTCTGATACGCAGCTTCGAGTACTTTTATGTTTTATTTGATATGCAAAAGGCTTGAATGTGTGATATAGCTCATTTGCGAAAACAAACGGAAACGTTTCTGGATCCAAATCCAGACTACGGCTGAACCGTGCCCATGGTAGAATGGGCAGAATCAATCCGCCAAAATGGAGTTTTTTTTTATGTTACATACTGTTTAAGATATCGTTCGTTGGAAAAGATAATTAGCTTGTTAAAATATTGATGTTGATTCTATAAATAGCCTACTGTGATGATTTTCTTCTTTTTATTTGTGTTCGTCGCCATCTTGGATCCATATTATCCACCGTGTGAGCAGGATCGGCAAATAAGGATCTGGATCAGTAAAACGTCTGAACCGTAATGACTCAGTATCTCTGGTTATCGAGATCCGGATATGTGCGAAACAAACAGGTCCAAATTTTGTATTCACATCGAGTATCTGGTAATGAATATCGCCAGTTAAGAATGAAGTTGAACTGGGCTGCACATGCGCGGCTTAGTCTTCATTCCAGACAATTGTGAAAGTATTCACGTCGCGCTGTGTACTGCACAACCCGTGCAGTGCGAATAGATTTGGTACATTGGTGGAAATCGATTAGACGTGTCCAAATAAATATTTGAGGTAGGCGGGGCTATTGTCACATCTGTATTGGTGTATATCAACACCCCATCAGAAATATGTGGGGATATTGATATTAGTACACAACTCATGTGTATTATTGCAAATTATTATGGCTAAAATATTCATAACATATCATTCGTAAATAACTTCAAAGAGCCTCAATTGTATATTCTGACGGTATTTGCCAGTCATTTTAAATAATTTTCATGTTTCAAATATCAAAAATCTGAAAGTTACGGGGAAACGGCTTTTATACAACATAAAGATACAAACAATATTTTTAGAGGTGTTATATACAATCTGATTAGCGATTATTTCATATTATTTTTCATGGCCATGTGGCGTGCTACGAGGCGCACGAGTCCCCCTGCTGAAAGGCTGTGCCCCAGTACCTCCGATGAAAATTTTTGGTTAGGCCTAAGTTATTGCCAGAAATCGAGACTTTTGACAAAGCTCTTCTGAATTTAAATATTCCACCGAATTCAACATTTAATAATATTAAGGTGAAAACTGAGATATTCTATAAACCTGTTGTTTTTCTCTCATCTCAGAAATCAGACCGAATCCATGGTGGAAGGTGGACCTGGAGTCTGATTACTGTCTTGATAAAATCAGGATTCGGAACAGAGACAGTACAATCCGTAAGAATCAACCCTAAAATGAAAAGAAAATATGTATTAAGAATAATGCTTCAAGACCGTTAAAATGGTACAATATTATTACCCGTGCTATTTTATGCAGTTAAAACATGTATAAAGACCTTTTAATTAAATCAACGCTTTCTGGAATAATATGAAATCAAGTATATTGCCACAACTACGAATAGGATTCTTTATCCAAAACTAATATAAAGATCCGGTATATATGTAATGATTGTACTCTTTGGTTTAATTTTAAAACGTCAATATTTAACTCAAACGAGGTACGATGGATGAATTCTCATCCACAAGTCAGTATTTTCGTTCCCCTAAACAAATAATAAACACCACCCACTTATCAGTCAATGATATCTCAAGCTGGACCATAACACACATCCTACAGGGGGTTTCATTCAACAGGAGTCAGTGACGTTGTCGGGAGGGGCATCGAAAAATTCTGCCAGTATGGTTTGTGCACAAATTTTGACAGCATGCTCTGTGTACAACATCAATGCATGTTGGATGCATGGGGAATTGAATACACTTCGAACTCGTCCAGTGATAAGTGGAACCATCTGTTCAGTCACTGGGCTAGTAGTAGATAATTATCTTTTGATCTCTTGCCGACAGTGTAAGTTGTAATTCCCCCCCACCCCCCCCCCCCCCATCCTGTCTTTCAAGACATACATGTACTAGAGTGGGCATGTGGCTTGTTTCAAGTATGTAAACAATTGTGCCAGGTTTCTAAGTTTATTACAGGGGCTTGTGACAATAGCTTGCACAATGTTGCACAATAAATGTTGCATCCATAAAATAATAATCAAAACAGAAAAAGCAAACAATTCGTTGTAAATTTTTTTGTTCTTTTGTTTCATTTTATTTTGAACTAATTAAAAGCAATTTAATAATTGTTTCAATTAATTATTATTATTATTATTTTTTTTTACAAACAAATAAGTTTAAATTAATTCCCGCAATACCTAGACATGTAAACAACACAATTAGATAACAAAATCGTTGGGGAAATGCCATAGAAACCCTCTTAACTTTGCGAGCCACCGATTTAAAATATTTACGCGGTTGCACGAAGGTGCTCACGCGGTAGGCGTTTTATGTCGGGGTGTAAATAACTGTGTTTGGGGGCACAAATCTTTTTCTAATGGTCTGAACAGATGAATCTAAGTTCACTGGACACACACACCAAAGATTTTAACATTCTGGCAATTGACACATTGGTTCACCACTGATTTGCCAAAAATAGTACATGTCGAAACTGCGCCCCAGCCCTATGGCAACTGCCATCCCCAAACCACTCAGCAGGTATCTATTTACTGTTTGATTACTGCACACAGCTGTTTACAACACTATCAGCCCCTCCCCCACCCCACCCCCCACAACACCACACCCACACCACATCCAATACAATCCATACACCAAACAGCCATAGACAGACAGGTTTTCTTTTGAAGTACATGTACATGTACAGCATTGCAAACCATGTAAACATTGAAATTGGTATTGCACTGCAATACAAGCACTGACACATGAAACAGCCACAGGGTAAAAAATAAACAGAAACCAGGTCACCTATAATGACCCTGAGGGTATTTCTGGGTAAGGATTGTAAACAAACAGCTGTGGTTTCCATTCAAGATGGCAGACAGCTTGTTGATACAGAGGCGGCAAGTTTGCTACAAGGGATTAGCTTTTGTGCACAATTCAATGGTGCTTGGCTGAGACCCACATTTGTAACAATTGGCCTACCCAGTGAATGACCCCTAGGGCAAAATCGGTTCAGCCACTCTTTTAAGGACTGTTCAGGGTTGGATGAAAAATAATTTCAGCGAAATTTAATAAAAAATGTTGTTGTAATTAACAAAAATATTAATTATTGCCTACGGCGTGAGTACCTTCGTTTCCCCCAGGGTTAACTTATTAAAACCGTGTGTCAGATGTTTCTGACAGGGTCACGCATTTGCGTTACGACCAAAAAGGTCCCTCATTAATACAATGGAATCCTTTTATGAAGAATTACTTCTAGTAATGATGATAAGATTTTTCTACACATCATGTAGGCTAATAACCAGCATTCCAATAGTAATAGTAAGAATCAATCTTAAATTGAACAGAAAATAGGAATAATAAATATGCTTTAAGACCGTTAAAATGGTACAATATCATTTTCTGAGCATAGTGTACATGAATAACTTTTGCAATCAGCGCTTTCTGGAATAATTATATGAGTTCAAGTATTGGCACAATTATGAATAGAATGTCTCATCCAAAACTAGATCAATCGGTACATGTACTGATTGTAGATGGTGGTTTTTAAAAGGGCAAATTTTAAATTCCAATTACTAAAATGGAACCCTTTTATGAAAATCTAAATTTACTAATGACGAGACGACTCATCTACAAATCTTATGTAATAACTGGCATTTCGACGTACACATTTCTAACGTAGTAATCTTACATGTATTATTTAGAAGAGGTCGAGTTACGTTTAGTGAATGCGGTTGTACGGGCTGGTCTGAGTGCTACACCTACTGATAACATAATGTGCGGTAATCCAGTAACCACTGATCAAGCCATGTTCAGAGATTGGATTGAATTTACTTGTGATCCACCCGTGCAGGCTCGGTATGTCAGCGTCGATATCCCAAGATCCGAATATCTTACTCTATGTGAGGTACAGGTATGGAAGTATGATCTCCAGTCATCAGGTAAATATATTGCCTTAAATGCTCGTTAGGCCTAAAGGGAAGGTACAACATTGGTAATTACTAGATTATCCAATAAATACCATGACCAAATACCAAGGATTTGTCTTTCCACATTAGTACAATTGTCCAAACTTACAATGTTAACCTTAAATGTTATAAACACTGAATAAATTTGTTCCCATAATTTGTGTGCTCGAATTTAAATGTGGCACCGAATCCTAAATTAATTTCTGTCCACAGATCTACTATTAGGCTAACCATTCTCGTTAAAGTAGTTTAAAAATACACATTTTGTACAATCTCTTTAAATTAGGCATCTATTTTGTCCACCAGTAACTTTATACCCCTTTATCTACATGTATGTGGGTTGAAGTGTCCCATTTCAAATTACATTAAGAAAGGGACCACGCCCCCATTACAGCCACCAGAATTAATTATTTCACGTAAAATCGCATCACAGACAATGCACTTTATTTAGTCATAACGCCAGAACACCAACCGTCCCTCGAACTAGAATTCTAAACTAGAACCAGAAGGGGCAGGTAGCCCCAGAATGGCAAATAAGGCTGGTTCATTATTACAAAGTGGGGGGGGGGGTGGCACTAACCCCAAAAAGATGAGCATACACAACAATATGTCTATGCAGTACAAATAAAAAGGTGGGCCCATGACCCCTATCGATCTGCAAAAATTGGATCCAGAAAATAGGACCTAAATATATTGGGTCCAACCTGACGATATTGCAACCTGTC
>CM055825.1:32587580-32633495 GCA_029582265.1 Zoroaster sp. YZ-2022 | reverse complement strand
TAGAAAATTGCAAGGACCATACTGATCGAAACGTCGAGTTGTACCCCCAGTTCTTTTCAGAACTAATTACTACTCAATTGAGATTCCACATGGTGTCACCGCAATTAGTCTTACTTATCATCCTCACCATGCAAAGCTACAAGTTTTAGAAGAATTATGTTTCTTTTGTTTACTACTGTGGGCAATATGATCCATTATAATGTTAAAGTATTTGTTGAATTTAAGCATGGTTAGGGATAAGCCCCATCTTATCAGTCATTCTGACATGTAGTCCCTTAATAACCGCCTGAAAATATTACAGCTCAACAACTTTGGTTTTAACCCTTTCGATCCCACGAGCTCAATAAAGAGCCTTTGTTGCGATACGCTTCGATCCCGCGGGCTCTAAAAGGTGCCGGTAATCGTAATGCACTTGAAGCCAACGGTGACCTAAAATCACCAGCTGAAAATGTTTGAGCGTTCTTTTGTTTGGCGCCCTCGATTGACAGGAATGAAGTTTTTAAAAGTTCATAAAAGAAAAGAGCGCGTCACCTTGCGGTTTTCCCCACTTTGCTAGCGTCCACTTGCTTTGCTACAACGGTCAGTTTTTTAGTTGCAATCATGATGGAAACGGACATAAATGATGGCATTTTGGCTGAGATTTTGGCAGACATGTGGCTCAGAATCGGATGACGAAGTAACGGATGACGATAAAGCAGTGGCGTAAATATAGACAGTGCAGGCAGTGCGGCTGCACTGGGGCCCGTGGGGTGGTAGGGCCCGTAGAGAGAGCAGGCCATTTGACATTGTGTTGCAGAGAACGGGCCCCTCCACGCACTTCGAATCGCCACCTTGGAAGTACGTCTGTGTTCAAAGAAGAACTGACTTAAAATTTAAGAGATGCCATTTGCTATATATGTCCTCGAAAAGGCAAACCCATGTCAGTCATATAGTTGGTTGATTAGTTGACTTGTTGACTTGATTGACCGTCTGTTTAATTACGTTAGCGTGTCAGAGCGCTATCCATGGTTCTGATAGAGCAATAGCCTAAGTAACTAATTCGACTGTAAATCCAACACATTGTTGGTAAAATATATAGGCCTACGCTTTGATGTGTGTGTGTGTGTACGTGTTAATTACGTCAAGTGAGGTCTTCCATGTAAATTCATACTCGCCAACCGAGCACGCGATGCAAAACGAGGACGTCCTCTATTTGAACTAACGTGAAAATTGGCAACTCTGAGCATATTTATGACGGCCAGTGAAATATCTCACTTTTGAAAGCCGTCCTCGGTCTTATGAGAACAACAGACGGAGTGTGGCGTAACACATTCGTCCTTGACTTTACGGAATCGCCTGGAAATGTACCAGCGCCCTCTCTAGTTACAATGATTTGGACATGTGGTGGAGGCGCGTTTGCTATGTTGTCATCAGTAGCTAGTTAACGAAGCGTTACGAAATGTTTATTGCTGTATTGTTCAAGATAGCGTCCTTTCCATCCAGTGCGTGCCTGCTAGTGCTAGAGAGTAGACGGTATTTTTCAGCAGCTCACAAGATACAGGTATGCCAAGTGTACTAACGATTTAAGTACTAAAATGTGTCTATAGAAAATTATGGGAAATTTTAAAAGTATGCCCTCAGATGCATTTTTTTTATTTAGGCTAAGTTCAATGCAACGTTTGTCGTAGCCTGCCTGTAGTCATGGTAGTGTAATCATTTAATATATAATGACATTATATTACTTCACGATCACAGCCTCCTGGGTTTAATTATGAAATGCCACATAGCTGACTTATTATAACTCTTTTATAATCATTATATTTGTAGTTTATTGAACAATAAATTATACCAAACAAAGTATAGAGCTGTCATTTTAACACCAAACTAGGTCCTATTTATATACTAAGTAAGTGATGGTTGAAGGCCATGGTGTGGAGGATAGTATTTTCTTCCTCCATGGTAAAACTATACTAGTAAACTTGCGGGTACACTACAACCATGTATAGTAATCTCTTTGGGAGGAGTGTTGGCTTTGAAAAGAGCCGTTGGTGGTCTCGACATTTCGAGCAGAGTACACTGCTCGAAACGACGACCACCAACGGCTCTTTTCAGAGCCAACACTCATCCCAAAAAGATTATACACATGGTTGTACCACAAGTTACTAAAGTAATACTAATAAGTACGTTCTTCCCCCGTTCTTCCCACACACGACGATATGTATGGTGCTCCTTTAATACAGACTAATTCAGGTTTGTGATTTATATTATTTTTCCCCCAGTGAGTCAATGCCTATGCTATAAGTATCTTTAGCAACATGGAACGCAGGGGTCGTCACCAAAAGAAGTTGTCCTGTAAAGTAAGTACCTTACACACATTAATGAGGTTTGGCCGTAGCTCCCCCACCCCCATTTCCCCCTCTTTCTCCACTCCGTTCTTTCTCCACTCCGTTCTTTCCCCACCCGTTCTCTCCCCCTTTCTTTTCTCCTCACCCTCCCCCTTTCTTTTCTCACTCACCCTCCCCTTTCTTTTCTCACTCACCCTCCCCCTTTCTTTTCTCACTCCCCCTTCCCCATTCATTTCCACTCCCCCTTTCTTTTCTCACTCACCCTCCCCCTTTCTTTTCTCACTCACCCTCCCCCTTTCTTTTCTCACTCACCCTTCCCCGTTCATTTCCACTCCCCCTTTCTTTTCTCACTCACCCTCCCCCTTTCTTTTCTCACTCACCCTCCCCCTTTCTTTTCTCAATCACCCTCCCCCTTTCTTTTCTCACTCACCCTCCCCCTTTCTTTTCTCACTCCCCCTTCCCCGTTAATTTCCACTCCCCCTTTCTTTTCTCACTCACCCTCCCCCTTTCTTTTCTCACTCACCCTCCCGCTTTCTTTTCTCACTCCCCTTCCCCGTTCATTTCCACTCCCCCTTTCTTTTCTCACTCCCCTCCCCCGTTCATTTCCACTCCCCCTTTCTTTTCTCACTCACCCTCCCCCTTTCTTTTCTCACTCACCCTCCCCCTTTCTTTTCTCACTCACCCTCTCCCTTTCTTTTCTCACTCCCCCTTCCCCGTTCATTTCCACTCCCCCTTTCTTTTCTCACTCACCCTCCCCCTTTCTTTTCTCACTCACCCTCTCCCTTTCTTTTCTCACTCCCCCTTCCCCTTTCATTTCCACTCCCCCTTTCTTTTCTCACTCACCCTCCCCCTTTCTTTTCTCACTCACCCTCCCCCTTTCTTTTCTCACTCCCCTTCCCCGTTCATTTCCACTCCCCCTTTCTTTTCTCACTCCCCTTCCCCGTTCATTTCCACTCCGCCTTTCTTTTCTCACTCACCCTCCCCCTTTCTTTTCTCACTCACCCTCCCCCTTTCTTTTCTCACTCACCCTCCCCCTTTCTTTTCTCACTCACCTCCCCTTTCTTTTCTCACCACCTCCCTTTCTTTTCACTCCACCCTCCCCTTTCTTTTCTCACTCACCCTTCCCCGTTCATTTCCACCCCTTTCTTTTCTCACTCACCTCCCTTTCTTTTCTCACTCCCCCTCCCCTTTCTTTTCTCACTCCCCCTCCGCCTTTCTTTTCTCACTCATCCTCCCCTTTTCTTTCTCACTCACCCTCCCCCTTTCTTTTCTCACTCACCCTCCCCCTTTCTTTTCTCACTCACCCTTCCCCGTTCATTTCCACTCCCCCTTTCTTTCTCCACTCCTCTCCCCCGTTCATTTCCCTTCCCCCGATTCTGTCCCCCTCCCCACCCTTCGTTCTTTCAAAGTAAGCTTTTAGCTTAAAACTAAGCTTTGTTGAAAAAAACTTTACCTTTCCCCTCCCTTCCACTGCAGCCTTTCCCAGATCGAAAATAGCGTGTATCCACTGCTGATAAATATGTCTGTTTTATTTCATTCTAGCTGGTCCACCCATCATCGCCACAGTGCAGGGATGACGGTGGCCAACCAACCCTTTCCAGTGTTACCCCTGAAGCCTCAGGATGTCATAGCAGCCCGACTAACGAGCCACACAGCTCACCTGACGATTTTGAACCCGATGAGAACTGCGGCGTGACAGTCATGCAGACCAGTAATATGGGTGGTCAAAGGAAATGGGACAAAAAACACTTTTGTTTTTACTGTGACGAACCTCAGGCTAAGTTGCCCCGTCATCTTCGGTCTTGCCATAAGGAAGAAAGAGAAGTTGTAGATATTACCTCGGAGATCGACCGTAGTGCCCGTAACAATCTTCTGTTGAAAATACGTAATGTTGGTAATCACAGACACAATTGCAAAGTACTTCGAGAGGGTGAGGGTGTCCTCATTGTGGCATATAGGCCCAATCAAAAGGCAGATCCCCATGACTATAGACCGTGCATATATTGTTTTGGTTATTATGTACGCAGTGATCTTTAGAGACACCGGTGCCCAATTAAGCCTGTGCTCAATGCACATACTGATGGAGGGTGTATGGCAGCTTGTAGGCGTGGACGAGTGGTTCACAAGAGTGATTTGTTGAAACCTCCTCCTGTTGGTGTATCTTTCAAGTTGAACAAAGTTTTAAGTCCCATGAAGAGAGATGATATATCTCTCATAGTCAAAACCGATTCACTGATTATCGAAGTAGCCAAACGTGAATACCTGAAGCTCGGCCACGACGTAGCTCAACATGGCTATATCCGAAACAAGCTACGCGAATTGGGTCGCCTCGTCATCCAACTGCGAAAAAATACCAACCTACCAAATGCATCACTTGAAGTATTCATCCATCCCCACTACCTCAATGATATATTCAAGGCTGTTCAGGATATCGCAGGCTTCAGTGAAGTCAACCAGTTGTATAATGTTCCATCTCTAGCACTGAAGATTGGGCATTCCATCAAGAAATGTGCAGTCATTCTCAAAGGAAATGCTCTGGAGTCCGGTGAAAGGCACAAAGCACAAACATCCGACCAGTTCCTGCAATTTGTGAAATGAAATGGAGAGAACATGTGTCCACCCATGCGCACAGAACACTGTACCAAGGAAAGCGTAATAAACCCACCGTTCTCCCCACAAATGCTGATGTGGTTAAAATGTCATCGTTTCTCAATGACACTGGTGACAGGCAATTGCGACTCCTTCAAGCTGCCCGGGGGAAACAAGTCATCGCACCCTGGAAGATATTGAATGAGGTCACACTGTGCAGCCTCATTATGTTCAATCGCAGAAGGCAGGGTGAGGTTTCCAAGATGAAACTTGAAGATTTCAACAAGCACAGTACATCTGTTGTCAATAGGGACTGCGTGCTCACTGATCTCGAAAGACACCTCTGCAAAATGTTGGTAAGAGGGGCAGAACTGTGCCGGTCCTTCTCAGCAACGAGGCCATGACGTGGTTGAATGCTCTGGTTGCAAAGAGAATTAAAGCTGGAGTTGCACAGGATAACGTGTACTTGTTTGCACGGTCTTGTTATGGAGGCATGAGCCATATTCGAGGAAGTGACTGTCTCAGAGCGTATGCAAACGATGCAGGCCTCGACAATGCCGACAGCATCCGCTCTACCAAACTTCGGAAACATGTAGCGACTGCGTCACAAATTCTTGCCTTGAAGGACCATCAGCTGGAAACCCTGGCAGACTTCATGGGTCACGATTTGCGAGTCCATCGTGAATACTACCAGATGCCAGATACCGTCCAGAGGGTTACTCAACTGTCACGACTTTTCCTCAGCTTGGAGAGGGGCAACTTGGAGTCCCAGCATGGCAAATCATTGCAAGAGTTACATGTCACTGGAGGTACGTACAGCCACTGTGAAAACTAATATCTCCTCTGTGTGTACCTCACTTTTTTGTTCGCTCCCAATTGCCTACATGTAGGTGACCGACATTTTCCTATCCCCTCTCGCCCCCTCCACCGTGGCCAGCACATTCTTACGCGAGCAGAAATACTTTAATCATTTCTTTGTTGTTCTTTATTTATTTGCAGAGGGCTTCACCACTGATGACGGCAGCAGTGATTCTTCTGACTACTGTGACTCGAGTGATGATTCTAGTGAGAACAGTAAGTTGTGGCTGTTTATATTTCTTGTTTCCATCTGTTTTTCAGTCCATCTATTTTTCTCTATCTTTCTTTCTATTTCTCTTTCTCTCTATTAATGGAGTGTCCTGGCCGAGCGGTCTAGCTTACCGGACTCAAGTTCTGGTGTTAGCAGCAGAATGTGGGTTCGAATCCCGGCCGTGACACTTGTGTCCTTGAGCAAGACACTTAACCATAATTGCTTCTCTCCACCCAGGGGTTAAATGGGTACCTGTGAGGGCAGAGTTGGTTGATTAGCCCTATATGTGCTGTAATATGGCAGCAATTGAGCTGTATACTCCCCAGGGAGCTGAGATGGTTTCAGGAATGATTTATGAGCCTGATGAGCAGGGATAATAATAGGCGCCTTGAGCACCACTCAGTTGGTGGATACGTGCGCTATATAAGTCCACACATTATTATTATTATTTCTCTTTCTCTCTTTCTCTAGCTGGCTGCACCGAGTGAATGATTTCCTATGTCTAAATTGTCTTTTTAATTACTTTTGTGTTATAGGAACTTGTGAAGCCAGTGTCCCATCCACTAGTCGGGCCTCCCGTTATCTCGAAGAGGGCAGCATCGTCCATGGACTGTAGAAGAGAAGAGAGACGTCATGGAGGGACTACAGAGATTTTTCTGATGAAGAAACTACCCGGCAAACGTGACATTGAAACGGCCTGTCCTGTGGCACTCGCGACTCGAACGTGGCGGAACATTAAAGACTTTGCAAAAACACAATGAAGCTCTATCAAAGTTGAAAGTGAGAGTGAACTGAAAAGGTATTGTACGCCTTGTGAACAGACAATAGAAAACAAAGTTAAGCCAAAAGACAAATGTACCTCCAAATTGCCCAGCGAGCAGATTTATCATTCCTGTGTTCATTGACTAATTATGCAGACTATTTATGCTGACTAATTATGCGGAAGATGCTTACAGATAGTTAATATCTCCCAAGCACTAAGAAAACATGATGCCATATGCCTAAAGTGCAGGTAATCCTCACAGACAGTGATTGTGTATGTTGTCCTCCATTTGATAGATACTACCCAAATTGTACCACTGTCCCCCGTTTGATAGAATACCAAGTATCACCTCAGTTTGCAATGGTCTACATGTATGTGTGTGTGTGTGTGTGTGGGTGGACGTGTACGTGATTAGTTGTGGGGTCCAAAACACAATGGAACAATTAGACCTATAGGTAACTATAGAAATCTTGTACCCCACAGGAGAATTCTATAGAAAAGGGATAATAGAACGAACAAAGGAATACCCCCACAAATCAATGTGTGTAAGAATGTGTGCGTGTGTGCTTCATAACTAGTAACTAGCGTGCACTAGGGCCCGTTCATAACAGCGTTCACTTGGGCCCGTCGTAACTACGCTACGCCACTGCAATGAAGGCATTTCTTCCGACGACAGCATAGAAGCAATTCCAGCGCCGCCATTTCAAGAGGTAAATCACAGTAAAGTGAATAACACTACAGTTAGGCCTACTCTTCCCGGCCCAATGCAAACTAATGTAATTCAACGATATTTCCTATAGCGTAAATATTGGATGTATTTTTATATGCGTAAAGGGGTTACAACTGTTGGAGTTGAGGAATGTAAATTTATAAAATGGATCCCTTGAATAGGAGTGACCAAATCCCCACCCCCTGGACTGGGGCAAAAAGTCAGGCATGATGCAATGACCAAAGTGCTTGAGTGAAAATGTACAATTTGTAGTAGTTTTTGGGGTTATTTTTTTGAAACAGCAAGTTGATGTATAGATATAGCATAGAAATGTTAACATCCACCCACAGCCGGTCGTGCTATTTAGCGTCAACAAGCTGAAGATGCACTCTTAGTCTAAGCTTCCAAAAGAATAGCCTCGTATTCGAAAGGCCCTCATAAGTCATATTATGCAAGAAGTTGGGGGAATTCACATTCACAATTCCACATTAAAACGAAAATTTATCGGCAACGACTTTCGGAGAGTAGATGGAGGCCGCCATATTTCTTTTCTCAGTGCAATATTCATTTTGCGCATGACCCCATGTGGCCTGTGCACATGCAGCAAAGTAGCAGTGAATATTGCATTTACAAATGTAGGACCGAGATTAATCCTCCTTTGCCTTGTTTTTCTGTTGCAGCCTATCTACCAAGGTGACAGCCGGCTGAGATCAAGGAGGACGACAGGAAAGTTAGATTTCCGATCCGGTTGGGAAGGACGAGACCATTACGAGTGTGGGACTGTGCAGTTCACTGGAAATCCTGGCCCTACCGGCGACTTTGCCACACTGTCGGCAGTGGAGATCTTCAAGCTGTACTTTTGTCAACTCGTGTGGGATATGCTCGTCGACGAGACTAATCGCTATGCGCAGCAAACAATAGACTCAAATCCTGATCAACAGTTCTCCTGGCACCCAACCAACATTCCCGAAATGATGGCATTTGTGGCACTTCTCATTGCTATGGGCATAAACAAATCCTCTCAATACAGGATGTACTGGTCGACGTCTATCCGTCGATCATGTCCCGTAATCGATTCAGTTCAATTCTTCGGTTCTTCCACGCCTCAAATAACCAAATCCCTCGTAGAGCCTTGGCTAAACGGGACAAACTTTCTAAAGTTCGGCCCTTGATAGAAGTCCTCGTCCCGAAGTTTCTCAACCTGTATAACCCTGCGCAGAATATGTCTATAGACGAGAGTATGTTGAAATTCAAGGGACGCTTAAGTTTTCTTCAGTACATGCCGAAAAAACCTATCAAACGGGGTATTAAAGCCTTCTCCCTGAACGAGTCCAAAACAGGATACACGTGTGCTTGGAAATTGTACACAGGAGCTGACGACACCCAAACTGTTTATGATGCAGACGTACGTGTAGATTCCAAGTCAACAGACTGCCATCCACCAAACCCAACAGTTGCAGGAAAAGTCGTCATTGATCTGGTCCATGGACTTGAGAATAAGGTACACGTAATATATTGTGATAATTACTATACTAACCCAGCTCTTTTAGCTAAACTGTCTAAATTAGGATTTGGATGTTGTGGAACTGTTCGTTACACTACACAGGGAGTACCCCAGGCCGCAAACCCCCAAAAACATAAAATGAAGAAAGGAGATGACCCATTTTTTTGGTGAAAGGTGGGCAATTGTGTATAGTTTGGCAAGACAAAAATGTTGTAACACTTTACTAGGCAACAGTGATTTGTCCAAAAAGCAAATTCGGTGTAATAAGAGCACAAGTGGATTTCGTGATGTTATGAAGCCAATTGCATTGAAGATTACAACAAAAACATGGGTGGAACTGATCAATGTTTTCAGTACTACAATCATACACACAGAAGCTTGAAATGGTGGAAAAGAGTTTTTTCCATATGCTGAATATCTGTATTGTCAATAGCAGAGTAATATTCACCAGCATATCAGGGAACAAAAATATCAGTAACCTTAATTTTCGTATAGGGATTGTACAGGGCTTGCTGTTGGGTTGGGAACGTAACGCAACAAGTCAGTTGAGATACCATATTCCTATTGAGTTGACAGGGCAACAGCACTATTCTGGCAAAAACCCCAATGGAAAGAAACGTGACTGCATTGTTTGCAGTGACCGCAAATTAGGCAGGCGAAAACAAAGAAAGATGATCAGTAAACAGTGTACACAACATTATGTGCATAGTTCCTTGCTTTGAGAAGTACCAAAAAATCTCATCCAAGTTATTGTTTTTCACATGGAAAAGAAATCTTATACATGTACCGTATTTGCATGTATTTATTACAAATTCTCTGAAATATCACCTATTTGTATTACTTTTCTTCAAATAGATGCACAATAGATGCACAATATTTTCCTCCCTTTGCATACTCATTTTTACCATCAGTTTTACATACAAATAATATATCTGAGCCATTTGGTATGTACAGTACACATGTAAAATAAAGTGTCTATTACTGCAGAATGAGGGCGCACTTCAATAAAATTGTGAAAAATCCACTGGTGCTGAAGTGATATTGGGCTCCTAATTGCTGTGGTAAAGAAAGGTACCCTCTTACATAAGTGGCTGGTAATGAAAGGGTTAACTTAAAATGCGTCTGCTGACAGTTGTATAGAGAAAGTTTGGTTATAAAAATGCACATTGGTATTTGATATCATTTCCAATTAAACAAACACTGCACTAATACAACTAGAAACATGTGATGGATTTTGCTTTTATTTTCAATTGTTTGTGTTTCATTTGTATAATTGATATGAACGAAATAATAATTGTTTTGAAATCATTTAAATTAAATTAAACGCAACAGTATATACAAAGAAACCCTGGATTGATTGGATCACTAAAACGGCGTGAATTTGAATGTTTTTGAACGAAAATTAACAAAAAGGTTTTGACATTGGACGGGGAAACCTATATTATCCCCAGACAAAATATGATGTCTCTGACAGGTATATAGACCGCCCTCTATCGTCGTTGTTGTTTCATCAGTTAGGGGTGGATTCAGTGTGGGAGAAAGAACGCACGTAATACCCCAGTCACAATTAGCTTGCGATGGGTTTGCGAGTAGTTTGCGACGGATTTCTAGGCATTTTCGGCCGGGGCCCCACGGGACTCCTTGCGGCTGCCGGGTCAGTTTTGGGCATCGGGCGGGCATCGAGTTACTTTTAACTCGGACTTAAAACCTGGTGCGGCGTTTCGCATCGCAAACTGATCGCCAATAAATCGGCCTATGCCTGGCCGATGTCCGGCAGGGCATCGCACACATCGGACGGGCGCCGGGCCAAATTTTGGACAACCCAGACAATCTATATATCGGCCATGCGCCGGCCGGGCGCCGCCCAGACGCCGCTCAGACGCCGGCCGGGACCCGCCCGGCGTCCGGCCGACTTGGCGGCGCCCGGCCGGATACCGCAGGGGTATCGCAGGGACATAGGCAGAACATTGGACGAGTGCCTGCCGGACACCGGCCGATAAACGGGCCAAGAATTCGACCCCATTTCCAGGAAAGTCGGCCGATCGCAGGCCGGCGAGCCCCTGGCCCCGTCATGGCAGCGTGCGGGGCACTTTTAATTGTGACTGTGACCGCCCTATCGCGCGATCTTTCGCCGACCTCTACACGCCGGTCGATGCCTAGAAATCGCACACGCCGCCCGGGCTCCGCTTTAATTGTGACTTAGGTATAAGCGTATAAATCTACTCGCATGACGATGAAAATGATGAATTGCATTATTTCCACATCAAGTTATCATACGTTATTTGTTTTCCCCCTTGTTTGGCAGTGTAACCCCGCCCCTTTCTCGACACCCAGGATCCACCCTGTATTATATTATCGTTTTACACCAATGGAATAATAATTACCTATTGTGTATTGCAGTGGCGTAGCTGGCTATGTTCGCCAGGGGGGGGCGATTCGGATCCCAGGGGGCCCACAAAAAAAATGACTGTACAGATTTTTAGGGCCCCCTCTTTACCTGGGGCCGTGGGCAACTACCCTTTTGCCCCTATGTAAAAGCGGCCCTGTATACAGGGCCGGATTTATAAGGGGGCAATTGCCCCGGGCCCCCCTGCCAGAGGACCCCCCTGCCAGAGGGCCCCCCTGCCAGAGGGTCCCCAGACTAAGGACTTCCTTTATAAAAAGAAAATGTAATAATTATAAAATTAGTTTTATATTTTTTTCGAAGAAATGCTGTTTATCATTCATTTTAGTTCATTTTTTATTTGTCATGTAATTTAATTTCTATGTCGAGGGGCCCCCGAACCTCAAGTGCCCCAGGCCCCTCAAGGTCCAAATCCGGCCCTGCCTGTATAGTCTTGCCTGCTGGTGGGCCCGTCAGTCAGTCCCATAAGCATGTGAAAAAAATTCGCATGTGTTAGGGGGGCCCACTTATTCTGGAACTGGAGCCAGGGGGCGGGGCGGCCGCCCCCCTGCCCCCCGCTAGCTATGCCACTGGTGTATTGTTTGTTCCTCACACACGTCTATCATAGTCATGTTCCCTATCTACAGGCGGTATCGTTATGATTGAAAACATCACATTGTAAGGAACCTGTCTACTGGTTCAGTTGTACATGTGACTCATTCTGATTCTCATAGACTTGTGTACAGGAAAGCAAAGATGGCTGCGGTTTATTAATTAAAGGTCTATTACACCTATAGGATGAAAGGATTCGGTTGAAAAGAGATCTTGTTGAATTTCAGAATGGTTAGTGATAAGGCCCATCATACCAGTTATTTTGACATAGTCCTTAAGATAATCAAGCTGGCGACCGTACTTAACCCAAATGTCAATAACTTTATTTTTAAGAACAGAGGCCTAACACATACATAATATGTAAATCTGGAAAGCACTGAGCATACAGTGCTATACACACGTCGGTGTAGGGCAAAATTAAATCAGTTGTTTATCTCCCGACGCAAGAATTTCACCAATCTATATATATCGCAGAACCCGCTGCTATGTAGGATTCTAGCCGGCCAATCGTCATCGGGCAAGCTCGGTGGTCGAGAGGTTAAGACGTCTGCACTAGTAAGCAGGAGGTCGTGGGTTCGAATCCCGCCCGAGTCGCCTGTGTAGTTTTTTCACAGACACTCGGAAAGCACTGAGCATACAGTGCTGTACACAAGACGGTGTAGGACAAAATTAAATCAATATGTAAATCTTGTGGTGTTTTAATTTACCGATCTAATTAAAAAATGTCTGATCACTTCACATGCCTTGAATTTCGTCCCCGTAGGAGCATATGTAAGTAGTATGTGTGCAGCATCACACTACAGTTTGAGGAGGTGGAGTGTGCAATTTGTGTGCAGTGATTTTGTGCAGTTTGTAATGGCAATACCACACAGTGCACCACAGTGCAATGGAGCAATGGGCGACGATTTTGCACTTTGAGGAGATTGCACTTTGAGGAGGTGGAGCACCATATTCTTTTTTTTGATGGCCAAATTTCAATTTGTTTTATTTATTTTTTTATGACATCATTTCGGCCAAGTAAAAAAATAATTGTGTTACCACTGCTCCACCTAAAGAGTGCAAATCTCCTCCACAAAGTGCAAAATCGTCGCCCATTGCTCCATTTCACTGTGGTGCACTGTGTGGTATTGCCATTACAAACTGCACAAAATCACTGCACACAAATTGCACACTCCACCTCCTCAAACTGTAGTGTGATGCTGCACACATGATTGAAATTTTTCATGATTGAAAATTTTGTTTCAATTTTTTTTTCAACCACAATTTTACCACTGCACACAACTGTACACAAAATACTGCACACAAAATACTGCACACAACTGCGCACTACTCCCTCCACACAAACTGCACACACAATACTTACTCCCTCCACACAAAATACTGCACACTACTCCCTCCACACAAACTGCACACAGGCATTGAAATTCTGGGCGCGCGCGCGTGAGACACGTCTGGGCGCGCGCGTGACTCCCTCCACACAAACTGCACACAAAATACTTACTTCCTCAACACAAAATACTGCACACTACTCCCTCCACACAAACTGCACACAAAATATGATTGGTTGAATGTTTGCGCGTTGTTTATGGAGCAACCACACACTCTTTGTGATTGGTTGTTTCGGCGACGCGAAGGATGGTAGAGTATAAAAGACGGAAATTTTAATCCAAACTGTCATATTTTCGCCAATATTCTCATCAAGAACATTGCATTGTTGCTCGTATACGCTACTTGTATTGTGAACAGTCGACAAACGACAATGGTTGGACACCCTTACTTGAGCCTTAACATGAACGGTGAGCCTGTATCGACCCCGATGCTCACACCTGTGGTTCCCGCACCTGGCGCGATGGCGTTGCCGTCGACTCCGGCTTCGGCACCACCGACCGATGGGGCACGCATCGAGAAGGAGGAGAAAGCTCATTCCTCCCGACATGATAGATGCTGGGTGGTGCGAAGCCCAGAGTGTGACACATGGCAAGAGCTATTTCTACAACAAGCTCACACGAGAGACCTCGTGGGATCTGCCCAGTTCATCGACTTATCTGCGTGAGCAACGCATGTTGCAGCCACATCCACCCACTGTTGATGTTTTGTCTGCTGCTGTTGAACAATTAACCAAGGGATTAGCTGCTGACACCGAAGCATCAACCCCTAGAGTAGGAGCTAATCTCCCAGAGAATGTAAAAGGGAAGGCAGGAGTCAAGCGCAAGCTGTACTTTCCACCGGATGAACAACAGGAGGAGAACGACAGGAAGGCGGTGCGATTTCAAATCGGAGGTGAACGATATGCTGTTGTCAAGCGTTTCAAGGGTCGCCCCTACATTAACATAAGAGTACTATTTAAATCCCAGCGGAAACAAATTGCTTGCTGGCAAGAAGGGGATTAATCTCACCGTGGAGCAGTGGGGTCAGCTCAAACAACAGAGTACCGCCATCACTAAAGCCATCTTTCAAGTTTAGCTGATTAACAAAGATGTTAACTGTTGATTAACTGAATGGTATTGTCTACCTGTTGCAGATGATGAAGAGCACGACATGGAGGGCGAGGAGAATGTGTTGAAGCGCAAGAAACGCATCAGGACACTTGTGAAACAAGTGATGACAAAAATCGTCACGGATCACATCATCAGAATAAGTTATGCAGTTCAACAGAGTCTACCTTGCGAAGGGTGTGAGTTTGATTGGCCAAGGCAGCGGGATCACGAGTGTCTGTTTTACGGCGAAACTCCTGAGTACCACCTTGAAGATTTCGTGGATCTTATGGATGAGCACTTCGAAGAGGCAGAACAATACATTCAGCCGAGCCATGTTTGTGCTGTGTTTGGCGCAGTAGCACATCATGTTGGTGTTGAAGCTTACGATGGAATGGACGAGGACGTGTACTCTATCATAACTGATATTCGGAATGAATAGAACTCTGAACATCAGAATGGAACTCTGAACCTATGAACACTGTTGACACTTTCTACGATAGAAACTCGCGAATTCTCCCGTTTCATGTCGTGAACGAGGTCATGGAATTAAATGGACTTGTTTAATTGAACACTTTGAACAGAACGCAAAGGTTAGAAGACGATTATTTTAGTTCATTCATCTGCAATAAGTATTATCAATTTGCCATATGTTGTTGTTGTATTTTTGAAGATAGTTCTTCTATTACAGACACCAAATAATTTAATGATTTAATTGTTAATTTGAACGTGGACCCCTTTGAATAAAAAAAATAGTTGTTTTATAAGTTACAATGTTGAGAAAAACATTTTGAGAAATTTCCATACATTAAAAGTTTTCAGTCTTTAAGTCTGTTGTTAAAACGTTGAACATGTTAAAACATTTCAAAATGAATGTACGTGATCAGTTGAAGTTGAATTAAAAAGTACAGTTATTTGCTTGCTTGAAAAGAATAACGCTTGTTCTCATACCTTTGTAGTGTTTTATTTATTTATTATTTTATATACCTTAAGTGAGGTAGAAAGGGGAGGGACAACAACGTACGAAGACAGACAAAAGAACGACTGTACATGAAGCTATTCAAGTATGATTAGTTAAATTTAATTTTAACAACAACAGCAATCTTTGACATAAATATATTTTACAGATGGTTTTTAAATTGGAAAACATTTGAGAAACTGAAAACATTAATTATTATTATTGTTATTTTAAATTCTAACAAATTCAGGCCTTTAGAACATTTTGGCTAGACCGAACACTGGCAAATTTGCTTGAACAACTTAGAGTTGATGGAATGCATTAATCTATAATGGAATAATAAATACTAAAATAAAAAGAGAATTTCTTGAGCAACATTTGTTGATATGATGATGATGATGATGATTCAAAGTATTAGCGTTTGTTGAGAAGAAGTGTTTGGGTGGATACGGTTGTCTCAATGCTACATATTTGCTTCTTAAATATATGGTCTGGATAATTTTGAAATCGAACATCCTGATTCAACGCAAAATCTCTAATACACTGTAATAAAATACGAGGAAACTTTTCTTGTTTTCATGACCTCAGCTCTTGGCTGCTTTATTCAACTTCTCAATGTTGGAACATTTATCAAAAGTTACAATGTACATGTATTACTCCTTCAATTCGGTTAGTTTAATGAAATTAAAAGGTAATGTTGAAAAAATATTGACAATTTATTTACAATTAATTATGTCTGTATTTTCTTTTGACAGAAACTGTATGTTTTACCAAAACAAATAATAATAATAATACAAAATAATAAATAAAAACAACTGGTTAGTAGGCCTTGCAAGTACAAAGTTACTGAAATTACGCACATTATGTGAAATATAAGTACACTTGTTTTCATTTGCCAGCTCAGCACTTAATGATAATTGTTCCAAAAAGGAAAAATAATAACTAGTATGAAATAAATAAAGTTGCATCGCCCGATTTTCGCAAAACACGTAATATCTAATACATTTTCATCAAAATAAGTGGTAATAATAATAATAATAACAATAATAATAATAATAATAAGGTTCTTTGCGATTGAGTGTTTCTTTAAGTCACGATGGTGTTCAATAACCGGAGGGAACAGTGTCAACGTTTTCAATTTGTACCCTTATGTTTTCCTGTCTCATAAGCCATTTTCCCTGCATAATTCGGTTACACAAGAGTGACCTAAGTTCTTAGTTTAAAGCTGTAACATATAGTTTCAAATAATATTATTAATTGTATTGTATTATATTTTGTCCCAAATCTGAAACAAACCCTTTACCCGTTCAATAATAATAATAATAATAATAATCGCACTTGAAGGAGTGTTACAAAAGGCATACTCTTTTCATTTTGATTTACAAAGAAAATATTTATTTGGCAGCGCAATTAATGTTAGCTTCATCTGAAGAGTTCATAAGGAAATTCTGTCTTTCTTTGCCATTTAAAATTCAAAGTGATAATTTGTTTTGATAATATCAATAAACATACATTTTCCTAAAGTCCTTGTATAGTGGACAATAAAAATTTAAAAAAATAATAATAATAATTTTCTGATTTCTGATTCAACATCAAGGTGACAGCGTGGGCAAATTCTCTGACTGGAATATTGACCAATTATTTCCCTGTTTCAATAAACAGCTTGTGTGAATTAAGAGCATCTAAAATGGGCGGAGCATGGAATGACGGTATGATGAATTATTATCACAATACAAATATAACTCAAACTCAAATTTATTTTTCACGGTAATGGTAAGTCCTGAGCTTGTTTCTCTGGTTAGGATTATTTCTGGACTCATATTAATCTATCAGACCAGTTAGAAATGAACAAGTTTCGTTATTGCATAACAAACATATCTAGTACCGGTACAGTTAATAAAGATAAACATTCATTTTATGCAGAACACTTCTTTTGTACTTTACATACTGAAATACCTGAAATGATGAAGGGACTCGTATAACAAAAATAAATAAATAATTAAAAACACGCTGGGTATATACATGTAGATAAAGTCGGCACAGCATTTTATACATAAATAAAAAAAATTAAAACAAATTAAAAAACCATGGTCAAAGTTGAATCTCGGAGAAAACATGGCGGCTCACATGTATTTGGTATACCATGGAGGAAGGCTTCCTCCATGGGTATACATTAATCCCCTGTATATCGATAATCCACTGCCCAAACATTAAGCGACTACTAAATGGCTCAAGAGTTTATCGTTCGATAGGATTACGGATGTCTGGTGTCCATACCCATCAACATGCGCAGCATATAGTTCAAATATAATACAAGCATTTTGGAATACAGGCATCATGTACATTGTTTATATCCATTGTCTCTTAACCCTTCCACTAAAATCAATTTTAAAATCAAACTACATGTTTTTTTTAAACTCTTATAAATCAAGAGGAATGGTTGACACACCGTCGCGGGCTACCTTACGTTTGTATTGAGAAGACACCTGTGACCGCATGAATAGACACTGAGGCTCTCCTTTCTTTTATGTTTTCTTGTATCGGTATATAGCTTGCCTTATTAATGATAAAAAATATATTTTAGACGGGGAGTGTAGCGTCTTCAGCGCCTAGTTTTTCTCATCACGAGAGGGCGCACTCGACCTCGGCAATTAGCACGGAGCCAGAAGCACATTTTCCGAGAACCCATTTTCGGCACGACTTTTGTTCAGAAATTCACACTTTTAGCATTCATCCCACCTACCTCCGGTTTATTTTAAGAACACAGATCCTTGCCTCTGATAGCCCTTCTTAGATCCACAGTCATGTAAGTTGACATCTATTTTATTACTGGTTTTTAGTGATTTTTCCTCCAGTCACGTTGAGAATTAATCGGTTAGTCATGATTGTAATGTTACTGTTACTTAGTCTTTAGCCTTGTTTATTGATATTTAGCTCTAGATTCACGGTTTAACAGTAGTTCTGGGTGAAGTTTATATGCAAGTTTCATTCTAAGTATTTCTCTATTGTTGTTTGTGTGGATCACAAACCCTAGTTTGCTGTTATTTGTAGTTTCTTGCCATTTACGCTAGTTTTCAGTAAGAGCGATCCCTGTATGGCACTCATTGAGACACTCGCGTACACGCTCACCCTGGAGCGATCCCTTGATTTAAGGGTTTACGAGAAAAGATATGTAGACTTGCTTTTCAGGCTTCCCTGTGTTCAGAACCGACCATTCCCCGCATTTTTAGACTGATCTTTAAACTTTGATCCTGATAATTTTGTATTTGATCTGTATAAATGTACTTAGGTTTGCCTTTGTATATTTTCCATTTACAGTTCACCGTGGAATAAAAGGAATCCTGGGATCCATTGCTCTGACCTTTGGCCAAGTTTCCCTTTCTTTCTGTGGTTGACACTAGCTGGTAAAAACTCAGTTACCGCTTCCAAAGCTACACTGACGTGGAAGCCAGCTACAAGTCTGTTGCATCAAGGTGTTGTCGTTAATATTATTCTCAGCTTGTGTCAATGAACAGACAGTTTCTGGAAGTTTCATTAACCTCTTCTGTGTACTTCTTGTTTTATTTGCATGAGTATTCTTAGTTGGTACACTTTGTGATACATTCACATGAGGCATTGATTGCATCTGGATGTCATCATTTTTACCCTCAGCTTGAGCTAATGAAGGCTTTGCAGAGACTGTATGGCCAAACCTCTCACAAGTTAGGTGGGATTTGTGGTCTCGCACGGAGTGACTGCCACGGTGTTCGAGTGCATCGGTTGCAGAGGTACGGACTTCCTTTCGTCTTGTATTATATTTGAACTATATGCTGCGCATGTTGATGGGTATGGACACCAGACATCCGTAATCCTATCGATCGATAAACTCTTGAGCCATTTAGTAGTCGCTTAATGTTTGGGCAGTGGATTATCGATATACAGGGCAGTAGCGGAACAAGTTACCGCCGGGCCGGGGGGCAGAGCGCACGGTCGGGCCTCCCCCCCCCCCCCCCCCCAGGCATCATTCCCTAACCACACGTGATTTCCGAGAGACCCGTCATGATTACACTTCATGTTTTCAGGGGAGCTCAAAATAAAGAAAGGGCCCGGTTGATTTGTGTAAGTTCCAGCTCGGGCCCGGCCCCCAACCACCCCCACCCCCCCCCCCACCCCCACCATCCTCCACCAGAATGTTAAAAAAAAATTAAATTGTTTTTTTTTTTTTTGGGGGGGAGGGGGTCCGGGCCCCCCCCCCCCTCCGGGCCGGGGGACGGCTGCCCCCCCAGCTCCCCCTGACGGTCCGCCACTGATACAGGGGATTAATGTATACCCATGGAGGAAGCCTTCCTCCATGGTATACCAAATACATGTGAATACATGTATCTATACACAATAGGATATTTCCCTGTGAAAAAATTGTCACCAACCAGGAGATTTTCATGGGTGCAGACCAAGAAGAATTATGACATTATATTTTTGGGGTCTAATTAACTTAATAATTTATGTATAAAATGCTGTGCCGACTTTATCTACATATATATACCCAGCGTGTTTTAAATTATTTATTTATTTTTGTTATACGAGTCCCTTCATCATTTCAGGTATTTCAGTATGTAAAGTACAAAATAAGTGTTCTGCATAAAATGAATGTTTATCTTTATTAACTGTACCGGTACTAGATATGTTTGTTATGCAATAACGAAACTTGTTCATTTCTAACTGGTCTGATAGATTAATATGAGTCCAGAAATAATCCTAACCAGAGAAACAAGCTCAGGACTTACCGTACCGTGAAAATAAATTTGAGTTTGAATTATATTTGTATTGTGATAATAATTCATCATACCGTCATTCCATGCTCCACCCATTTTAGATGCTCTTAATTCACACAAGCTGTTTATTGAAACAGGGAAATAATTGGTCAAGATTCCAGTCAGAGAATTTGCCCACGCTGTCACCTTGATGTTGAATCAGAAATCAGAAAATTATTATTATTATTTTTTTAAATTTGTATTGTCCACTATACAAGGACTTTAGGAAAATGTATGTTTATTGATATTATCAAAACAAATTATCACTTTGAATTTTAAATGGCAAAGAAAGACAGAATTTCCTTATGAACTCTTCAGATGAAGCTAACATTAATTGCGCTGCCAAATAAATATTTTCTTTGTAAATCAAAATGAAAAGAGTATGCTCTTTGTAACACTCCTTCAAGTGCGATTATTATTATTATTATTATTATTGAACGGGTAAAGGGGTTTGTTTCAGATTTGGGACAAAATATAATACAATACAATTAATAATATTATTTGAAACTATATGTTACAGCTTTAACTAAGAACTTAGGTCACTCTTGTGTAACCGAATTATGCAGGGAAAATGGCTTATGAGACAGGAAAACATAAGGGTACAAATTGAAAACGTTGACACTGTTCCCTCCGGTTATTGAACACCATCGTGACTTAAAGAAACACTCAATCGCAAAGAACCTTATTATTATTATTATTATTATTATTATTATTATTACCACTTATTTTGATGAAAATGTATTAGATATTACGTGTTTTGCGAAAATCGGGCGATGCAACTTTATTTATTTCATACTAGTTATTATTTTTCCTTTTTGGAACAATTATCATTAAGTGCTGATCTGGCAAATGAAAACAAGTGTACTTATATTTCACATAATGTGCGTAATTTCAGTAACTTTGTACTTGCAAGGCCTACTAACCAGTTGTTTTTATTTATTATTTTGTATTATTATTATTATTTGTTTGGTAAAACATACAGTTTCTGTCAAAAGAAAATACAGACATAATTAATTGTAAATAAATTGTCAATATTTTTCAACATTACCTTTTAATTTCATTAAACTAACCGAATTGAAGGAGTAATACATGTACATTGTAACTTTTGATAAATGTTCCAACATTGAGAAGTTGAATAAAGCAGCCAAGAGCTGAGGTCATGAAAACAAGAAAAGTTTCCTCGTATTTTATTACAGTGTATTAGAGATTTTGCGTTGAATCAGGATGTTCGATTTCAAAATTATCCAGACCATATATTTAAGAAGCAAATATGTAGCATTGAGACAACCGTATCCACCCAAACACTTCTTCTCAACAAACGCTAATACTTTGAATCATCATCATCATCATATCAACAAATGTTGCTCAAGAAATTCTCTTTTTATTTTAGTATTTATTATTCCATTATAGATTAATGCATTCCATCAACTCTAAGTTGTTCAAGCAAATTTGCCAGTGTTAGGTCTAGCCAAAATGTTCTAAAGGCCCCGAATTTGTTAGAATTTAAAATAACAATAATAATAATTAATGTTTTCAGTTTCTCAAATGTTTTCCAATTTAAAAACCATCTGTAAAATATATTTATGTCAAAGATTGCTGTTGGTGTTAAAATTTAATTTAACTAATCATACTTGAATAGCTTCATGTACAGTCGTTCTTTTGTCTGTCTTCGTACGTTGTTGTCCCTCCCCTTTCTACCTCACTTAAGGAATATAAAATAATAAATAAATAAAAAACACTACAAAAGGTATGAGAACAAGCGTTATTCTTTTTCAAGCAAGCAAATAACTGTACTTTTTAATTCAACTTCAACTGATCACGTACATTCATTTTGAAATGTTTTAACATGTTCAAAGTTTTAACAACAGACTTAAAGACTGAAAACTTTTAATGTATGGAAATTTCTCAAAATGTTTTTCTCAACATTGTAACTTATAAAACAACTATTTTTTTTATTCAAAGGGGTCCACGTTCAAATTAACAATTAAATCATTAAATTATTTGGTGTCCTTTAGTATCTGTAATAGAAGAACTATCTTCAAAAATACAACAACAGCATATGGCAAATTGATAATACTTATTGCAGATGAATGAACTAAAATAATCGTCTTCTAACCTTTGCGTTCTGTTCAAAGTGTTCAATTAAACAAGTCCATTTAATTCCATGACCTCGTTCACGACATGAAACGGGAGAATTCGCGAGTTTCTATCGTGGAAAGTGTCAACAGTGTTCATAGGTTCAGAGTTCCATTCTGATGTTCAGAGTTCTATTCATTCCGAATATCAGTTATGATAGAGTACACGTCCTCGTCCATTCCATCGTAAGCTTCAACACCAACATGATGTGCTACTACGCCAAACACAGCACAAACATGGCTCGGCTGAATGTATTGTTCTGCCTCTTCGAAGTGCTCATCCATAAGATCCACGAAATCTTCAAGGTGGTACTCAGGAGTCTCGCCGTAAAACAGACACTCGTGATCCCGCTGCCTTGGCCAATCAAACTCACACCCTTCGCAAGGTAGACTCTGTTGAACTGCATAACTTATTCTGATGATGTGATCCGTGACGATTTTTGTCATCACTTGTTTCACAAGTGTCCTGATGCGTTTCTTGCGCTTCAACACATTCTCCTCGCCCTCCATGTCGTGCTCTTCATCATCTGCAACAGGTAGACAATACCATTCAGTTAATCAACAGTTAACATCTTTGTTAATCAGCTAAACTTGAAAGATGGCTTTAGTGATGGCGGTACTCTGTTGTTTGAGCTGACCCCACTGCTCCACGGTGAGATTAATCCCCTTCTTGCCAGCAAGCAATTTGTTTCCGCTGGGATTTAAATAGTACTCTTATGTTAATGTAGGGGCGACCCTTGAAACGCTTGACAACAGCATATCGTTCACCTCCGATTTGAAATCGCACCGCCTTCCTGTCGTTCTCCTCCTGTTGTTCATCCGGTGGAAAGTACAGGTTGCGCTTGACTCCTGCCTTCCCTTTTACATTCTCTGGGAGATTAGCTCCTACTCTAGGGGTTGATGCTTCGGTGTCAGCAGCTAATCCCTTGGTTAATTGTTCAACAGCAGCAGACAAAACATCAACAGTGGGTGGATGTGGCTGCAACATGCGTTGCTCACGCAGATAAGTCGATGAACTGGGCAGATCCCACGAGGTCTCTCGTGTGAGCTTGTTGTAGAAATAGCTCTTGCCATGTGTCACACTCTGGGCTTCGCACCACCCAGCATCTATCATGTCGGGAGGAATGAGCTTTCTCTCCTCCTTCTCGATGCGTGCCCCATCGGTCGGTGGTGCCGGGGCCGGAGTCGACGGCAACGCCATCGCGCCAGGTGCGGGAACCACAGGTGTGGGCATCGGGGTCGATACAGGCTCACCGTTCATGTTAAGGCTCAAGTAAGGGTGTCCAACCATTGTCGTTTGTCGACTGTTCACAATACAAGTAGCGTATACGAGCAACAATGCAATGTTCTTGATGAGAATATTGGCGAAAATATGACAGTTTGGATTAAAATTTCCGTCTTTTATACTCTACCATCCTTCGCGTCGCCGAAACAACCAATCACAAAGAGTGTGTGGTTGCTCCATAAACAACGCGCAAACATTCAACCAATCATATTTTGTGTGCAGTTTGTGTGGAGGGAGTAGTGTGCAGTATTTTGTGTTGAGGAAGTAAGTATTTTGTGTGCAGTTTGTGTGGAGGGAGTCACGCGCGCGCCCAGACGTGTCTCACGCGCGCGCGCCCAGAATTTCAATGCCTGTGTGCAGTTTGTGTGGAGGGAGTAGTGTGCAGTATTTTGTGTGGAGGGAGTAAGTATTGTGTGTGCAGTTTGTGTGGAGGGAGTAGTGCGCAGTTGTGTGCAGTATTTTGTGTGCAGTATTTTGTGTACAGTTGTGTGCAGTGGTAAAATGTGGTTGAAAAAAAAAAATGGAAAAAAATTCAATCATGTGTGCAGCATCACACTACAGTTTGAGGAGGTGGAGTGTGCAATCTGTGTGCAGTGATTTTGTGCAGTTTGTAATGGCAATACCACACAGTGCACCACAGTGAAATGGAGCAATGGGCGACGATTTTGCACTTTGTGGAGGAGATTTGCACTTTGTGGTGGAGCAGCGGTAACACTTTTTTTTTTTACTTGGCCGAAATGACGTCATAAAAAAAATGAACAAAACAAAATGGAAATTTGGCCATCAAAAAACAAATTATGGTGCTCCACCTCCTCAAAGTGCAATCTCCTCCTCAAAGTGTAAAATCGTCGCCCATTGCTCCATTGCACTGTAGTGCACTGTGTGGTATTGCCATTGCAAACTGCACAAAATCACTGCACACAAATTGCACACTCCACCTCCTCAAACTGTAGTGTGATGCTGCACACATTCTACTTATGTAGAAGCATAACGATTTTCCCTCAAGGAACTTTTCCATAACATCAAAATGGATAGTATCGGATAGTATAAGTAAGACTAAATTGCGGTAACACCATGTGGAATCTCAATTGAGTAGTAATTAGTTCTGAAAAGAACTGGAGGTACAGCTCTGATCGTCCTCAGGACGATCAGAGCATACTGATCGAAACGTCGAGTTGTACCTCCAGTTCTTTTCAGAACTAATTACTACTCAATTGAGATTCCACATGGTGTCACCGCAATTTAGTCTTATCATCCTCACCATGCAAAGCTACACGTTTTATCGGATAGTATAGTTGACATCGACCTCGTGTAAGTAAATTGGACATGCATGGTCAGTTTGCCATGACTTTATTGTTTTTAATTTAAAGCAATCATTGCTTGCCAGGAAGTCATCCATGCTTTAATAGGTCCTCATCACATTGAGGCCATATTTGTCTGGTAACCTGACAGCTAATCATAAATCAGTATGAGTTTGCAAGGCACCACACTATTTAAGACAAGAGCCTCATTTTGATTCCAAAAGAGAAGTGCATTGGCAAACCAAAATTGACCATTCTTGAATGATGTTCTATTTGTCTATGAAATAAAAAAGCCAAGAAGCAAGATATGGACTTTCAGGCAGTGTTTTGTAACAAGTATCTGTTCTGTATTTTTCACTTAGTTTTAATTTTATGTAAATGAAATGTTATTTATTGTTAGCCTAAATCCCTCTCCTCTCATGCCCGAGGTCTGACCTGGGATTTTCTGTAATTTGGGTTAGAGTTTTGAAAGTTCTAACCCCACTTTTTGACGTGCCTCATGTGGGAACAGATGGGATTATCTTTGATTCAGACATCAGGGCCAATATTATATGAAATTGACCGTAGATTGCACATGGGTGGGGACAACAAATGCTAGGTGTGTAATACCTCATTCTTCACCTCGGCAGCTCTGTGTCAAATTGGCCACAATTTTGTTTGTTTTGTTTGTCTCATACAGCTGTCTAAAAATGGAGTACATGCGATTATTATTTTAAGTTGACATATTGTGGGTGTGGTCACAAATAGAGGGTGTTATCTTTTTACTGTTGAGTCAATTGAGGATCCAGTGAAAATGCTTGGTAATGCGTCTCATAAAAGGACCAATCTCAAGTGATTGTCTTTTCATAATGGAAATTACTTTCATATTTTATAAAGCCGCTGTAGACAGGTGGCCATTGTAGACAGGTGGCCACTGTAGACAGGGGCACTGTAGACAGGTGGCCACTGCAGACAGGGGGCACTGTAGACAGGTGGCCACTGTAGACAGGGGCCACTGTAGACAGGGGGCCACTGTAGACAGGGGGCCACTGTAGACAGGTGGCCACTGTAGACAGGGGGCCACTGTAGACAGGGGCCACTGTAGACAGGGGGCCACTGTAGACAGGTGGCCACTGTAGACATGTTTGAATGCCTTTATTCATTTTACAAGTATCCAATAGTTCAAACTATTACTATGAAGTCACAATCATTTGCTATTATGTTGGTGTATATGTCGGAATATTTTCAAAGAACTGGTCAGTAGAAACATTTACTAAGGGTGCTTTTAAAAATGTTCCACATTTTTCACTATGGAGTACAACTTTTAAAGACGCCCCCAACCTAAACTAGTACTTTCAACTTTTTTCAACTTTTACAACGCTGTCTCTATTCGCACCGTGCATGAGCTGTTGAGGGCACATGTTGCTAGACCACTGTGGGCGAATTAAGGGCAGCGATAGTGCGTCGCGTTTGGCGTATTTTGCAGTTGATGCGCGTACGCACGGAGTATCTCCAGCGATCATTGGCTGACAGAAGTACACGCACTTAGTACCATAACAAACGCACACATAAAGTGTACGCACAATGCTCACACGACGAAAAAAGTGGCTGTCATCAAGACCACTGGCTGCAAATTCACCAACAGAGGGCTACGATGTGCACTGAGCGGATAGACTAAGCCGTCAACCAATGTTTTCAGCCATTACTGCTGTGGTACCACACAACACGAACGCGTCACACGCATTATCAAAATACGTGGTACTGAACAGGAAATGGTGCTTACCGAATACATTCTGTAAGTAACATGAAACTGGCTACCAGCCAAATGGAATATGCATCCTGTTCCACTTTGGCTGGTTACCATGAAATCAAACTAAGCAATTATTTCTACTAAGCAGCTATTTCAACCATCAACTCTATGGAATTGGCTTTGGTTGATTTGTTTTTAAGGAGATCTTTATTTTATGTAGAGTTGTTTATGATTTCCTTGAGAATGAGGGATGTGTTGATGTGATAAGATAGAAGACCCTCCGACGAGGGAGGTACCTACCACTTTATTCGAACGTGGTACCTGTCCACTTTGCAGTGGCACCCCTATTAATGATATTAAAAGTATTATCTATGCATTCCCAATTAATTTGTTACATCCAAATGACTTCACGCATGCCCTGCTATGGTCTAGTATTATTTACAACCCCAGATGACACACGACGGCTGTGTAGTGTAGCTCTCTCCTGTATGACCTGGCAAACACCAAACAGCCATATACTTATGAAGCATATCTCTCAACCACATCTCTCCAGCATGTAACAGAACCCAGACACTCTGTCTGGGGGGGGGGGGGGGTGCGGGGTTATGCCTGGCACTGGCATGCCGCAAGAGATCAAAGAGCACAGCCTGATGCCAAACAGATGGTTCCACTTATCAGAGGGTTAGATCTGGGTAGGTCTTTATGTGTACACAATGGATGGTTGATTTTGTGCACAGACATATGGCAGCAATTACTTTCCCCACCCCCCCCCCCCAAGAAAGCTACACAGGTCTGAGAACTGACACCCCTTCTAAGACATGTGGAATGGTCCACTTTAGGATATCATAGACTCCCAGGCGTCTGTGGCTTTTTTTTCTTGTAAAAACAATGTAATTACTAACTTGTGTCAGTAGCTCCAGTAACACTCCCTCTTGGGAGGGTTGGGTCACACCATTCATGATTTGAAGATACAGTGTAATACTTGTATAGACCCATTTTAACACTGCAGCTATCTTGGTCAGGATCCCTACACAATGGTGCCAGACTATTTTCCTTCCAGCCTCAGTTTGGTTACATTGATTTGAATGGAAGAAACAAAATGGCTGCACTATGCTAAAGGTCTATAACAAACATCATGGGGTCCACACAAAATGTTTACTACAGTCTGCAGACTAGAGGAGTCTGATGTCTAAAGGTCTATAACAAACATCATGAAGTCCACACAAAATGTTTACTACAGTCTGCAGACTAGAGGTGTCTGATGTCTAAAGGTCTATAACAAACATCATGAGGTCCACACAAAATGTTTACTACAGTCTGCAGACTAGAGGTGTCTGATGTCTAAAGGTCTATAACAAACATCATGGGGTCCACACAAAATGTTTACTACAGTCTGCAGACTAGAGGTGTCTGATGTCTAAAGGTCTATAACAAACATCATGGGGTCCACACAAAATGTTGACTACAGTCTGCAGACTAGAGGTGTCTGATGTCTAAAGGTCTATAACAAACATCATGAGGTCCACACAAAATGTTTACTACAGTCTGCAGACTAGAGGTGTCTGATGTCTAAAGGTCTATAACAAACATCATGGGATCCACACAAAATGTTTACTACAGTCTGCAGACTAGAGGTGTCTGATGTCTAAGGTCTATAACAAACATCTTGGGTTCCACACAAAATGTTTACTACAGTCTGCAGACTAGAGGTGTCTGATGTCTAAAGGTCTATAACAAACATCATGGGGTCCACACAAAATGTTTACTACAGTCTGCAGCCTAGAGGTGTCTGATGTCTAAAGGTCTATAACAAACATCATGAGGTCCACACAAATGTTTACTACAGTCTGCAGACTAGAGGTGTCTGATGTCTAAAGGTCTATAACAAACATCATGGGGTCCACACAAAAATGTTACTACAGTCTGCAGACTAGAGGTGTCTGATGTCTAAGGTCTATAACAAACATCTTGGGGTCCACACAAAATGTTTACTACAGTCTGCAGATAAGAGGTGTCTGATGTCTAAGGTCTATAACAAACATCATGGGTCCACACAAAATGTTTACTACAGTCTGCAGACTAGAGGTGTCTGATGTCTAAAGTCTATAACAAACATCATGGGGTCCACACAAAATGTTTACTACAGTCTGCAGACTAGAGGTGTCTGATGTCTAAGGTCTATAACAAACATCTTGGGGTCCACAAAATGTTTACTACAGTCTGCAGACTAGAGGTGTCTGATGTCTAAGGTCTATAACAAACATCATGAGGTCCACACAAAATGTTTACTGTAGTCTGCAGACTAGAGGTGTCTGATGTCTAAAGGTCTATAACAAACATCATGGGGTCCACACAAAATGTTTACTGTAGTCTGCAGACTAGAGGTGTCTGATGTCTAAAGGTCTATAACAAACATCATGAGGTCCACACAAAATGTTTACTGTAGTCTGCAGACTAGAGGTGTCTGATGTCTAAAGGTCTATAACAAACATCATGGGGTCCACACAAAATGTTTACTGTAGTCTGCAGACTAGAGGTGTCTGATGTCTAAAGGTCTATAACAAACATCATGAGGTCCACACAAAATGTTTACTACAGTCTGCAGACTAGAGGTGTCTGATGTCTAAAGGTCTATAACAAACATCATGGGGTCCACACAAAATGTTTACTACAGTCTGCAGACTAGAGGTGTCTGATGTCTAAAGGTCTATAACAAACATCTTGGGGTCCACACAAAATGTTTACTACAGTCTGCAGACTAGAGGTGTCTGATGTCTAAAGGTCTATAACAAACATCATGAGGTCCACACAAAATGTTTACTACAGTCTGCAGACTAGAGGTGTCTGATGTCTAAAGGTCTATAACAAACATCATGGGATCCACACAAAATGTTTACTGTAGTCTGCAGACTAGAGGTGTCTGATGTCTAAAGGTCTATAACAAACATCATGAGGTCCACACAAAATGTTTACTACAGTCTGCAGACTAGAGGTGTCTGATGTCTAAAGGTCTATAACAAACATCATGGGGTCCACACAAAATGTTTACTACAGTCTGCAGACTAGAGGTGTCTGATGTCTAAAGGTCTATAACAAACATCTTGGGGTCCACACAAAATGTTTACTACAGTCTGCAGACTAGAGGTGTCTGATGTCTAAAGGTCTATAACAAACATCATCGGGTCCACACAAAATGTTTACTACAGTCTGCAGACTAGAGGTGTCTGATGTCTAAAGGTCTATAACAAACATCATGAGGTCCACACAAAATGTTTACTACAGTCTGCAGACTAGAGGTGTCTGCTGTCTGTAATTATTAGGGTTTCGGCCTGGTCACCGACAGCCTATTGTTTTCGTTCGATTATTTTTCTTCTTGTTACTTAGGATCGTCACATCAATAAAAAAAAACATGCACCATATGAAAGCCCGTAATGTGAATTAGTGTCTAAAACAAAGTATGTCATCATAACGTCAGTAAATATCATGTTATTCACATTTTAGTGTGACGCTGCGGGGGTTAAGACGTCTCGACCCTTGTGACAACTCGACACGAACAACTAGGATCCACGACAGCATTCGAGCCTTGTGACAACTCGACCTGCGCAAAACTCGACCCACGAGTTGCCATACTTGTTCACATGAATACAAAACTTGCAGCATGAAAGCTCGTGATGTGACTCAGTTTGTAAAACCAATTACCTCATCATTACGTCAGTAAATATTATTTTATTAATACGGGACGTATAGATTGGCGAGAACGGACAAGTGGACCTAAACAAATAGTGTGATCCTGCGGGGGGGGGGGGTAAGACATCTCAACCCTTGTGAAAACTTGACCTAAACCAAACTCGAACTACAAGTTGTCATATTAGTAAAACTGGTAGTTTTGCATGGTGAGGAGGATAAGTAAGACTAATTGCGGTGACACCATGTGAAATTCTCAATTGAGTAGTAATTATTTATGTAAAGAACTGGAGGTACAACTCGACGTTTCGATCAGTATGCTCTGATTCACTGAGCCGTTAATACTTTCATTCTTAACTTTCTCTTCCAATGTCTTGGTAACGACTCGCATCTATAGTTCTTATAGTTCTTATAGTTAGCAAGTGGTCCCGCTTGGATGAATACTGATGTGGGTATAAAATGACAATGTCCACCCATGCCGAGGCCTCCGTCGACTCAGGTTATCTCGGGACGGGAGACTGACCAGCGCTACCACGGGGGCTGTCGCTACTACTCACCTCACTGGACGATCCTTGGGCGTGGTTGACGTGCCTGCCTAGTCTGTCTACTCTGTGACTATCTACTCTGAGCTATAGTGATGGGCCGAGATGTTCCCCATAACATTCATCCCCAGAACATTCTGTTCAACAAGGTGTCTGGTGGTAAGCGCTGGGTCCCCCGTTCCCGAATCCCTGAGTTGACCGAGCAAGCTGGCATTACAATTTCTTTATGGTAATGATTTAACATTCGTCCGAATATGTATTCGTTGATTTATTTGTGCTGTAAACCATTCCCAGAAATGCCAACATTTACGATTTGGGCGTAATTATTACGATTTATTGAGTCCAATTACGATTGTACGATCCTTGTATCAAGTTTTGGCCAGCCGCGAAACCAACGATGTGTTTACGGCACGCGCACCGTAGTTCTTCAGCCGTTTACATGACGAAAACCTTTCGTTAGGCGAATTACTCTTTTTCATCTCTGCATTCCATGTCTTGATTAAATGTATCCTAAATGAATGTACCGGTAATTAATGTATTGTCACATGTTGAGATTTGTATCAATAAATGTATTTAATTATTGTTATATTATACAGAATGTCTCAAATGTGCGCACCGGCTGTGATGGCTATTCGCTGGATCAGTTGGTCGTACGTAACAGCATAAATACAAAACATGCACCATATGAAAGCCCATAATGTGACGTATTTTCTAAAACCAATTTCGCCATCATTACGTCAGTAAATATTATTTCATTAACATTTTAGTCTAATCTGCGAAAATTATGATGTAGTCAATGTAAACTTCGAAACAACTATGGGAAGAATGTGGTACCATCCTTTCTCACCCTTTATCACGATAGCAATAAAATAGTGCACGTTCTGTTGTCATTCAACTCTTGTCCGGTGGTGGTTTTGCACGTTCGTATGATTACGTGTGGGGTGCCATGGTCGAGCGGTTTAGTGTTCTGTGTTGTGTTCTGATGGCTGAGTCGTCAGAGAGTGTGTGGGTTCGAAGCCTTGCCGCGACCATGGTGCTTGTGTCCTTGAGCAAGACACTTTACCATAATTGCTGCGAGAGCCGAATTGAACCCAGCCACTGGGGATGTACAAGCCAGTGCATGTTTAGTGCCGGTCCCCAAGCCCGGATAAATGGGAGGGTTGCGTCAGGAAGGGCATCCGAATCAAATATGCGGATCATGATCCGCTGTGGCGACCCCTAACGGGAGCAGCCGAAAGAGGACAACAACACGTTCGTGTTTGTACATAGCGTATGCTTCAGGTTTGTACACATGGGTTGATTCTACAATACGATGTTGCACACATTTAATGAAAGGGTATTAACTTGATTCAGTAAATCAACTTCAGTAAATTAACTTGATACATTACATCCTTTGCATTTATCCATATACAAATTGTCTCAAACTTTTAGGGGATAAACAATGACATTTGAGTGTACAATGATTACAGTTCATGCGTTTTAAGTTTATTTCAATATATCGTAAATACTAAACAAATAATAATAATAATAATAATAATAAAGATTTTTAGCGCGCACATATCCACCCTGCTGGGCGCTCAAGGCGCGGAAACAAAGAAAAACATTAATACAAACAATATACAATGATAGCATAGGGAAAACAAATTATGTACCGAGATACATGTACCTACAATGCAATTACAAATATACATCATCTTTGAAGAGTTGTGACATAAGATGAGTTTTAAGCATCGACTTGAATCTGGTTATACTATGACAAGATTTGAGTTTAGTTGGAAGATGATTCCAGAGTCTCGGAGCTGCGACAGAAAACGACCTATCACCCCAGTTCCGTTTTGAAGTTGCTTCCTTGAGGAGTGACATGTTGCTGGAGCGCAAATTGCGTGATGGAGTGTAGACTTTAAGTAGTTCAGAAATATAAATTGAGCAATGTTATTAAAAGATTTGTGAACAATTAGCATAAGTTTAAAACAATTCTCTGTGAAACAGGAAGCCAGTGCAGTTCTTTTCAAGATTGGCGTGATATGGCATGACTTTCTGGACAAAGTCACAACACGAGCTGCTGTGTTTTGTATGTGCTGAAGACGAGATATTTGATTCTGCGGAAGACCGTAAAGGAGAGCATTCCCGTTATCAAGCCGTGATGTGACAAACGCATGTATAATTTGTTCAGCAGCACTTTTATTCAAGTATTTCCTAATTCGGCTTATATTTCTGATATGAAATGATGATATGCGAACAATGTTGGAGATATGTGGTTTTAAAGTCATTGTCGAGTCAAATATAACACCCAAATTACGTGCATGTAATGAGGGAGTTATCTGCGAGTCACCAATTGTAATAAATGGAAGAGAAACTTTAGACAATTGCTGACGTGATCCAAATAGAACAAATTCTGTTTTTATCGTTCAATTTCAGGAAGTTTTGTCTCATCCAACTTCGAATCTCTTGAATACATTTCTCCAGTGTTTTAATGCAGGAATCAGCAGGTTCTTGAGAAGATTTAAAAGTAATGTAAAGCTGCGTGTCATCAGCGTAAACATGGTAATTTAAATTATACTTCAAAATGATATCACGAACTGGAGAGGTATAAACAGTAAACCACTGTGGGCCGAGCACAGAGCCTTGGGGTACAGAATAGTCCAAGAGTAACAGGCTCGGAGATAGCGTTACCAATACAAACATGCTGAGGCCTATTTAAAGGTAGGACTTACACCAATCCAGGGCTGTGTCATGTATTCCAAGATGATATTGAAGGCGGGAGAGAAGGATTTTATGATCGACAGTGTCAAAAGCGGCGCTTAAGTCTAACAAAACTAATGCAGTGATTTCCCCTCATCCATGGCAGATAAAATGTCATTATTGACGCGAAGAAGAGCAGTTTCCGTTCCATGAAATGGTTTGTAGGCTGACTGAAATGTGTCCGACAGGTTATTAGCACGAACATGGTCAGAGATCCGTGATGAAACAACTCGCTCGATTGTTTTTCCAAGGTACTTTAAATTCGCTACTGGTCGGTAATTTTTGAAAACTTCCTTGTCCAAATTGGGTTTCTTTAGGAGTGGTTTAACATGAGCAACCTTCTGGCTATTAGGGAAACAACCGGAAGAAAGAGATCTGTTTACAATAATTGTGATATACTTAGCAAACACATCAATATTTTGTTTTATTAGCGAAGTTGGCACTGGATCAAGTTCACATGATTTTGATGGCGATTTCATGATGAGTTTCTTGATCTCCGTAACACTAGTAGGCTCAAACATGGACAGTCTACATTGTGGATCCTTGCGTGATGGTGTTTGTGATAGAATGACAGGAACTGAGGGAAAAGAACGACGGATATTCTCAATTTTTGTGACAAAAAAGTCTGAAAAAGCATTTGCGAGGTCCTGATCGGAGTGTGTAGATGGAAGCACTGGAGCTTTGGGTTTATGAAGCAGCTTTTCAACAATGTTAAAGAGTTTTTTCTGATCACCAGAGCTATCTTCCACAAGAGATGAGTAGTGAGTTATTTTTGCCTGGTTAATCATGTTCTTCACAATATCACGTTGGTTACAGTATTCTTGCCGATGTACTCCAAGTTTCCCATTGTCACGCCATCTTCGCTCAAGTTGACGGCGGATTTTCCTTGCAGCACGGATATCATCAAAGAACTCAGTGTCCCAATAATTATCAATATACATGTAGCCAAACACTAATAGTTGCAATTTTGTACTATTGTAGTAATATCTGTACAGATAATACTGCAAACAATGTGAATTTCGAACAATACAAACACCTCATCAGTCTCCTGCCACCTATTGTCCCAAAAAACTCCAACTCACAATCTCATCTACCCACCCGTCCTGTCAATCGGGTCTTGCCTAAAATTATGTTTGGACGAGTTAGTACTACTTGGACGCCTTAGGAACACACAATGCAACTTTTTTATACAATGACTACAATTAATGCGCATTTTCAGCTTATTTCAATATAACTTTCTTAACACTAAACAAAGAACTTGGGACATCAGTGCCCAATATTATCAATACATCCGAAACCCATGTCAGCGTTTTCATCAAAAGCTTAACCTCTAGTTCTCCTTTGCAAGTGTTCATGAAAGAGTGAAGATAAAAGATAATACATTGTACTTATGTTTACAGCATCATGGTTATTGACACCCATTTTACTCAGTACAATAAGTACTCATTCAGTGTACTTGATAATCTATAATGTCTGGAGAGTCTGCAGAATTCTAGTACTGTGTAGCAGTGATTATGACTGGATAATACTTATGTTTACAGCATCATGGTTATTGACACCCATTTTACTCAGTACAATAAGTACTCATTCAGTGTACTTGACAATCTATAATGTCTGGAGAGTCTGCAGAATTCTAGTACTGTGTAGCAGTGATTATGACTGGATAATACTTATGTTTACAGCATCATGGTTATTGACACCCACTTTACTCAGTACAATAAGTATTCATTCAGTGTACTTGACTATCTATAATGTCTGGAGAGTCTGCAGAATTCTAGTACTGTGTAGCAGTGATTATGACTGGATAATACTTATGTTTACAGCATCATGGTTATTGACACCCACTTTACTCAGTACAATAAGTACTCATTCAGTGTACTTGACAATCTATAATGTCTGGAGAGTCTGCAGAATTCTAGTACTGTGGAGCAGTGATTATGAATGGTGTAGTCCTATAGTAGTCTCATTTGACTCCATCGACACACCCTCCATCGACACACCCTATCCTCTTCATAACTTATATGCGTCATACGCGCGCGTATTGAAAGCACGCGCACTTGTTTTCAACTTGTGGCTCCAATGCAATAATAACCGAATGTGTTATTACAAAGACTGAACTGTTTTCCATGATTTCAAAACGATTGTATTGCACCCATGGTAGCCATTGGTGTATTTCTATTCTTTTACAAAACATACACCACGTCCAAATATAACACTTAACGAATTCTATAAAGAAAAAGTGGGCAGTACACTTGTGTCCGTAGGCAGAAAAACAACGAGAAAATAAACAAATTAAAAATCCTACATACATCAATTGGGAATGTCAGTCTGGGCATCTAGGGGTTCCGGGGGGATCGAGAGGCGTCCAGAAAAAAGAGAAACAAATAATTATAATCATTGCCAAATAACTTTAAAAAAACAAACATTGTCCACATCCAGAAATTACTATTATACAGAAAGGCTCTGCAGTTGTGTAGTTGTTTAAATAAACCAATAAAATACAATTGTTTACCAACGTAAGTCTCGATGAGTGGATAACAAAGTACGAATTAAGGCCTACAATTCTGAAGCCGCTGCAACTCTGGTTGCTCGCCACCCCCTCAAAAAATAAAATAAAATACATTGGGGGAGTAACTAGTTTTGCATCATTAGACAAGACAGGTGTCTTACCATTCACAGACAAGACAGGTGTCTTACCATTCATAGACAAGACAGGTTTCTTACCATTCACAGACAAGACAATACCATTCACAGACAAGACAAGACAGGTTCCTTACCATTCATAGACAATACAGGTGTCTTACCATTCACAGACAAGACAGGTGTCTTACCATTCACAGACAAGACAGGTGTCTTACCATTCACAGACAAGACAGGTGTCTTACCATTCACAGACAAGACAGGTGTCTTACCATTCACAGACAAGACAGGTGTCTTACCATTCATAGACAATACAGGTTTCTTACCATTCACAGACAAGACAATACCATTCACAGACAAGACAGGTTCCTTACCATTCATAGACAATACAGGTTTCTTACCTTCTAAGCACTGCATCTTTTGGTCCATGTTCTCATACGCCTTGGATCGTCGGAACAACGCTTTGACATAACGAGAATTAAGTTCCAAAGCTTTGCTGCAGTCAGACACTACTTGACCATAGTTTTTCTACATGAGGGACAAGAAACCAATTATGTACAAATCAGGAAATGTCAGTGAGAAGCTTTCTCTAATGTATCTAATGCTAATTTTGATTAGCAATATTTGAATTTTGAATAGCAATATTTGAATTTTGATGAACAATATTTGAATTTTGATGAACAATATTTGAATTTTGATGAACAATATTTGAATTTTGATGAACAATATTTGAATTTTGACGAACAATATTTGAATTTTGACGAACAATATTTGAATTTTGATTAGCAATATTTGAACTTTGACGACCAATATTTGAATTTTGACGAACAATATTTGAATTTTGATTAGCAATATTTGAATTTTGATTAGCAATAATTTGAATTTTGATTAGCAATATTTGAATTTTAATTAGCTATATTTGAATTTTGTGCAGCATTTTGCTTAACAATATAAGCAAAATCATTCACCGATATCAGAAAAATACCTCCAAAATTTAAGTTTTACAAGCAACCAACAATTATGATTACAATCAACACAAGGGGACAGGATGTTTTCATTTTTTAACTAGACTACAAATTAGTTTTCCTTTCTTTCATGGAAATTTTGATTTTAAGATTAAAAACAAAATTGTCTGGAATCACCGGTGAAAGTTAAAAATACGAGTAATGGACATTATGTGCCCATATATAAATTTAGATTGATGAAATTCTTGCGTCGGGTGATGATTAATTGATTTGATTTTGCCCTACACTGATGTAATTTATACTTCAATGCAAACATGGTAGGCGGAAAATGAGACCATGCACAGGACGGACGTCACTGTTATGAATAAACATTTTGGGTCATCGGGTCGGGTCATATTTGCATATGCATTCTTGATGTGTGTGTGTGTGTGTGTGTGAGGGTGTGTGTGTGTGTGTGTGTGTGTGTGTGTACGTGTTAATCACGTCAAGTGAGGTCTTCCATGTAAATTCATACTAGCCAACCGAGCACGCGATGCAAAACGAGGACGTCCTCGATTTGAAATAACGTCAAAATTGGCAACTCTGAGCATATTTATGACGGCCAGTGAAATATCTCACGTTTTGAAAGCCGTCCTCGGTCTTATGAGAAAAACCGACGGAGTGTGACGTAACACATTCGTCCGGGACTTTACGGAATCGCCTGTAAATGTACCAGCGCCCTCTCTAGTTACAATACTTTTGACATGTGGAGACGCGTTTGCTGTTGTTGTCATCAGCATAGATGCTTTGGTATACTCAAAGATAGCGTCCTTTCCACCAGTGCGTGCCTGCTAGTGCTAGAGAGAAGACGGTATTTTTCAGCCGCTCACAAGATACAGGTAAGCCAAGTCAAGTGTACTATTACTAACGATTTAAGTACTAAAATGTGTCTATAGAAAATTACTGGCAATTTTAAAGTATGCTCTCAGTCTCAGATGCATTTGTTATTTAGGCTAAGTTCAATGCAACGTTTGTCGTAGGAAGCTGCCTGTAGTGTAATCATTTAATATAATGACATTAACATGTAATATAATAATTAGCGATCACAGCCTCTTGGGTTTAATATTATGAAATGCCACATAGCTGACTTATTATAACTCTTTTATAATCATTATATTTTAAGTTTATTGAACAATACATTATACAAAACACAGTATAGAGCTGTCATTTTAACACCAAACTAGGTCCTATTTATATGGAAACAGGTCAACTCGTACTCCAACCAACTCGTACTCCAACCAACTCGTGCTCATTTTGGTCAATCAGGTTACTCGTTCGCTCAGAGCTCCAACCAACTCGTATTAACCAACTCGTACTCCGATAAAGTCGTATTCCGACAACTCGTACTCCAACCAACTCGTACGAGTTGGTTGGGGGTACAGTTATTGGGGCACAGTTGGTTGAAGCACGAGTTGATTGAAAAATGTGCTGGTTGGGCACGAGTTGGTTGAGCTGATTGACTCAATTCTATTTATATAGTATTAGTAATTGATGGTTGAAGGCCATGGTGTGGATGAATTTCCGTGTGGATGATAGTAAAACTATACTACTTTTTACTAGTATAACTATAGTAGTAAACTTGCGGGTACAACCATGTGTAAATAGTAATCTCTTTGGGAGGTGTTGGCTTTGAAAAGAGCCCTTGGTGGTCTAGACATTTTGAGCAGAGTACACTGTTCAAAGCGACGACCAACGGCTCTTTCAGAACCAACACTCATACTATCTGCTCTATAAAGACACATGTATACCACAGTTGACCTGATTTTTTGGGCAGGTTGCTCACGATGACAAACTCTCAATAATAAATCACCATCAGCCATTGAGACCAATAAACCATACCAAGCCTCCATCATCCATTAATTGGGATTTTCAGCAGTTATTTTTAAACACAGACTTTCCATAGTAACCTACCACCAGCCACTGAGTCTGGAACAAAGTAATATGCCCTGCAATATGTCAATCACAAACCACTTAAACCAACGGACATATGAGGCATTATGTTACTATGCAATATAGCTATGACGAGCCACTGCGTGCCATAGCAATGGCTTGTAGTGGCTGAATGGCTTGCTTGAAAAATTTCACTGACTGCAGGAGGGTTAGTCTGTATTCAACCTCCCTGCAATCACTGAAATCTTTAAGCAAGCCATGCAGGCCAATTACAAGCCATTGCATGGCAGTGGCCCTCATAGCTAGACTGCATAGTAACATATAATGCTTCATATGTCTGTTGGTTTTAGTGCTTTGATTGACATATTGCAGGGCATAATACTTTGTTCGAGACTCAGTGGCTGGTGGTAGGTTACTATGGAGAGTCTGTGTTACCAAATAACTACTGAAAATCCCAATGGGGAAACTTTATGGTTTATTGTTCTCAATGGCTGATGGTGAATTATTATTGGGAGTTTGGTTTAACCTACAACAATAAAAGGTCAACTGTGGTATACATGTGTCTTTGTATGTACAATGGAGATTACTTCAAAGGGCAGTGTGGCTTATATGCACAAACAATGTGTACAACACATTGGACATTTTGTGGTTTACAGTGGCCTCTATGTAGGGAGGCTAATTCAGGTTTGTGATTTATATTATTTTTCCCAGTGAGTCAATGCGTATGCTATAAGTATCTTGAGCAACATGGAGCATGGGGTCGTCACCAAAAGAAGTTGCCCTGTAAAGTAAGTACCTTACACACACATTAACCCTTCTATACATGCAGTCTCCAAAATGCTGCAACAAAAAACTGCTGAGTACACAATGCTTTTGTGTGCATGCCTCAAAATATTGCATACTGTACACAAGAATGGTACATGGAGTAGTATGTTAGATGGGGTTCTAGGACAACTACTAAAATGATTTTAAAAATCATTTTTTAGTAGTTGATCTTAGACCCCATCTAACATACTACTCATCAGATACCAAAATGCCCTGGGTATGGGACAAAAACCAAACCTGTTCTGATCCTCACACGAGTACGATGTATCGCAATTTACTGCAATTGGTTTATTTCCAAGTTAGCCTTGCAATGAAACACAGCAGGTGGCTGTACTTCCAGTTTACCTCATCTCTGAAGAGCCTTTGGGCTGTGCCATTAATCATTAGATGAAAGTGCGTACCAATATGTCCCAGTTGAGACATTTTGAGTATGGGTCACTTTGTGAAGAACTACACTGATAATAGGAGGGTTAATGGGGTTTGGCGTAGCTCCCCCTTCCCTTTCACTTGCAGCCTTTCCCAGATCGAAAATGGCGTGTCCACTGCTGATAAATATGTCTGTTTTATTTCATTCTGGCTGGTCACCATCATCGCCACAGTGCAGGGATGACGGTGGCCAACCAACCCTTTCAGTGTTACCCTGAAGCCTCGGGATGTCATAGCAGCCGACTAACGAACCACACAGCTCACCTGATGATTTTTGAACCCGATGAGAACTGCGGCGTGACAGTCATGCAGACCAGTAATATGGGTGGTCAAAGGAAATGGGACAAAAAACACTTTTGTTTGTTACTGTGACGAACCTCAGGCTAAGATTGCCCCGTCATCTTCGGTCTTGCCATAAGGAAGAAAAGAGAAGTTGTAGATATTACCTCGGAGACCGACCGTAGTGCCGTAACAATCTTCTGTTGAAAAATACGTAATGTTGGTAATTACAGACACAATTGCAAAGAAATGCTTCGAGAGGGTGAGGTGTCCTCATTGTGGCATATAGGCCCAATCATGAGCAGATCCCCATGACTATGGACCGTGCATATATTGTTTTGGTTATTATATGCATGGCGATCTTTGGAACACGGTGCCCAATTAAGCCTGTGCTCAATGCATACTGATGGAGGGTGTGAGGCGTGGACGAGTGGTTCACAAGAGTGATTTGTTGAAACCTCCTCCTGTTGGTGTATCTTTCAAGTTGAACAAAGTTTTAAGTCCCATGAAGAGATGATATATCTATCATAGTCAAAACCGATTCACTGATTATCAAGTAGCCAAAGCGTGAATACCTGAAGCTCGCCGAGACGTAGCTCAACATAGCTATATCCGAAACAAGCTACGGCGAATTGGGTGCCTCGTCATCCAACTGCGAAAAAACACCAACCTACCAAATGCATCACTTGAGTATTCATCCATCCCCACCACCTCAATGATATATTCAAGGCTGTTCAGGATATCGCAGGCTTCAGTGAAGTAAAGCAGTTGTATAATGTTCCATCTCTAGCACTGAAGATTGGGCATTCCATCAAGAAATGTGCAGTCATTCTCAAAGGAAATGCTCTGGAGTCCGGTGAAAGGCACAAAGCACAAACATCCTGACCAGTTCCTGCAATTGTGTGAAATGAAATGGAAGAACATGTGTCCACCCATGCACACAGAACGCTGTACCAAGGAAAGCGTAATAACCCCACCATTCTCCCACAAATGCTGATGTGGTTAAAATGTCATCGTTTCTCAATGACACTGGTAACGAGCAGTGCGACTCCTTCAAGCTGCCGGAAACAAGTCATCGCACCTGGAAGATATTGAATGAGGTCACACTGTGCAGCCTCATTATGTTCAATCGCAGAGAGGCAGGGTGAAGTTTCCAAGATGAAAGTTGAAGATTTCAACAAGCACAGTACATCTGTTGTCCAATAGGGACTGCGTGCTCACTGATCTCGAAAGGCACCTCTGCAAAATGTTCAAAGTCGTTGAAATAGTTGGTAGAGGGGCAGAACTGTGCTGGTCCTTCTCAGCAACGAGGCCATGACGTGGTTGAATGCTCTGGTTGCAAGAAATTCAAGCTGGAGTTGCACAGGATAACGTGTACTTGTTTGCACGGTCTTGTCATGGAGGCATGAGCCATATTCGAGGAAGTGACTGTCTCAGACGTCGCATGGAAGCGATGCAGGCCTCGACAATGCCGACAGCATCCGCTCTACCAAACTCAAAACATGTGGCGACTGCATCACAGATTCTTGCCTTGAAGGACCATCAGCTGGAAAACCCTGGCAGACTTCATGGGTCACGATTTGCAGTCCATCGTGAATACTACCAGATGCAGATACCGTCAGAGGGTTACTCGCTGTCACGACTTTTCCTCAGCTTGGAGGGCAACTTGGAGTCCCAGCATGGCAAATCACTGCAAGAGATTTAAGCATGTCACTGGAGAGTACGTACAGCCACTGTGAAAACTAATATCTCCTCTGTGTGTACCCTCACTTTTTGTTATTCGCTCCCAATTGCCCGACATATGTAGGTGACCCGACATTTTCTCATCCCTCTCGCCTCCTCCCTCCACCGTGGCTAGCACATTCTTCATGTGACGAAATACTTTAATCATTTCTTTGTTGTTCTTTATTTATTTGCAGAGTGGCTTCACCACTGATGACGGCAGCAGTGTGATTCTTCTGACTACTGTGACTCGAGTGATGATTCTAGTGATAACAGTAAGTTTGATGGCCTGTTTATATGGGTTTTGTTTTCATCTGTTTTTCAAGTCCATCTATTTTACCTCATATCTTTCTTCTCTATTTCTCTTTCTCTCTATTAACCCTCCTATAGGTTTAACACTCAAAGACACTCAAAATGTTTATGTCTCTCTTTAACCCATTGACTTTTGTGCAGTGCACCTCAGATACACTCAAAGAATTTGTATGTAACTCCCAACCCATTGACTTTGTGCAGTGCACTCAAATACACTCTAAATTTGTATGTAACCTCCCAACCCATTGACTTTGTGCAGTGCACTGAAATACACTCAAAATGTTTATGTCTCTCTTAACCCATTGATCTCTTGTGCAGTGCACTCAAATACCTGCAAAATTTGGTATGTAACTCCCAACCCATTGGACTTTGTGCAGTGCACTCCAAATAAATGCAAGGACATGTGGCTAGGAGGTAAAACTAAAACCACTCAACAGTACAGCTCTGTGTGACCTCCTGTGGTTTGACCTCTACTAATTAACCCAATAATAATAATAATAATAATAGTGTGGATGAGTATATAGCGCTGCGTATCCACCAACTAAAAGTGGTGCTCAAGGCGCATTGAGCATATTATTATCCCTGCAAACATAAAGGCTCATAAATCATTCCTGAAACCATCTCAGCTTCCCTGGGGAGTATACATGCTCAATTGCTGCCTTGTTTCTAGCGCATATAGAGCAAACCAACTCTGCCTTCCACAGGTAGCCATTTACCCCTCAGGTGGAGGAGAGAGAAGCAATTATGATTAAGTTAATAACTTGCCTATCAAGGACGGGCAAGATGTCACGACGTGATTCGAACCCACATTATGCTTGCTAACACCAGAACTTGAATCCGTGTTTAAGCTAGACGCTTGGCCCGACACTCCAAAAAAATACTCAGTGACTGTTCTGTGGTGCCGTGGCTGACTGGGCCAAATTTCAGCCTGGGCATAGGAGGGGTTAATGGAGTGGGTCATTGGCGGTCTAGCTTACCGGACTCCAAGGATCTGGTGTGTTAGCAGCAGAATGTGGGTTCGGTCCCGGCCGTGACACTTGTGAATGAGACACTTAGCTATGGCAATGTAATTGCTTCTCTCCCACCCTGAGGGGTTAAATGAAGTACCTGTGAGGCAGGAGTTACCAATTGATAACCTGTATGTGCTGTAACAGTGGCAGCGAAGCAGTAGACTCTCCCAGAGGCTGAGATGGTTCAGGAGGTATTCGTGAGCTCGATGTGAGGGAATACATAGGCGCCCTTTGAGCGAAACACCACTCAGCTGGGATGGATCTTCAGCTATATAAGTCACACATTATTAACCATTATGGCTATGTCTCTTTCTGTCTCTAGCTGGCTGCACCGAGGTGAATGATTTCCTATGTCTAAATTGTCTTTTTAATTACTTTGTGTTATAAGACTTGTGAAGCCAGTGTCCCATCCACTAGTCGGGCCTCCCTCCGTTATCTCGAAGAGGGCAGCATCGATCCATATTAGGACTGTAGAAGAGAGAAGAGAGGACGTCATGGAGGGACTACAGAGATTTTTCTGATGAAGAAACTACCGGCTAAGCGTGACATTGAAAGCGACGCCTGTCCTGTGGCACTTTCGCGACTCGAGCGATGGCGGAACATTAAAGACTTTTGCAAAAACACAATGAAAGCTTCTCTATCAAAGTTGAAAGAAGTTAGAGTGAACTGAAAAAGGTATTGTACGCTTCAGTGAACAGACAATAGAAAAACAAGGCTTAAGCCAAAAAGACAAATGTACCTCCAAATTGCCCAGCGAGCAGATTTATCATTCCTGTGTTCATTGACTAATTATGCTGAAGATGCTTACAGATAGTTAATATCTCCCAAGCACTAAGAAAACATTATGCCATATGCCTAAAGTGCAGGTAATCATCACAGACAGTGATTGTGTATGTTGTCCTCAATTTGATAGATACTACCCAAATTGTACCACTGTCCTCCGTTTGATAGAATACCAAGTATCGTCTCAGTTTGCTGAGGTGTGTGTGTGTGTGTGTGTGTGTGTGTGTGTGTGTGTATGTGAACGTACACACCATTCGTTGTGGGGTCCAAAACACAATAGAACAATTGGACCCCACAAGGTAACTATAGAAAATCTTGTACCCCACAGGAGAATTATAAGGAAAAGGGATAATAGAGCGAACAAAGGAATACCCCACCAAATCAATGTGCGTGAGGGTGTGTGTGTGTGCGTGTGTGGTGGTGTGTGCGTGTAGGTGCGTGTGTGGCTGTGCGTAGGTAAGGTAAAGGCAAGGTGTGCGGCGTGTGCAAAGGCAAAGTGTGCGTGTGCGTGTGTAATGCGTGTGCGTGTATGGCAAGTGCGCGCGTGCTTGGCGTGCTTGGCGTCGCTTGGCGTGCTTGTGATGGCGTGTGTGTGTGACTGTGTGACGGCGGCGTGTCGTCATTGCAGAGCGCTATTTATTTATGCATGGAGCTTTTCTACCACGTTTTATGTAATAAATAATAGAGCTCATCAGTGTTTTGTGCATCCAGTGGAATGAAGGGAATACAAACATGTCACTATTAACATGGGAGAAGATGTGTAGTTTCGTCATGGTATTAACACCTGCACAGCTACAAATTTGCTCTATGGACGAACTATATTCTCTTGTTTATGTTCTCTTTCAGCTTCATTTATTTATTAATATCTACAATGTCTCCATTTGAAGAGAAATTCAACATGTTACCTCCATGGTCTCACATAATTCCTACTACACATCCACATATCCCCTACTTGTTAAGAACCTTTATACAGGGTACATGGAAGAAGCCACGATACAGGGCAAATTTTATTGCATTGTATGTTGAATTTTTGTTTTTATTGGTTTAGTGGGTTTGCATAATTGTGGTGTTCTGGAATATGAGAGAAATGAGTGAGGGTGGTAGGTTGGTAGAGCCTTAAATTTGTATCCAATAACTTTTTCAAAGTGAATGATCCAGGGTGACCCTCCATTTTAACAACAAATTATGATGTCAAATGTTAAACATTGACAGTTTAGATTCTGGTTTTAATGACCATGAAAATGTCCCATCATACCTTAGCAAGTAATAAATTTGTTCATATATGAAAGAGGAGCACATATGTGACCCCTCACACAACAACCCTCCCACCCCTGGGTCCGTATCCCTGTGTTATCAGGGCAATCATTAAATTTTATTCACAGAGTTTAATCGGTCTTTAAAATTTAAAGATAAGCATCCAAAAGTCCCCCT
>CM055825.1:32514467-32587080 GCA_029582265.1 Zoroaster sp. YZ-2022 | reverse complement strand
AGCGTTATGGAAGATATTATAAAATGTCTCAAGGCCTGATAAGGTTAACAAATGATGACCATTTCGTACAATCTTCACTCACTACATCCAACATTATCCTCAGTTTTTAAACAAATTAATCCAATACACATTTCCGAGATAGGAATGGAAGAAGTTTACAGTTGTACCCTTTCTATTCCAAGATAGAATGGAATGGAAGGTTCAAATAAATGTAACCCTCCTTCTATTCCAAGATAGAGATAGCAGGTTTTGAATTGTAACCTATCCATTCCAACATAGGAATGATAGGTTTGGATGTGTAACCTTTCCAGATTTTGACCAAAATAGGCAGATATAATAACATTCATGGTACTATTGGTAATATTGGCAAAACGTGTTATAAATGTATCTTTACTTTATTTGAATCAGGATATATACGGTACATAAAACAACCAACCTTATTTATGGGTAATGTTGTGTCGTTCTCGAGAAAATAATGAAAATGTATTAAGATTTGCCATATTCAATCCAAAGTGATGTCACCAAACAAAATCAGTTGGGAAAGTGCTCTATTAATTTTTCAAAAACGACATATCACCTCAGACATAATTATTTGAAGGAATATAACACTCAGCATAAATTTCACAAAAAAGAAAATAAATTGCGTCCAAAATGCTAATTTAAACCATTAACATTCAGATTAAAATTAAACCATACAATCTAATTCATCCATCAAATTCTTATCACCAAACTTTCGTTAAGCACTAAAATCAGTGGCGTAATTATGGGGGCACGTGCCCCCCAGCCGAGGTCCGTGCCCCCCTTCAGAATTATGAAAAAATAGATCCCTATTTGAGACTGCAGGATTCAAGTATTGACATTCCCCCTAGAAAAAGTGGTGCACCCCTAGTCCCCTTGAAAATTGGATCCTAGTTACGCCACTGACTAAATGTTTCCAATACAATTTTAAAATCTAATCATTTGCTCAATGCACTTAATATTATCATCAATACCTAATCTAGTAAGCCTATACATACAAATATATTAACAATCAAATGTCCTTCTCGTAATTAAGACTGGATATACATAATAAACACTACTTAATTTTTTAAATTAACAGTATAGGCATGACGTACTGTGACTCATATACTGTGTATAGTGAGATTAAAATAAACTGCTTTAATTTAACGCTAATAGCACTGCATATAAATCATTACTAAGTATTAATCACCAAAATATTGAAGAATATTAGACACTTAATATTTAAGGGAACATTTATCAGAGGACTGATCAGACAATGAACCTAAATGGAAAATGTCCGTATCACCAACTTGCCTAAAATGATTCAAGGGGATTTGTCTACTGGACCCCGCTGGGTCTTCACCCCTTGTACCTCACGCTTGGAGGGGTTTGAGCTACGCACTGACGCCTTGAGGATCAGATTTGGACACCAGGCCCTCCTTCCACAATTTCTGGATCCGCCCATGATGAAGGGACAACACTGGTAATGTTTGCAAAACTTTTGCAAAACTTCTTATACAAGCATGCTTACTATTAAAATCGACATATACCTTAAACAATCAATTAAGTCAAACTTGTGTCGTTTACAAGAAAATAGTGAAAATGCATAAAGATATGAATTTTACGCCTTTATTGTCATGTTACGCCTTATTGTGGTGTTGAAGAAGGACGCTTTCTTAAATTCAAAATAGAAATTATTTGACGCGTCTTAAAAGAAAGTATACTAAATATTTATACCATCATCAGCTTTACATCAGCTTTACGAATTCTATACTTACATTAATTAAATTCAAATTCAAACAACCAAGTGAAACAAATATGACAAAAACGCAATTTACTGAAGCAAAAGCTTGGAATCGAGCACATAGTGTATATTCTACTCATAATGTAAGAAGAAAAGGGGGTTGATAATGTAACCCTCGGTTAGTTAGGTAACCTAACACAACAAGTGGCTCATTTTGTAATCGGGATCGGGGCCATAAAGTAAGCGCTATGCACGTAACGCATACGAAGACATTAGCGAAGACCTCAATACGAGCTATTGTTGATTTACTAATAACGTCATATATAGACCACAGGTTGGCACGAAGGAATGTAGTTATCGTCAAACTGTGGCCTGATGACACTGAAGTTTTCATAGATGGTTGGTGACATGTAAGTCTAGAAACACAAAGTAAGAATTCGTTTTTATCATGTCAAGACAATCGTGGAATCGGGCATATATGGAATACAAATTAAAATGATTATACAAACTGACATGGTCTTCTGGAATGTCGTTTATTTGTTCCAAAGCTTCGGCGAGTTCTCTGAAGGTTGGACGTTTGTTTGGTGCTCTCTGCCAGCACTGCATCATCAAATCATCGCTAGATATTTGCCATAAATTAAGAAACAGATTAAAACTGGTGTTGTTGTTGTATGAAAATGGCCTTAAATCACCCATTTTTACATTTTTAAATATTTTTTTTTACATATTTAAACATAATGGCCGCTCCCATTGCACTCTGTTTTGAGCTCGAATCATTTCCAATGTTTAAATATGTAAAAATGGGTGATTTAAGGCCATTTTCAAATAATTTACTATGAATTTTATGATTAAAAAGGTAAGATTTTGATGTTTTCTTCTATGTTTATGTTTATGTAAAAAGTACATTCAACATTTAAAATATTGAAATATAGATGATAATTGCATGCCACCATGACTAAAAAGAGTTTCGAAAAGACAGTATCTATAAAGGATACATGTTCTGTACTGGAGAGGATCAGGAGTGGTTGAAAAAAGAACCAGACTACGTGTACGTGTAGGCAAATGAAAAACATTGTGTACAATAAACAGTTGCAGTGATTAATTCCAGTATCTGCAGATCCATCCCACAGCAGATGCAGCGTTCTATCCATACAAAAATCCCGTTAAATGTACGGCACAATTTGTAAAAACTTCCACCTTAAAATTTACCGTGCTCTACTTGGCAGCTAGGGTGCCAGGAAATTGTTTACAGTGCCGACGACTAAAAGACGTCGTTTAGTCGTCAGAAAAAGACGTCGTTTTGTTTTGCGTATACGACCAAAATAAGACATTTTTAAGACGTTTGATAATTTACGTCTATAAGACGTCTTAAAGACGTCGTGTGCCCACTGGGTAAGACGTAATAATCACGTGGGACGTACAACGTCTTTATGATGTCTTACATCTGTGCAAATTTACGTCATAAAGACGTCATTTGAAGACGTCATAAAGACGTGTAACACAACTAGATTAACACGTGATTTTTACGTGTTTCTGCTATCAGGGGACAAACTAATCCCCTGTACATTTTTTACGCATCTTATATAAAAATGTTTATAATTATAAAGGCAGGATGTACGGTGACATAACTATTTTATTTTTAATGATTTTTAGGCACTATTGAGACTGATTGAGTATAAGAGAGTAAATCAAACATAGAGCCCACAAATAATTTCATTGGGCGTTTATTTAACAAAAATAAATATTACATGAAATAATTCAATGGTTACTACTAAAATGGAATACATAGAAAGTTAGCTATAAACAAAACAGTTACAGTTTATTTTACTATGTATACTATATATTATGAATATTTAGAAAGGGGAATTTGTATTTTGTTTTAATTACATTTTAATTATCTGTATTCTGCATGTAATTACTTATTTTAGTTATTTATTTTACTCAGTATTTTGTTTAGCTAGTTTTTTATTTATTCGATTTAATTTGTAACTGTAAATGAATTATTTCTTGTAATGTTTATTTTCGTTAAATGATTTTTATGTTAACTCTCTTATATTAAATCAGTCTCGATCGTGCCAAATAATTTACCACAGAGTATAAGACTTAAAATAATTTAATTTCATTAAAATAGTTATGTCCCTGTACATCCTCTCTGTCTATAATGACTGTTTTAATTACTCTCGTAATAAACCAGCCTCAATAGCGTGAAGTGCCTCAAAAAATTACGAGGGCGAGTTTGCCGAGGGGCAACTTTGTCGGGAGAAGAATTTGTGAGGGGCTAGTTTGTCAGGGGGCGAGTTAATTTAACGTTAAAGTCAACATGAAGTTAGTTGGAATGCTGGGTTTGTTTTGACATCACTGTCTGCATTGAGAATCATGTTGAAAAGTTTTATTCCAAAGATACTCACTTGTAATTTGTCAGAATGCTTTTATTGATCATTACGATGGAGAATGATGTACATCCGTAAAACAATGCAGCAAGCACACAAGAAAGTCTACTGTACTCCAAAGCTCCAACGGCTGTCCCACTTTCCACCATCTTGTACATGTGTCAATGTTAGGTAAAACTTGTAGCTTTGCATGGTGAGGATGATAAGTAAGACTAATTGCAGTGACACCATGTGGAATCTCAATTGAGTAGTAATTAGTTCTGAAAAGAACTGGAGGTACAACACGACGTTTCGATCAGTATGCCCTGAGGACGATCAGAGCATACTGATCGACACGTCGAGTTGTACCTCCATCAGTTCTTTTCAGAACTAATTACTACTCAATTGAGATTCCACATGGTGTCACCGCAATTAGTCTTACTTATGTGTCAATGTTGACACAAAGTGCTTTCACAGAATGTGTAACGTTAGTGGGTGTACCCACCCCATCTGGTCCATATAGACTAACTGTGTACTGTGACGTGTGGCACGCGTATTTTTTTCAGGACGAACGTGGGCAATTTTGGAAAAAAATATCTCTTTAAAAAAACTTGTTGTTAAAAGACAACAAGTTTTAAAAAATTGGGAACGGCACCACTATCATGTATGACGGCAGCTGCGCAGCTTGAAACATTTGGTACAAAATTACCAACAGTTTTGTCATAGAACCCTCTTGTGGTAATCAAATTGATTTGACAATGGGGAAATTACGATTTAAATGGCCAAGCAATGGGTGGGTATACTAGCGCTCGGTCCCTATATTCGCGGTCAACTATGCAAATTTGTAAGACCATAGATCTTGTTGAACTCAATAGGCCTATATCCCTACAAAGTTCTATGAATATCGGCTGAAGATTAAAGGAAATGTGGAGGGGCACAACAACGCAAAAGAAAAAGCCCAAATCTGCATGATACCCAAACTCTAGAATTTATGGATGCAACGAAGAAATCAAATGGGCTTATCAACACTCGACTCGGATAATTTCATAACCAAAACATAGCAATTTAAATGGTTTAATTAAGACAATGTAATTAAGCTTACAAGATTACGATAAAGTTTAAATCAAATTTAAGACTGTGTATTGTCGATCCACTACTGTCATTAGCATATATACAGGTATAATATAGTTGTAACCCCTCAGTGATATCACTTTATTAATAATTACAGCTCACAGACCTATAGCCTAATCTCAACTTTTCGTCGGTAAACCACCTATAATCAGGGGTGTGATTTGACAAAAGTAAAACAAAATATGAAAAATGGGTAGCGGGCTATAATATAGTTGTAACCCCTTCCTGATATCGCAGAAACTACAGTTTAATTCACTTTATTAACAATTACAGCTCACAGACCTATAATATCAACTTTTCGTCGGTAAACCACCTAGAATCAGGGGTGTAATTTGACAAAAGTAAAAAATTATGAAAAATGGTTAGCGGAGCTTGGGTCCACCCGCTTTGGTCTGAGGATTGAAAGCCCTCTGCTCCTGAATGTTTGGAGGATTATATAGACACAAACAATAAGAAGCTAGAGGTTTGAACACAAAACAGGCTACCTCTCTCTTTCAAGAAAATTTTGAGGCAAACGGAGAAATCACAGGCCTGTATAATACATTTCGCCTGGAATTGTCGTAATAAGCACTTGGTACTCTAGACGGGCCCTGCATTTAAAGGTTAAAATGTTCCAGAACTGTCTAACCCTTTTAACAATTTAGCTTTCTTGCAAAATCATTCTTTGAATTACTGATATGAAATCATCATCAGATGTGTCATCATCAACCTAACGTTGAAGTAACGTCAAAGTGATGTCACCGAACAAAATCAGTTGGGGAAGTGTTCTATTAATTTTTTCTAAATTAATGATAAATATTTCAAGGAATGTTATTGATATACTATCATCCATTTACTTTGCACCAAGTAATATGTTACACGTGCAACTGACTGTTTATATTTTTCGAGATTATACCAATAGTGTATACTGATTAGGGGCTTCAACAGTCAGCATTAATTTTACAGAAAAAATTGCTTCCAAAATTATAATTGTAACCATGCATTAACATTCATTAATATTCAGATTAACATGTACCCTCATGTGAAAAAGTGGTTAAAAGCACAGCTCGGCAGGCAATTGATCCAGCAATTTTGGCTGAAATTGGACATCGTTTCATAGCAAAACAAAAAAGGAAAACTAAAAATGCCGACGCGCGTGTCTGAGGCGACGCGCGCGGAGACCAGAAACCGGAGACTTTTTGGCCTATAAATTAATTCTCGTAAGACTGGATGTTATACAAAACTACTTATTTTTTTAAATTAACAGTCCGCATGACATACTTATAGTGGCTCGTATATACTGTGTAGTGAGATTATAATAAAATGCTTTAATGTAACAATTATATAAAGCGATGCATATATATCATTACCACTGGTAATTATTATAACATAAAGGCCTCAACCGTCGAATAAATTTCTTGATTATTATTAACAATTTGTTAGAATATTATTTTCTTATGACTATAGGCTCAAAATTACAAGTTGGCGCTGATTCAAATACACCTAATAATATAACATAACTGCAGTCATCAGGGGCGCCCGCAGACATCAACAATGTACGCAATCGCGCGTAGTTATCAATTTGATTTATTTATTAAAGTTTGCTTTACCTGAATATATGATGTCACCTGAAATCTCTATAAAAAATCCTGTTAAATGCTGTTAACGTCCAGCTCTGTGGGTTGGCCATTGACCACCCCGTACTAGACAGTGGATATAAATATAACATCTCAATTTCGCAGGCACCTTTGAATTTAAGCCATTTACACCATTGTTATTGTTGGCAAATCTGATTCTAAAAGTTTCCTTTCTTTGAATCAGGATTATAGATAAAACAATCAACCTGTGAAAGGTTTAGGTTATATGTATGTTGTGCGTGTCGTTCTCGAGAAAATAATGAAAAGATATTCAGATGTATCATATTTAACCTAACGTTGGAGTAACGTTGAAGTGATGTCAGCGAACCAAATCAGTTAGGAAAGCGTCCAAAATTTTAATTGTAACTATATGCATTAACAATAATTAATATTCAGATTAACATATATCTAATTCATCCATCAACTTCTAATCATGAAACTTTCGTTAAGCACTAAAATGTTTCCAATACAATTTTAAAATGTAATTATTTGCTCAAAGAACATGATATTATCATAAATACCTAAGGACAAAAAGAAAATGTCCGGATCCTGGTCACAGGTCGGCTTAAAAATCAGTGTGGTAACATGTTTTTTCCTTCTTCTTTCTCTTTTTTAAGTAATTAATTGGGCATAGTTTCATAGCAAAAAAAAAGAAAAAAAAGAAAAGAAAACTAACAATGCCGACGTGCGGGGTCTGAAGCGACGCGCGCGGAGACCAGAAACCGGAGACTTTTTGCCTAATTAGTTAGCCTACAAATTTATTTTTCGTAAGACTGGATATTATACAAAATAAACACTACTTTATTTTTTTAATTAACAGTCCACATGGCATACTATAGTGACTCGTGTATACTGTGTAGTGAGATTATAATAAAATGCTTTAATTTAACAATTATATAATGCGATGCATATAAATCATTAACACTAAAATCAGTGTAAATTACTAAACAATAATAGATACTTCATTTTAAAAGGAACATTTATCAGACAACAATGATTACTAGAAAAAATAGTGAAAATGCATACAGTTACGCATTTATTATAGCTTAATTATTTTATGATGGATCAAACTTTATTAAATTCTGGAAATTATGTTTAACTTTTGTTTAAGTAAATAGTAGGTAATATATCAAACATTAAAGAATATTACCAAACAACGGTAAATGAAACAACATAAGACAAAACGCTGAAGCAGAAGCTTGCACCATAAAGTATTCCAGCATATGGTGTTAATCCTGCTCATAATGTAAGAAGAAAAGGGGCTCATAATGTAACTCTCACCTCGCAGGTAATATAAAAAGTAGCTTATAATGTATAGACTTCAATGTAACACCAAAAATGGTTCATTATGTAATTGGGATCAGGACCATAAAGTAAGCGCCATGCAGGTAACGCATGCTAGGACATTAGTGGAGAATTATGTAGCCTTTTACATTTTTGTATGCTATTGTTGATCAGTACTGCTAACGTCATAGGCCACAGGTTGCCACGAAGGAATCTAGTTATCGTCAAACTCTGGCCTGATGACACTGAAGTTTTCATAGAAGATTGGTGACATGTAAGTCTAGAAACACAAAGTAAGAATTCGTATATATCATGTCAAGACAATCGTGGAATCGGGCCTATATGGAATACAAATTAAAATGATTATACAAACTTACATGGTCTTCTGGAATGTTGTTTATTTGTTCCAAAGCTTCGGTGAGTTCTCTGAAGGTTGGACGTTTATTTGGTGCTCTCTGCCAACACTGCATCATCAAATAATAGCTAGATATTTGGCATAAATTAAGAAACAGATTAAAACTGGTGTTGTCGTTGTTGTGTTGGTGTTGTTGTTGGTGATGTTGTTGTTTGTGTTGTTGTTTGTGTCGTTGTCGTCGTCGTCGTGTTGGTGTCGTCGTGTTGGTGTCATCATTGTCGTCATTGTTGTTATAGTGTTGGTGTTGTCGTTGTCGTGTTGGTGTCGTCGTTGTGGTGTTGGTTGTGTTGGTGTTGTCATCGTCGTGTTGGTGTTGCCGTCATCGTGTTGGTATCGTCGTCGTCGTGTTGGTGTTGCCGTCGTCGTGTTGGTGTTGTCGTTGTCGTCTTGGTGTTGGTTGTGTTGGTGTTGTTGTCATCGTGTTGGTATTGTCGTCGTCGTGTTGGTGTTTTCGTTGTGTTGGTGTTGTTGTTGTCGTGTTGGTTGTGTTGGTTGTGTTGTTTGTTAACCTTGGTCAATAGTTATTCGACTTACACTTCAACTGGGCAGTTTTCTGGCTGGGGCATACGGTATCCTTGCGATAGTTGATCGGCTAGTTCCTCGATCTTGATATCCGGGTATGGCGTTCCACCTAAGTAATTTAAGTTAATCAATACAACTCTTAATGAATGAACTTTCCAAATATGCATCAGATTGTGAAGTGATTCCTAATTGATTCAAGACGGTCTCAAAGGTTACTGAGTGTAAACAATGTAATACACATGAACAGAGTTGACAGATTTTCGCAACAATAATAGGAAAAGCAGTTTTTTGTAAAAGGTATACATACCAAATGTCACTATCTCCCAAAGTAAGATTCCAAATGACCATCTGCGTGTTAAACATAAATAGTAATACAAGTAACAGCAATAGGATAACAATATAATTGTGACATGAAATACGTATTAAATCTAGCTCTCTTGAAATTGATAGTGCTAGACCTACTAATATAACTTTTTTGATCATGTTCCAGCGCTTTGGGGTTGTATAATATTTCTGTACATATTTTCTTATTCTTATATGGATGAAGTATGGAAGCATTTACAGACATCTGACTAGTACTGGCTTAGTAAAGCTGGATTTTACTTACACATCACTCTTAGACGCATACATCTGATGTGTTAAGGATTCAATGGCCAGCCAGCGAGCAGGTACCCGGGTCTAGATTGATTCAAACAAGTGTGAATATAATAGTTACAGGAAATTATTAGTAATAACTAGATTATCATATTATTATCTAAAGGCTTACTTGCTGAAAAGCCAGTACAAGGATCAATCATCCGGAGAAATAACTCCGTTTTATCTTAGAGTATAACAAGGAATTGTTTTTCAAATTTCAAAAAGTTGTCGTCTGGCAACTTGTCGAAAATATTAAGCTAAACTTTTTTTTTAAATCTGTTTTCGTCGTTTGATTGAAATGTGATCTCCTATTGTGATGAAACTATCATGGGTTAGTTTAATGATACATTTCTTGAAAACTATAAATGGTTGAAATGAACGTATCAATGCGGTACTGTACGTGATTGTAGGTACACCCATTGGTAAATTCTATTGCGTATAAGTCATGCATCAAGATCATGCACCAATGAATATGGTTCTGAAGCAAAATACGACTACGTTACTAAAAATGTATAACTTATAATTGAAGAGTTCTATTATAGTCTAAAAATTATAATACCAACACAATAACATAATCAATATCTCAAAGTAAATAAATGATTGTCAATTGCTTCGAATTATTAATCTAAACTCACGATTCACCAAAGATTCCTGCACATAGATGTTTTCTCCTCTGGATAGCCCGAAATCAGAAACTTTGGCGATCAAATCTTTCCCAAGAAGTATGTTCCTCGCAGCCAAGTCACGGTGAATTATCTGCAGAAAGACAAAATGTAATTTGCGGATGGTTGAACAAAATAAATGCTTTATGAATATATGGCACATCACACGCGTTCTGACGTATTTCACATTATTTTAATAATAAATCCTGTCGTTAAAGAAATCCATGCAGACAGTCAAAAGAATTTTTTTTTTTAAATTCAAATGATACTGACCCCAACGTCTGATAAGTGTTCCATTCCTTTAGCAACATCCACAGCGAATTTCAGCAAGTTTGAGAAAGAAATGGGAGACGCAATGTACTTCGCTCGCCCCCCTTGTAGCTTTATTGGGCGATTATTCCGCAGATAGTTACGTAGGTTGTCTTCAGGAAGGAATTCCAGCGCAACATAGAGAGTTCCTTGGAATAATTATTGTAACAGAATTATGCCGTTTGTTTGATTTTGGCCCTCAACAACATGGTCCACTGATCACATAGTACTGCACTTTGCATCTTTGCGAAAATTAATTAATGGAATTGTACACTATTGGTAAAATATCTGTAAATACATCCATAGATCTACCATATTGGAATCAACAGAGATGTACAGAAACATACTTGTTAAAGTCTCAACTAATTGCATTCTGTCATTAACCAGAAAATGGAAAATAAAGTGGAAAATAGATGACGGCCATGTAAAACAAATTTGTAAAACATTTCAAGTTTAAAAAAAAACATTACAACATTTCAGACGAAATAATTTCGCAGGATGTTTAGTAACACCACCAACTTAATAACAAGTAATAATGTTGTAATCGGGTAATTACCAATTAGACCATGGGATGAACAGTGAAATTGTTTCAAACCGTGATACCCTCTTTTGGACCACGAAATTTGGATGTATAATTGAGGAAATAACTATAAAAATGTCAAAACACGATGTTGCTTGTCATATAAGTTGCACATTATCTCTTCATATATTTGAATATGACGACAATTTCGTGATCAGAAAGCTCTGAAATACTCCTTACGTCATCGTTGAGACCCAGCATCGCTTGAAATTCAGCCCATTTTTTGCTGCATGCATGTTTATAAAGACGAAACTGGGAATATTACAACGCCGACCATTCAAAATGTAAAATCAACCATTTTTTTATGTTTTAGAATATCATTAAGATGGATTTGATATAAATAAATCTTACAACAACTTATAAAGAATAAAGACTTTTCATTTTATTAATTTACCTAGATGATATATCAGGACCAGGCATTTTTATTGGGGGTGGGGGGGGGGGGGTGGAGGCTCATAAAGCACCCGTCTATATATTCCAAAGTCACCGGCCGATTTTCATAAAACTTGGCAAGAATGTTCCTTCCAGCAAAACCTACATGGCGACGTCAAAATAATTTCCAAAAGTCACCACTAGAAGGTGTGTTTAAGTGTTTTTGCCCAAAAACGTATTTCTGTAATACTTTCTGTATTCTTTGGCAAAATTTCATAAAGCTTGGCAAATAAAAATAACAATATCATCGGATTTCCCCTGGGGTCATTGTTGGGGTGCTGTACTCCATTATTTCCCCAATTTGAGGCAAAAAACGATAATATACGTTTTTGTCATTTAAAAATCAACATGGATGTCAGCTTTTTGGGGCCTGAAATGTATTTATGAGGATGAAGTGACATTTCTATATCCTTCCTTGGCATGAAAAGTACGAAGCATCCATTGAAAAAACTCAATATGTTTTACCCCAACATTACAAAATAAAAAGACAAAATCCAAGATGGCTGTCGGCTGTGGTGGCCATTTTGATTTCCCATAATGCATTTGATATGATAATGTGACAACCACCCATCACATTTCTTAAAAATGTTTTTATTTTTTTAATTGAAAAATAAAATGCAAAAGAATACACTTAGGGGCAAATTGTGCGCTGCTCCCCATAGGGTTAATCAATATTAAAGTAATAATAATTAATATCTTTAAAATGTGCAATTTTGCGACAATCAACATAATTAGATTCAGCAACACTGAAACCACCTATGTTCCAAAATTTATGTGGTCCTGTGATGGGGATCACGAAAAAAAAAAAAAAATAGGTCTCATTTTTAAGTTCAACCCATGGTCTAAATGGTATACACTCCCTTTATCAGGTGACTCGAGCGCCAATCGAACCCACAGAAACAAGACCATGATGAGCTCCCCTACAAAAACACGGGGTATTTAAGAAACACTACCCTAGTGGTGTCAACTTTATTCTTCCATGGTGTTTATATTTAGCGGTTGCCCAATGTATACACCGCTGGTATAGTTTTATCGCTCCAGTTTTTGTGGTGTAAACCAACTGAAACATCGTTAATCAAATAAGAAGTTAAGATCAAATATCACAAAAGCAGAAACAATGCAGAATTTAAGATCTAATCAGTCTGAATGAATTTACACAGTACATTTTATCTTGACTTTATCAATTTCCAAAAGTTAAAAGTGAATAATCTTCTTTGATGACTATGCCTATTTATTATAATTGAACTTAGTACCAGCCAAATGCTCCTGATGAGCATGGCCCAATTTCATAGAGCTGCTAAGCAGATACTATTGCGTAACAAATTTATTTACTAAACAATAGCAAGGAACCAGTCACAATCCGTATACTTCACATAATATTTTTGCTGGTAAACTGTTTTTGCTGAGCAAACTTTTGCTTAGCAAATTTGCCTGCTTAGCAGCTCTGTGTAATTGGCCCCAGGTCATAGAGTTACATGACGTGCCTGCTTAGCAGCTCTGTGTAATTGCCCCAGGTCATAGAGTTACATGACGTGCCTGCTTAGCAGCTCTGTGTAATTGCCCCAGGTCATAGAGTTACATGACGTGCCTGCTTAGCAGCTCTGTGTAATTGGCCCCAGGTCATAGAGTTACATGACGTGCCTGCTTAGCAGCTCTGTGTAATTGGCCCCAGGTCATAGAGTTACATGACGTGCCTGCTTAGCAGCTCTGTGTAATTGCCCCAGGTCATAGAGTTACATGACGTGCCTGCTTAGTAGCTCTGTGTAATTGCCCCAGGTCATAGAGTTACATGACGTGCCTGCTTAGCAGCTCTGTGTAATTGGCCCCAGGTCATAGAGTTACATGACGTGCCTGCTTAGCAGGCCCCAGGTCATAGAGTTACATGACGTGATTTTTTTTAACAGTCCCAAGTGCATGCACACAGTAACACGGATATACAGGTTTCTAATTTCAAGAATAATGTGATATTGGTTAAAAAGAAAAGAAAAATAAAGTTTTTAGGGACAATACAAATCATGCTTACCTTCGTTAAAACAAGCACCCAAGAGAGCTACAACATTTAGGTGTACTCCAATCCTAGTCATGGTCTGAAATTCTTGCATAAAATCATCAGCAGCAGACTTGGACTCACCAGCTTAAGTTATTCCCATTGGACACAAGGATCAGTAATAACAGTTAAATTATAATGTTTTTATTTAAGATAAGGTATAAAATTTTAAGGAAAACAAAATCAAATTGTCGAATTAATATTTAATAAAATAAAAATAATAATAATTAATAATTATTTTTTTTAATTTAATTTATTTAGAAACGTTAAGTTCCGATAAGTTTACTGGAAAGAGTAACTCTTTTAAAAATTCCACATAAGAATGAAACAACTGAATGCATTTTTTAATGTTATTTTTACGTTCACTAAACAACGTAATAATGGTTAAACTTTCCCAGGTTGGTTGATTAATGTTTACCAAGAACATGCATTATCTATAAAAGTTTGTTTATTTTACCTTTGAGCATTTTGATGGCAGCTTTAGTGACTTCGCCTCGTACTTTTACGGCACCTAGTCGTACTTCACCAAAGTTGCCCTTGCCCAGAATCTTATCCTCAATAATCAAATTCTCCCAGTTAATTTTCCACTTTAGTGCCCAGTGTGGAAGATCAATGTCCTCGTAGATGTCATTATCATTGGATGTGTGGCCCGTAATTACTGATTCTTCAATAGGAACAAGTGGCAATGGATTTTCAGCTAGAACCTTTTTAAAAAATAAATAAAAGTCAGAAAAACAAACATGTGTTAGTAGGATTTGAAGCTTTGCATGGTAGAAGTACAGGAGTAATATTTGGGGTAGCACCATAATATCAATCTCTTATCGGTATACTCTGATCATCTTCTCCTGAACAATTAATAATTATATTACATCTGCTAAGATATTGATACATGGTACTACAGCAAACCTTACTCCTATCAAATAATGTGCAGTTAAATATAGAGTATAGAATTGGTAACAACAACACTTAACAATTTTTAAGTTTTAACTTCAAACATTGGTAAAATTAGTAGGCAAAATCGAACCTGAGTTTTGTTGTGTAGTTTCCCGGGCCTTACTTGTCCTTCAGTGGTTCCGCGTGTGTCACTCGGTAGATTATTGCGACTTCTTCTCCACATTACGTAGATGATAATCAAACTTGGAACAAGTATGGAGACAATTACCGCAAGAACGCTCACTGTAGCAATAAATGGAACGTCTTTATTACCTGATCCTTGGGCTAGAAGATAAAACACATAAAGCATGAGAGTGAATAGGTTGATTGTAAAATCATTAATGGAGTGTCGTGGCCGAGCGGTCTAGCGCACCGAACTCAAGTTCTGGTGTTGCCAGCAGCAGGGTGTGGGTTCGAGCCCCGGTCGTGACACTTGTGTCCTTGAGCAAGGTACTTAACCATAATTGCTTCGTCCTTCGGATGGGACGTAAAAGCCGTAGGTCCCGTGTGTTGTATAATGCACGTAAAGTGGATTGTCGTGGCCGAGCGGTCTAGCGCACCGAACTCAAGTTCTGGTGTTGCCAGCAGCAGAGTGTGGGTTCGAGCTCCGGCCGTGATACCTGTGTCCTTGAGCAAGACACTTAACCATAATTGCTTCTCTCCACCCAGGGGTTAAATGGGTACCTGTGAAGGCAGAATTGGTTTGCTCTATATGCGCTAGAAATGGCAGCAATTGAGCTGTATACTCCCCAGGGAGCTGAGATGGTTTCAGGAATGATTTATGAGCCTTATGAGCAGGGATAATAATATAATGCGCCTTGAGCGCCACTTAGTTGGTGGATACGTGCGCTATATAAATCTATACATTATTATTATTATTATCCTGTTTGCGTCTTCATTGGGGGATATAATAGCCTGACCCTCGTGAAAAGGTTATATTATCGTCAATAAATTTACAGGAAAGAATACACAAATTAATACCAAAATCTGAATCAACAAGTTATCGTAACCAACACAATGTAATTTAGCTGAAACCTTCAGGAGTTAGCTGTTTAATGGAGATATCTAGATTCATATCAGATAAAACTCTTCCAGATTTAATATTCAAAAGGAATAATCAAAAGGAAATAATTTTCACAATAACCTAAAATGCTTTATGTTTTGGTAAAATGTCTGTCAATGCATCAATACTTTGAAAGAGAAACCAACCTGAGAAAGGTTCAGCTTATTTCGTTGTGTCGATAAGAACATAACCCCCTAGTGAAAATGCATTTATATTGTTCTCGTATTAACTTGAATGTGGGATTTTCGTCTCCTGAAGTGTACAATTCCGTTGGGAAATTATATTATTAATTTCACTACAAAGATTGCACATCAGACAGAAAAATGGTATGCCATCGCCAATTGTACATAAAGTAAGTTTTATGTAAAAACAGCGGTAATGTTTTGTTTGATATTACTAAAAGGCTACTAAGGCTAATAGCGGCTTTAAAGTTGAAAACTGAGAATAACATTGCTTTAATATATACCAACCAAATGAACTTAATCATATCAACACTATTCACAGTTCATAGTTAATTAAACAATAAGGACAAGTCGAAATTGTTGTATTTATTTCAGCAAACATTAAAATGTGACATTAACGCATGCATCAATGAAAGTTACATGTGACAGTTATTGAATCCGAATATGTCACCGTGGCGCCGACTGTTGAATATAATGTTTCAGATATCCGGAAAAATGTTTATTTTCAGAAGTGTAATCAATTAAGAAAAACAATAGCAACTGTTTCAACAAAGGGGAAATCAATTCTCCAGATGTTTTTGGAAAGTTCTAGCAGTATTTCCCGCTATGGTATCGAGTAATGCCCTTGACCCTTGTTGTGTGAAATTGTACATTATTTCTTACACATGTTTCACAAAAATGTATGAATGTATAACTGAAACCTTTACCAGTTCCGTTGGTTCTGTCCATGCTGTGTCTGTTACAAAACTGTAATTTGTTTCCTCTTTTTTTTAATCATAATGTTTATGTCTGTTTCGGGTGAGTGCCCCCTTGTAATCATGAACCAGCCTTATTCGCCATTCCAGACCTGCCTGCCCCTTCTAACATATAAAATAATAAATGGTTTGGAGCAAATACAGATTGTCAAAAAGTTCAACAAAGAACCAGCCTTATTCGCCATTCCAGACCTGCCTGCCCCTTCAAACATATAAAATAATAAATGGTTTGGAGCAAATACAGATTGTCAAAAAGTTCAACGAAATATATAGGCCATGTAGATTTTGATGCGTTGGCAATACAAAAATGCAATTTTTTTTTGAAACTCTGATCACTTTATGATTTTGCATAAGATGAGTGTTACCTGCTTCTGCTGTTGTCACAGTAATAGTATCACTATATGGCCCAGTTCCTTCACTGGTGCTGGCTGCAACCTGGAAGCTATACCTAGTGAACGGTATCAAACCATCTATGGTTACCGATTGTTCTGAAGTGTCTGACTGTTGTATTATATTGTCGTCTACAGAACCTACTTGAGTCAGCTTATACGTGTACCCTATAATGATACCACCTCGGTCTCCGCATGGTGGATCACTCCAGGAGAAACTGAGACTGCGTTGCATTACAGAGGTTGACACCAATTCACTTGGGGAAGCAGTTGGAACTGTAATAAAATAGAATGCAAACTTATGTGTAAAGTTATTCCAAAATGTTATCAATGCCACACATTATCGTAGTTGTTCCCAACATTATGCCTAATAGTACAGGCAAAACGTGTAGGTCCCGTGACAAGTATGCGGGGAACAAGGTTTGAAGGGTGCTGAATAAAATGAACGGGAGTGACCCTCGCAAAAATGTAAGAATTTTGCGTAAACGGCCAAAACCCAATATGGCCTCCATTTGCACATATTTATTTGGTCTTTTTGGTGGTATCTAAGAACATTTTCTCGAAATCTTATATCAAACAAACTTTAGGTTCATATAATACTGTCCAAAAACCACAATATAATACTGCCAGAAATCAAAGATGGCCGCCATTTATTCACGAATTGGCCTATTTCAACAATAAAATGTGACAGGAAGCAGCATATTAGTTGTTAGTTTCGCTGTAATTAATTGAGGTAATTCTTGCAATTTGGAAAGCGAGGAAGTGACTGGGCTCACAAAAGCTGCTGTAAAATCCAAGATGGCTGCCATAAATCCAATATGACCGCCAATCATATATACAATGGCATCAGAATGATACACACAACAGCGGGTAATTTCTTTGTTTTGGGTTTTATAGGTCACCTCCCAGTTTGTTTTTCCATCTTAAAATTTACATTAACTTCAAAAATAAAATGCTGCCCAATAAAATCATGTTGGCTGCTACTCAATTCAAAATGGCTGAGAGTGTTATTCTAAAAAGCACTTTATAGGTAAATTGCACAATAGGTTATGTGCGTTTTTTAATTTTAGCTAATGATTTAAGTTTTGTATTTTGTAATTTTTTATTTTACTTTGGAAAATAAACTTATTTAACCCTATGGTGGCCATCTTGGATTTTAAAATGACCGCCATTTTTGTTTCCAATTTGCTAAATAACCCGATCAGGGTGTGAGTGCTATTTGATTCCATTAACCCTATCAGGCCTGGGGGAAGGGGGGTGGCTCACAATGTGTCCCCCATGACATTTTTATAATATCTCCAGAACGCTTTGTCCAATCCCAGCTATTCTTTGGGACCCCTTCACGCAACATTAATGATAACGTGAGTTCACAGTTGCTATGCCAACCGTTTTATTGTTTGTTGTCAACTTCCAAACTCTTAACTGGACAATAGTGAGTCATGTATTGTCATAATTTAAAAAAAAATGTTTTCAGAATTCTTTTGCTCAGTATGTATATTTATGTCAATAATAGTAACATTTGGGTCAAAATCTTTAAAAATTATGTTTTTATAACAAAATGACTCAAAATGACTCAAAATGTCGCTTAAGTGTTCTGAAAACAACATTTGTGCCAAATTTCATTGCAAATGGAAAAGAAAATTAACGAAGTTATCATTAAAATACTACTTTTGACCACAAATTAGGAAAAATTACACAAAAATGGGTATAGCGCCCCCTGAAGGGCCATTTACACAGACGAGCGGTAACGGAATTCCGCGCGTTTTTTGGTTGTGCCACTCTTTGGTTAATCAGCATTTGCCACTTACGTTGCTGTTATATGGGGTCATTATTGGGGCAGCACAGTTGTGCTGATTTGCCACTCTTTATTTTAGTTGCTGATATGGGTCCTCTAATGGTATTTGGACGGCGCAATGTGTCAGTTTTGACACTCATGGCTTTATTATGAACAGCACAGTTGTTGTGCTAATTGCCACTTTTGATTGCTGATATGAGTCCTGAAGTGCATTTGGATGCCACAATGGTGTAGTTTTGCTACTATTTTGTTGCTGATATGGGTCCTCAACTGCATTTGGACGGCACAATCATGGTGCATATTTGCTAGTGTTTGCTCATGGGTCCTTAACGACATTGCAACGGCATAGTTGTGCTGATTTGCCACTTTATGGTGGCTGATATTGGACCTTTAACTGGAATTTAAATGGCACAAAATGGTGTGCTGGTTCTGGTTGGCCATTCTTTGGTTGCTGATATGAGCCCAACAGCCGTTGGACAGCACAACTGTGCTAGAAGCCACTCTTTTGTAGCTGATGTAGGTACATGTAGGCATGAGAATGGCACATGTCGTGGTGCTGCTTTGCCACTATTTTGTCGCCATTGGGCTATAAGCCGCAGCATTAGATGGGGACAGTGCAGGCGCGGATCCAGGGGGAGTCCGCGGGGGCACGTGCCCCCGGGTAAATTGAGTATAAAAAAAAAAAAAAATTAAAAAGGGAAAAAAATAATTAGTTAGTCTACATTTCGTTTGCAATCGGTAGTCTGTGATCGGGTGCAAAGCAAGCTAGTCTGGTTTCTTGACCCAATTCCTCCACGTCTATAAATTGTTCCGTTTCGTCTGAAGAAGGGTCGGGGTACTGTGTGGAAATTACAATCGCCGATGTCAATTTACTGTCGGATTCTACGCCAGTACGCATAGGCCTGCGAAGTACGATTAGTCTTGCAGCTGATCTGCCGATGGTTTTAACACAGGGCAAGGAACAATATGAAATCAAGCCCTTTTCTTGAAAATTTCAACTGGACTGAATTAAAACCAAAAACTGCAAATTAAATGCCAAAAATCGGGGAGGGAGAAACTTATATTGTTGTAGTCATGACATCGCTAAAATAATGGCTTAAAATAATGGCTAAAATAATGATATATATATATATATATATATATATATATATATATATATATATATATATATATATATATATATATATATATTCTCCATATATTCTTGAAAACTTTTGCAAAAAAAGTCAGGTGAAACTGGTCAGGAATCGCCTCAGATTGCACCACAGAGCATCCAGAATCCAAAAATTTTCGGGGGCCTTAAGCGGGCCCCGGACCCAACGCCGTAAGGGCTTCGCGCTCGCATTTAATAATAATAATAATAATAATAATAATAATAATAATAATAACGATTTGTATTGCGCACATATCCACCCTGCTGGGCGCTCAAGGTGCGAAAACAAAGGAAAAAAACATGATTACAAACAATATACAATGTTAGCATAGGAAAACAAATGTTCGTGTTGGGTGTGCCCCCCGTCTAAAAAATTCCTGGATCCGCGCCTGCAGTGGGTATCGCAAACTCAGAATTGCTGCAATCCGATGCGGCTCTATAGCTTCTCACTTTTTGTACATATGAATTTCTTGTGCCCTTTTTCGGAACTTAATAAACCAAAACAATTGCTGTACATTGCCCATTGAGTTCCGATTTAGCAAGGCATTGATCTTATCTTACGCTGGTTTTGTCATAGGTTTCAACGCATTTTCTAACACTAGATCTGATTGGTTCAAAATGTTTCACCTCCAATCGACAGCTGTTAACAATGACCAATCAGCATGAATTTTACGTCAATTCAGGGATAGGATTTTACCGTTCACAGGAAAATAATCAGTCCAGGGAATGCAGACCTGTGTTTATTCAGGGATCGTGTAGTATTCAAAATGTTCAGTAAAAATGAAATTACACAGTAAAACCGGCCTAAGTGACAATATTTTATTGAAAATCGACAGGTCTGTATATGTTTTTTAAATGAATGTTACACCATAAAGAAGAAGGAAATTATAACATAAGCAATTTATAAGTCATTTATATAGCGCCAAATTCAAAAGTTTGCTCTAAGGCGCCGAGCACAGAATGAAGATTGTTAATAAGTCTCCTGAAACAGGTGAGCTTTAAGAAGTGTATGAAGGTGTGGATTGAACTAACTGGCATCTCTGATATATGCAGGAAGCTTATTCCAGATTTTGGGGCCATAGACAGAGAATGCTCTATCAGCAAAAGTAGACTTCTGGCCTCAACAAAATGTAGAGAACAAGAGGTAGATGAGTTAGATTGTCCCCGTTGAGGTCTAACGTGGATCATATTTGTGATATACTTAGGGGCTTGTTTATAGTATGCTTTGAACATAAGAGTAATAACCTTGAAGTTGATTCTTTGAACAATTGGAAGCCAATGTAAATTCATGACATCATGTGTGATAGAGTCATACTTGCGTTTATTTAAAATTAATCTTGCGGCAGTCCTTTGAACATTTTGGAGCCTCTTTTCCAGTTTCTTGCTGATACCAATCAAGAGGCTATTGCAATAGTCAAGTCGTGAAGTCACTAGTGTGTGCACTGCCAGCTTTGCGGTCTCAACAGTCAGCAGCTTACGGGCCCTATCAATGTTAATCAGGTGGAAGTTTGAAGCCTTGATGATGCAAGACACCTGAGCAGACATAGTCATCCCGGAGTCAATCATGACCCCTAGATTCCTGACAGGGTTAGCTTGTACGGAGACATTAACCCCAGCGATCTTGTCAGCATTGAGTTTGAGGAATTAAGATGACATCTAGTTCTGAACCTGTGTAATACAGTTCTCTATCCTTGACACAGCCAATACGATCCCATCAGGCGTAGTTGGACAGATAGACGTGTAGATCTGGGTTTCGTCAGCATACATGTGCAATTCCATGCCATGCCTACGGATGATGTTGCCAAGTGGTAGGGTAAGTAAGACTAATTGCGGTGACACCATGTGAAATTCTCAATTGAGTAGTAATTAGTTCTGAAAAGAACTGGAGGTACAACTCGACGTTTCGATCAGTGTGCTCTGATCGTCCTCAGGAGAATGCTGGACTCTGGGAAATGCTGCTGAGTGTGGTAAGGTCTACATCGGCGAGACAGTGCGGAATCTCCCCATCAGACTGAAAGAACACCGAGCACACGGCCGCAGAGGAGATTTTGAGAAGTCAGCCATCGTCAAGCACTCACACATCAAGGACCACCAAATCGACTGGCAGGCAGCCCAACTCATCACAACCATCGACACATGGCACCCCAGACGCATCAGATAGGCCATCGAGATCGTCAAACACGATACTGTGCCACAGGACATCGGCTTCTACATCAACGATATTTGGCGACCACTACTACGGACGGAAGGATCTTCTATATCCGAAGTCCACACCCCACCCCAGACTGAGGGATCTCCTATATCCTAAGTCAACCACCCTCCTTTCCCCGTGCTTGTCTACAACTGATTCGGTTCAGTGAGCACACACTCCTTCCCCCAACTCCTAGGATCCAAGTCTCAACAGTTCCCGCCTGCACGCCTCCTGTTATCGCGTAATCCTCCAGCAGCCTACTTAAGCAGCAGCATTTCCCAGAGTCCGGCATTCTCCTGAGGACGATCAGATCACACTAATCGAAACGTCGAGTTATAACCTCCAGTTCTTTTCAAAACTAATTACCACTCAATAGAGAATTTCACATGGTGTCACCGCAATTAGTCTTACTTATCCTCCTCACCATGCAAAGCTACAAGTCTTACCTAAGTGGTTGGGTGTAGATTAAAAATAGCAGTGGAGCCAGTACTGATCCTTGAGGAACCACAAATTTCAGGTATTGGAGTGATGAAAGCTCTTGATTAATATGGACCTGGTGAGTTCTTCCAAACAAATAGGATGTGGACCACTTCAGTGGAACACCATGAACTCTAAGCAGCTTTTCCATCCGATCAAGCAGGACGCTGTGGTCGATGGTATCAAAGGCAGCACTTATTCATATGCATGTATATCTCTGTTTAACTCCTTGGCACTACAAGTATGGTACCAAAACAGACCTGTATATTGCATTCACAGGCAGTGTTATAAAGAATATTTGCTTTCAAGTGGCAGTCATGTGTTTTACCCATGGGTGGACGATATCACGATAATATCGTAACGATACGATATTCAAAAAAAAAAGTCAGCTAAATCGGTTATGGTTCTTTTTTTAATGAAATATTTGTCGCACCGTGCGTTTTGGAGCGACTGTTTGGAGTTTATTACCTAAGCAACTTTAAAAGTAGTTATTTCGGTGTCCAATGCCGTCAACGTACGATACATACATTTTTCATGTATTAAAAAAAAATCTGCGTATTGGAGACGATAATATCGTATATCGCCGATATCATGGACGTCGATAATCGACTATATCAAACAAATGAATATTGTCACCAATAGTTTTATCACCTACAAAGAGCAGGTACACTGTTGGTGAAATGTTCAGAAACCAGTCTGTGAAAGTTTGAGCTTTATATTCCATTGTGTCGTCGTTTACTAGAAATAGTACGGAAATGTATCAAGACCGTGATCCATTTTAGATTTGAATATGTATTTTCCTTTCGTTTTTCTTGAAAATTACAACGTGACTTTATAACACTCTTTTCAAGGGTCTTCATGCATGACTAGTCGAGGATATTCATCAAATTACTATGTTGCGGGTACAGTTAGTAGGCCCTACATTTGCAAAGGAGCGAATAATTTAAATATGATGGTGAGAGCAGTTGGCTAAATCGTATTATAGTACAAAGGGTCATCATAGCATCATTATTATATTTCTACTTCTTTATTATCTTAATAGATGTATTAGTAACTTCCATTGTTGTAGCTGGTCCATAAGTAAGCATAGTCAATACACGTGCTCGAACTAGTTTAAAAGCGTGAACGTTATGGGTTCGAATTGACATGGAAAAAGGAGTGGACTTTGTCGTTACAGTATGTTATTTTAGGCGACAAAGAAGAGCTACAGGGCGATTGTCAAATTTAGCAGAATAACCAAATTACGAACATATATTCTATTTATCAAACGAAGTCACTTACCTTCATTTTTTATTGTGGCTCTCGAAATGGACGATTCCGGTCCCGTCAGTCCATTATATAGAGGTCGAATATAAATCATGTATCTTGAGTTAAACTCCAGACCAGTAATGAAATGATATGTAGCTTGTCCATTGAGAGTATCCTGAATTGATATTCGCTGTGGAGATATAATCTCCTGACACTGAGCCCCGATAGTCAATTCATATTGCAGTGAGTAGCCAGAGGCACATGAATCCGGTTGCCATGTAATAAACAATTGATGTGGATCTCCTGAAGTCACCCCGAGACCAAGTACGCCATTGTCAGCTGTAAGTAATCGGTATGAAAACAAATCCAAAGAGCATAAAGAACAATACTTATAAAAGAAAGTTATAAATAACTTAAAGTGAAGGTATAACATTGGTAGGTTGATTCGAAATATCAAAAAACCTATAATCTGTGAAAGCTTCATCACAAAGGTGCTCACCTATTTGGGAAACAAAATCGAAAAGCTGTTACTTTTCAGTTTAATCTATATACAGAACAGTTGTGTTGCCTTTTTGCAATGTGGTAGAATTATCATAATTTTCCCAATTATGCTTTGTAGTAATTGTAATTTTAAAATTATATATACTACTTGTATCTTACTTGAACATTGGCAATTGCTCCCGAAATATGGAGATGTACAACCTGGAGAAGGAAATAGTGTAAACATATTTAATAAACGGGTTACATATGACTCATCAGTTTCAAATAAATATAATGATAAATTAACAAGGTCATGAGGATATAGATATATAATAGGTCTATATAGACCATGTGACTTGTTTACACTTTAGAGGATCAGGGTGATTTCCCTGCGCCGGGCAAAGGTTTGTGAATGTGTATACAGTTTGTACATTTGGATACTTCTCCACATAACATATAAAATGTTTTTAATTTTCAGATGAATAAAATTTGAGATGTAATGTGCCTAAAAAGTAAATCAAATTAATAATTTAGAAAGGGAACAGTCAAAAATTGCAACTATAATTGTTATCCTTTTTCAGAAAAGCATTTTAATTTCTTCAAAAAATCAGAAAGTGACTTCACTTACCTCCTCCTGCACCATTGTTGCATTCTCCAGTATCCTTAAGACAAGTTCCTGCGTCTTGACAGTGGCATGTCTGCTTACAGTCAGCACCATACGTTCCTGCCTCACATTCTGGTAATGTTCAACATGATACACAACATTATTCTTGTAGATTAAAAACAATTTAGTCAACCCTTGATCCTTCACGTATTATGTTCAAACCTGTCGCTTAGTTCTGCCGCCTTGCTGTGATTGCGCAATAATCGCATCGACTATACGGTATGTTCTTGCTACGTCAATGTCTATCACAACTGTCGATTTCCATCGAACAACATCATCCTTATTTTGACATTTTTGAAGAAAAAAATGTTGTATACATTTAATTTTAAGTTCTGTGAATTTTTTATTGAAAGTTAATGAAACATTTCAGTACACTTTGCACCACTGACCGCGTCGGCAGACGACCAATCTCGCCGTACTCGTCGTACTCACGCTCCCCCATAGTACGTCTGTGCGACCATAGTGTGACCCAGCTTAAGCTGTTTAGAAAACAATACAAAACGGTTCCTGGAGGGGATAACACTGCCTGTTGTTTTCTCTAAGATGAAAACTTCCAAACTTCTGCCCTACCTTGTATGCAGTCTAGTCCTTGGTAGCCGGCACCACACGAACATCCATACGGATCAGGACGACAGAACAAATGGCCTTGACAGGCGGTAACGTGTACATCGCTATTGTTATCGCAGCGATGATTAGCGTTGTTGCCAATTATATTACTACCATGAGCTATGAAGTCAAGAAAGATTTTTGTTTTTCAAATGCAACAGTAATGTTAACGTTAATTTCACATATGAAGAAATGGTTGTCACCACTGTGTTTGAGTAGACCTTCGTTACTTTTCAGTTCATTATTCATTATTTTCATCAAATCTGTTAAATAGGTAGGCCTATGAAGCCTACACCCTACCGTATTTTATGTATTTTCAAATATGGAAATATTATGTGGGGACATCCTTCACAAGCCAAAAATGCACCTGTTTGGTATTCAAAAACGTCTTAACTCAAAAACTCATCTTAACTAGAAAATGTTTGATGAGTTTTAAATATACAAGAAGTTGTGTATAGGGTGTACCTTCTCCGCAATTATCTCCAGTGAAACTTGGAGCACAGATGCAGATTCCTGTCTTGTCATCACATATACCTCCATTGTAGCATCGGCGACATGTATTTGAGCATGAAGGCCCCCACATTCCTGAGGGACAAACTATAATTATCAACAGAACATTAAGAGTTAAATAATTTATTTAAAATGCAATATTAAATTTTACGAAATCGTTTACGATATGAATACGAGGAAGCAGTACACACCCAAAACTACGTTTATTTATGGTTTAAACCGAGGATCTCCAATTATTCCCGTTTTTCCCATTGTTTCTGGACTAGCATGTTTAGGCATCCCCCATTTGATAAACGTTTTCGCAACCAATGACATTTTCAAACAATAATAGCCAACCAAGGACCCATTGTTCCTTTTATATATAAGTCCTCAGTTTACACCATAAACTAATCCACACACACCTGGGCACACACAACCTTACTGATCAGGTTTGTGGGGGGTACAACCATTGTCCTATTATGTATTTTCTTTAGAATCTCTCTTGTAGGGTACACGGAAACAAAGAGAAACTTGGGGGTACCAGTGTCCCCATTGTGTCAGTACCCCACAAGTGGCCTCCTGTACGCTCACACACATGCACACAGGCACGTACACACACATTATTTTTAGCTCATGTTTTTAGTGCATGTCAAGCATTCAGATCAGATTATAAATATATTAACACTGACAGTTACTGACAAACCTCGTACTATGAGTCTCATTATGCCATGAAGTCGTTGTTGTTCTTGGCCGTCTATGAAGCAGCTGTATATCCCTTCATCTGTTACAGCAACTTTTGAAATAGACACCGTCAACTGATTGTTCCATTCACTGATTGCATCTTCATTATCTTTCCATCTGTAAGCACTGGTTGGTGAATTCACGTTTACCATCTGAAGCTTAATAGAGTTGCCCACGTGTGTTGTTAATGTTCGCTGTACAGGACGAATATGAATGTTGTTACCTGAAAACAAAAGATGAAGATATTTTATGTTGGTTTCAGGATACCAGCAACAAACTGTCCTTCAAATGCATATTGTTTAGATCACTTAATTCAGTCAATCTTATTTGGTTTGTAGGGATTAACCAAGCCAAAATGTGGTTCTGTATAATTCTATTGATTTCTTCAATGTCATAAACATTAAATAAAATAAAATCTTAAAAAATAAAACAATCAAAATTGGTCAGCAACTTCACTTGCCTGCAGCTGGTTTTGATATATTTTATTTAAAAGGTTTTGTAATAATGCTAGTTGGCCTGCAGAAATCAGCGATATGGATAAGCCTAAATGGTAAATGGCAAGGAAAATAAAATCCTAAGAAAAATCAACGAAATGTGTGTAACTGAGTGAGAGTAAAAAACATGAAATATCTTATCACCATTAGGTAGAATAATTATCTGTATTCTGGTGGTTCTTTCATTTTTAGTCGCCTCAGCGTAGAAGACACCTATCCTGTCAATCCCAGCACTAGCAGGCAGTTTCTGCCACCTTGCTGTTTGGCCTAATCCGACATCGGCTGGACTGGGTATTCCTGAGGGGAGTCCAGTATTACTCCCTCCTGTCGTTAACTGTCGGCCAAATGTAACAGTGGCTGTGAGGTCACTGCAGCCTTTGAATGCACTAATGTATGCTTCATTGTCTCCAGCTGGACCGAGGAGGGGATGATTGGTCAGCAGGTAAAAAGCTACTCCGTTAACTGTGGATTAGATCATTTTAAGCAGCATGTTTTGATACATTACATGTATATTGGTACGCTTAGTCCGGCAGCCAGAGGGATGAACTATGTTTTGTCAGATATACAATGTTTTGGGGCATTTTCTAAGCAAGAAGGTCTTACTAATAAATAATTTGCATGATGACACTTTCTCAGAGTTGGGCAATTTGTGATATCGATTATTTATGTTTTTATTGATATTTATCAATACATATGGTGTAAACAATGTTAAAACTAATTCCAAAACTCACCACTGTCAATAAAGATGTTTCACATTTACTTTTAAGAAGCATAAGGCACGATAACCTTTCACAAAAGTGATTCCAGAGGTGTGGCTAAGGGCGTGGCTAAGGGTGTGACAAAGGGCGTGACTAAGGGCGTGGCTAAGGGCGTGCCTTGTAGGTGTGGATTAGGCGTAAAAGTATTTTGATCAAATCCGATATAATAAACTCACACATTTAATTTAATAGTGAGAATTAACAGGTGCTTTGCCATTTTCAAAGATCGTCAAGTATGATTTGACAAGAACTAAAGCGGCTTGAAATGATGTTACTGAAATGTCACTGGGCATAGCTGGCAGAGGGGTAATAATTTTTGCATCAATTGTTACTTGACAAACTCTCATATAAGGAGAACTGTATGCGGTACATTTGAAGGAAAACAAATTGCTTTGGGAAAACAGCTGATTTCACTTTACCAATATAAATTAAGAAATTGGCTTCCTTAATTTAATCCAAAACACTACGTCCTCATGTAGTGGGCCCATGGTACAATGGAAATTCGTATTTCCGGCTCAAAGCACATGTATGCTAAGGAGCCCATGTTTATAAGCTCTGCTTCTCAATGGGTGCCTCTGCAGTATCACCCATATCTTGTGCTCACTTTTACTTCCTATTGTGTCTGTACTTGTAATACTTTTATTGCTATTGATCAATTCTGATAATGTGGAAATAAATTAACCTTGAACCTTTATTTAAATTCGTGCACAAAAGTTATGGGTAAAACTTTATTCAGTGTATATACCATTTCAGTTAAAAACAAATTTCGACAGTTGTACTATTTTGGAAATATTTCACCTTGGTAATATAGTTATGTACGTTCATTTCAACTGTCTTGTTTTCAAGAAATGTCAATCAACTATCCCAAATGAAAATTGTCATTACAGTAGGTGACGACAGACTGTATTTTAAGTTTTAACAAAGTTACCGGAAGGCAACATTTGCAAATTTGTTAAAACACTATTCATGTTTTCTCAAAGATGGAAGTGTTTCAGACGAAACAATTTCTCAAGTTTACTGGTAAGTGCTACAACTTGACACCAAGAAAGTTTTAAGATAATAATTCAATAATCTGATAATGTGGTAATTACCAATGTTGTACTTTCCCTTAAATGGACAGTATCATCACGATCAGAGCAGACTTTGAACAGGACATGGAATCGGTGTGCTAGTTTAAGATGAACACAGTGACCGATAATTACTGGCTCATTTATGCAGCAGCAACGGTAATATGACCATATCATGTCGATATTTTTCAGTAACTGAGTTAATCTAAAACTAGCACTCCAATTCCATACCCTGTTGATTGTGAGGCAAGACATTTACCTGTTGGCTGGAGATTACACGTCAATACCTGTACCTCACATAGAGTTAGTATTGCAAATCCTGGGATATCGACGCTAACATACCGAGCCTGCACGGGTGGATCACAAGTAAATTCAATCCAACCTCTGGACAAGGCTTGATCACTGGTTACTGGAGTACCGCACATTATGTTATCAGTAGGTGTAGCACTCAGACCAGCCCGTACAACCGCATCCACTAAACGTACCGCGATGCCTTCAAAATAACACAATTATAAGATTACTACGTCAGAATTAATTATGTACATTGGAGTGCTGGATATTACATAAGGTTTGTAGACAAGTCTTCTCATCATTACGAGATGTAATCCTTCATAAAAGGGCTCCATTGTAGTAATTGGAATTTAAATGCTGCTGTTTTAAACCGCCATCAGAGTACAATCAGTACATACCGGATCTTTATATAAGTTTTGGATAAAAAATCCTATTCATAATTGTGGGAATTCTTGAACTCATTATTCCAGAAAGCGAATCGAAAAGGTCGTAATGTACACTATGTTCACTGCATAAAACAGCATGGGGAATAATATTGTACCATTTTAACGGTCTTGAAGCATATTACTAATTCATATTCTCTTTTCATTTTAGGGTTGATTCTTACGGATTGTACTGTCTCTGTTCCAAATCCTGATTTTACCAAGACAGTAATCAGACTCCAGGTCCACCATCCACCATGGGTTCTGTTGGTTTCCTGAGATGAAAGAAAAACAAAAGGTTTATAGAATGTCTCAGAGAATATTATTCGATTAAAAGTGTTGAATTCGGTACAATATTTAAATTAATACAAGCTTTTTCAAAAGTCGCGATTTCTGGCAAAAACTTAATTGTCCTAAATGACCGCGGCGCTGGGATTTATTCCAGTCACGGCACTCAGGCAATTGAAACTCTTGCACTTTCGAGAAAATTTAAATTTACATTGAAAGCAGCCTTTCAGCAGGGGGTCTATTAGCACACCACGTGGCCTGATGATTGTACAGCACCCCTGAAAATATTGTTCATATGTCTTTATGTTGTAAAAGCCGTTTTCCCGTGACTTTTTATACGTGGAATGTATTGAAAATGACCGACAGAGATCGTCAAAATACACAATTTAGGTTATTTGAAATGATTTAAGAATGACATTATGAATGTCAATTTGCATTAATATAACAAGCTCAATGCACATGATTTATGTACAAATACCAAAATCTCTACATATTTGTGATGAGGGCGCTATACACTAATTCAGATTTTGTTTTTCAATAGTCCCCGCCCACCTGAAATAATTAATTGGACACGTCTAATCTTGCACCGTAAGATAGCTAATCTACTTGTGCTGTACGTGCGGGTACAGCGCGATGCGGAATACATTCACCGTCCTCACAAATTGTCTGGAACAAGCCGCACATTTGCAGCCAAGTTCAACTTTATTTTTAACGTTAACACCAGCAAGACTGGGAAATACCAAATGACTTTTTCAACCGGGCTCGATGTGAATACAAATACCCAAGCCTTTTGCATATCATAAACAAGTAATCAACGCTGAAGGATACATAATTTCTTAAAGAGAATGTACATTTTTGGTAATTACCCAAACACAAAAGGACTGAATTATAGTTTAAAAACTAAAAAGAAAAATGGTACCAAATATCCAGAAATATTATTCCGTCTGACATGCTGTATTTTGTTTCGAAAACGTGAAATGTGTTACGGATTTGAAATGGATCAATGTCGTGATTTATTTTCAACATTTAGAATGCATACAAACAAATCTGAATACATTTCCACTTAATGACTCAACGAAATAAGCTCAATCTTTCACATGTTAATTTCTACACATATCTCTTCATTCATAATGAAGTATGGATGCATTAATATATGCAATTTACCACTGTGTACAATTTCATTAAACAAATTGCAGTCCTCTTTTTGGACGGCGCACCCTTTTAGAAGCCCATGTGCGCGTCGTAATCGGACGGCGCGCCCTTTTAGAAGCCCAACGCGCACACGACATAGGCCCGACGTCATCACCTGACAACATCGTTGTGTTTTGACTTGTTTTGACAACAGAATACGCAACTAACCAATAAGAATTCGAGGTCATGCACCTTCAATGCAAATTAGCTAATAAATATTGATTATTGATGATGTTTATGACTACGAGAACTGACGAAACATTCCGATCCGAGAGCTCAGATTGTGTCAAGTTTTTGTTTACGTTAATTACACATGACCTATGCGGTTTACCACACACATTGAATTAAAAATGGCGGCCTCCATGGAACTCACAACAAGATGCGAAACACACGATATTTTCATGGAATTATGAAGTGGGAAGTGCTGATGAAGGTGATTATGCTGACGATGGTGATTATGTTGACGATGTTGACTTTGAACACCCTGACAGTGATGGAAGTTTTGATTTTTAGGGAAAAAACGACCGTAAAAGCTGTTAATCTGAGGTCATATGTACCAAGTACAATAGCGATATAGCATGTTGTATCAATGTTGTAAATTATGATTTTTGTTACATAAACAGTGGGTTTCAAACCATTATGGGTAATATTATTATGCCCTGACATATTCTAACATAAACAAATCACCTTTGTTTATCATACAATGCATAATTCCAATACCTTGTAGATTTATTGATATTTATTCTGCAGAACGATAAACATAAGTTTATATTTGGATGGCTGCAATGCATTATGGGTATTTCCAACATGACCCCCATCTCAATATTCACACTCAGTAAGTCATAACCTTTATTTTGATACCTTACTCTCTTCAATTGGCAAAAGACGAAAAATATTATTAATAATTTCCACACTTGACCTTGATGTTTAGAGTATCAAATTACAGTATCAAATTACACTAATTACATTAATTCCGTCCACACATGTAAAATAACTCATGTAAAAGAGTTCTAATGTATTTAGGTAAATACTTAGTGTATGGCTGCATGGCTCAGTCAATTGTCCGTCTACAGCTTTAGATGCAAGCCAAGTTGGAGGGAATGTAGAGCTTTGGCTGGTAGGCTTCCCAGTCAAAGTAAGGGCTTAAACATTTGGAAAATATAAGGATAGTTATTGACATCACAGTTTATATCATAAACAAATGCATTTATACACTGAATATACGTCTCAACGCCTATTCTCTAGTTTCTTCAAATGACATTGCTCATAATATTATAGAAATTGACAAGCTTCTGCTTATTATGTCTACATCTTGTTTTCTCTATTTTTAGATTTTTCTCTAATATAATAGGTAAATAACTACCGTGTGGCTGCATTGATTCATGTGTCCGTCTACAGCTCTAGATTTAGTCAAATTTTTAAATGTAGAGCTTTGGCTGGTAGGCTTACTAGTCAAAGTAAGGGCTTCAACATTTGGGGAAATTATAAAGATGGTTAAAAGACGTATACCATAACTCAACTCATCTCAACTCATATTCTCTCTTTACTGCATGTAGTTGCTCATTATAGGCATATACACAATTGTCAACATAACATGTCTTTCTTAATGACGTCTCAAAGAAGCTGAATAGAGACAAGGCAGTAGGTCATTGTATTTTATTAACACATACATGTAATGAAAGGTGTGTGTTTTCGAATGTATGTATAATCACTATCCCATCAGAACGAGTGCAGGGCTATATGGGTGTCATTAGTAATCATGCATATCAATATTTGGTGAGGTCTTTGTGCATGGACAATTTCAAGAACATAGTAAGACGACCTGCGAAAGGTTTAGAGAGCCCATAATGCTGAGAAAATGATGAATAATAATAATTTCTGACCAATCCCTCCCAACTGCACCTCATAATATATCGGGAGAAGTGGAATAATGGGTAGATGTATTGGTATGGCACATACACAAGTTATTGAGATATTATGACACTCTGTTAAATTTATTTCGTTACCATTGAGCTGAAAATGTCACACTTTGATCATTGTGGTAAAGACATTATTTATCTTCTTCTATATACAACTCCATGCAACCAAACCAAGGCTAGAAGGGAAAATAGTGTGGTCCCTTAGTGAGAATTAACACTCATATAATCGTTATTGCGTGTAGGGAATCCGACAAGATGGCCGCAGATGATGCGGTCTAACACACCAGACTCAAATACTGGTACTGGTAGCTGAGTCATCAGAATGTGGGTTCGTATCTTAGTCTTGTCAGTGGAGGTCCCTGTGTCTTTGAGTAACAATACTAAACCATGAAGTGCTTCTCTTCACCCAGGAGTTTGAACGAGGACATTTGTGAGGGCAGGTTTGGTATTTGTGTTCGAATTGCCGATGACCGCCTAACAGGCTGCCAGGGCTGTAGGCCTATACTTCCAGGAAGTTTAGAATGATTTAAAATAGCCTTAATGACAGGGATAATAATAATGTAAAACGCCTTGAGCATCACATTGTGATGGAGTTAGTGCATTAATATTTATCTATCTCAATTCAAAAATCAATAAACAAAAACACGTATCAGTAAAGAAAGACGCCTGAGAGTCACTAAGTGGTGGAGGTCTCCAAAAATCAAGTTTGTCTTGTGGACATCCCAATAAACTGAACTCAGATATTATTACTCCTCCCCAATGTATGCATAATATTCAGATTGACTCTCCACTAGGCTCTGTTCATCACATGGATATACTGACTCGATAACATTGGGTATGCTTAATTTGTTTCTTCTACTCACCTGTTGACATTGCAATGTCTTCAGTATCCAGGATTTCTTCAACCATGATTTCAGCAAAGGCTAATACTGTCGATCGGATAGGCCTATCCACACTCACGTATCGAGCAATGACTATAGGGTCCGGTATGAAATCAATAGAGACTCCACGTTGAGCTTGAGCGGCTGTTACCGGAGATCCAATCATTCTGTTTTGTAAGTGGTTGGAGCTCAAACCAGCCCGCACTACAGCAGCGATTAAACGAGGGTTCACATCTGTAATATGAACATCAGCAAAGAATTTGTAAGGGAGGAGGAATACTGCTGTTAATATTATTCTACTATAATATTATTCTATTCTACTAAAAACACTGCATACCCTACAGTTGAATATTTACACCATTAACGCATTGCATTCAGGCGCGTAGCCAGAAATTTATCAAGAAAGGGCCGCGAGCGCTGGAAAGATTTTACCCGGAAAATATTTTGAGTAAGGTCACAGAACAACTTACCCCCTCACTTTTAAAGTAAAAATGGGGTAAAATATTTCGCTGCGGGCCGTTTCGCCACTAATTTACTGTTTTAGTATTTGCCTTCGCACATTGACGAAGCTACGGGTAATGGAGCTGGCTGGCTTAGTGCATGTGCCCTCCTTACGTGCCCTCCTCGTAAGGCTGTAACAACACGGAAAATTTCAATTTGTTATATGAAAACATAATATGGCCTCCGATGTAGTGTAGCAACAGTGACCCTTACGAAATACATGTTCCCACAGTTCCCTCAATGAATAAATTGGCTACGCCCCTGACGTACGTTGCACGAAGCAAAGTTGCACATAGATTAGGTGCTTAATATAATAGGTTATTCGTTATGAATATTTTTACTGATACTAATTATCTGGTTCATTAATTGGATTGACCGATGGTCTAAGCCTGAAGATTGTTGACGAAGAAAATTAGTTTATTGATATGCATAAAGAGGTGAATGAAGAAATTCAACTTCGAACAGTAGTACAATTTAAATCCATCAACAAAAAGTCAGTGATGAAACTAAGGAGCGATTATCGAAAAAAGGAAAGAAATTTACAACACGCAATCAAGCACAACAAGCCAACAAACGAACTTCGAAGGAAGAAAAAATAATAAAAAGAGAAAATAAGGAATGAACAAAAAAATAATAAACCAACAATTCTTTACGCTTTTTTCGCAATCCTACCATAGAACAATTCATTTCTGTTAACCACAGTAATTTTTCTCAGGCAGTAGGTAGCTCTGAGGTCCACTTTCCACCATGGAAAATCATTCGTATCTAAAAGAGTAAATGATAATAAACAGTTTAAAGTTTTTCTTAATTGCAATAGTTCAGTTAGTGGGTGCCGGGAGAGGGCGCTGTGTGATAGGAGTTGGAGTGTAAAATTAAGTGAGTGCCACGTTGTTAAAAGGCCTTGCATTTGTGTTGTGAGTTAAGAGAGTTTCTTTTAACTAAAGTAATTTTGGACAGCTCTAAAAGGACAAAAAGGGCCTCTACAGTTTTACTATGCATTTGCTGCTGCAATACATCATTCTGGAGTTGAGTATTTGTTGTGACACGACTGCACGTTCGAAACGATTACTCGGTATATAGGGATTGTGTATCAGGCCCAAAAAAAATTAGTTGAGTTGCCCTCCAGTGAAAATATTTGAAGGGGTCGGTCGGTCGGGATTTTTTTCGGGACTGTCATTTTAAGATTGAAATGCATTGGAACTGAAACCACATACCATGTTTTTCATTTGTATACCTATCAGCAAGGAATTTTGCTTCAGAATAAAAGTATCCCAAGCATTTTTGTTGTACTTTTCGCTGTGATTGACACAGCAAATTCATCCATATTGCGTGCAATGCTCAACATGCAACATGTGAGTGGCCATTCGATTTGAAAACGTGTAGATCGAGTCGCAATCGTTGACACACGTACAGTGTGGCGGGGAGCCAGTGCACAACGTATGAGGGCCATTCGATTGGAAAACGTGTAGATTTGAGTCGCAATCGTTGGCACACAGTGTGTGCGAAGGCAGTGCACCATGTGAGGGCCGGGGCCATTCGATTCGAAAACATGTAGATTGAGTCTTGGGTACCGGTAAATTTACGGGTAAAAAAAGTGGAAAATTTCACAAATCAAACGTATTATGTTTTATACAAAGAAAATTGGTAAGTTTCATTAATAAATAGGCCTATGAATGACGGGGGGAAAAAAAAGAGAGAAAAAACCCGACCCGAGATTTCAGCACTTTTGGGTCGGTCGGTGGAGGGCAACTCAAAATCTTTTTTTTTTGGCCTCATGCCTTGTGCGTTATTTAGATCATATATTTAGATCAAAAATCATATCTCTTGAACCACAAAAGATATTTACACAATTTTCACATCATCTTATAGATCTTGGATTATGTGACATTTCGTACACAGACATGATCCAATTTGACGTCTCCTTCCGGTCGAAACCGGAAGTTTAAGTGGAAAAAATATACTGAAGCAGTTTTACAGGGTTAGTGATATGGTATTTGAACATACTTTCAGTGGACGAAATTAATATTGACATGTGACCTTTTTAAAAATGAGACTGATGACATCATCACCTATCACAGTGCCCTCTGGCGACATGTTTAGAAAAAAAATTATATCTGAAGAACCACAGGAAATTTGAGTATGACTTCAGTGAATAAAGTGACTAGTGACATATTTTCGTTTCAAAAATATGTTTGATGACGTCATCAAAGTTCAGAGCGCCCCCCTGGCACATATCACACACACAGACTGGTAACCACCATTATGTATGTCTCTTAAGTGCATAATTATGGAGTCAGAGAACCTTTATGTTAAACTGACAACAGAGGGCACCCTTCAATTAACAATTTCAAGGGGTTGTACAGGGATTTTTTGTACAGGGGGGCAGAGTGAAAGTGAAATAACCCCCCCCCCCTAGTATTACATGAGTATTAGCCCAAATAAGGACTCCGTCTCTGTATGCACCGAAACGGAGTCCTATCCTCAGGGGGTCAGTCGCCGCACAGAACATTTCTTTTGTGACATTGTTTAAATCTTACCTGTGTGGGGAGGCTGAAACTCGGTACTAAACTTCCATGGACAACTATAATGACAAGGGCTAAGGTTTGAATTTCAAAATATCATTTCTACTACGCCATTTTATTGAAAGAAAATCCAGATGTTACGTTGAAGAAATTATTGAGTTTCGATGGTTGTTCGTCATTTCAAAGTCCATTTAGCGTACGTGCAGCGACAAAACAGCTGCGTATGTGCGGTACACGTAAAATATTCCACGCAGCTGCAGGTTTTATGTGTGTTCATCACGCTCGTATGTACGCTGATGCACCTGTGCCGATACTGGCGTATTTTTGTCGCAACGCTCAAGTGACGAACAGCCATCAAACTAAAGTAATTCTTCAACGTTAAATCTTGCGATTATTTTCATTAAAAACACTTAATGAAAATGATATTTCAAACCTCCCTGAGATGCATTGTATTAGGTCATGGGATTCCACTGCCGAGCCTCAGCAACTTCACACAGGTAAAATTTAAGAATTTTTTATTGAAAGAGCGTGTAAACAAACATCTGAAACTAAATTTATTGATTATCTTCCAGCGTAAGAAGAAACGAAAGCCACCCAAAGTACGACATGACTCATGAGATGGTGGTGAATGTTGATAACCCAAGACCCAAGAACACAAGACACTAGAAGTTACCACTGCAGTGAAATACCCTGATGTGTCCATTATTCAGAAAGAAGAGTCGTACTTTTGGTAAATATTATTCTGAGACACCCAAGCATATTATTTTGTAAATGTTGGCTTTGGTTTATAGCCGGTTAGCAAATTTCTAAATGGTTAGTGCTATTTTTTCGTTTAATCATCCCAGCACTTATTGTATTTTTAATTTATGTAATAACTATATGATATGTTTAATTATTTCTAAAATCGTGTATAAATGAATAAATAATGGCCTCTACATTTTAATCATTATTTGTAAAAATAAGGTTTTTTTCAACACTGAAATGAACAGGTCTGTGACACTGTGAAGACACTAGTAGAAGTAGTTTTATTATAATTGTAACATAAGTTCTACAAGAGCTAGCTATCCTTGCAAGTATTTTCTTGAGGTAGTTTAAGTATTTCAGGCAGGTGTGAAAATTTGTTAGGTGGCACTAAAAAAATAAAAAGTCCTCCTATGTGGCATGGTCGATTACCAGGATTTTGGCAGCCATTTTGAAAAAGCGCCCTCACAGCCTCACCCACCAACAGGCAATTTGCAAACAACCTGATTTCAATAGCTCTATGGTCAAGGTTTACAAAAATATTTGTCTTGAAAAATCCCCGGGGGGAGGGGGTGGTGGTACCCCACGGACTACTAGGTATGCTTTGAAGAAAGAAAATGGTTTTGTAACTGCAGTGAAATACCCTGATGTGTCCATTATTCTGAAAGAAGAGTCGTACTTTTAACAAAATGGTCAGAGCACAGACCAGAATTAGAAGATTTTAAGATTAGCTAGGAGGTGAAAATAAGAATCTATCAATATAAGATTATTTTATACTAATGTATTGATGACAAAACTGCAGGCTTTTTAAAATGAATATTGTCAACACTCAGCATTACACCTTTGGTAAATATTATTCTGAGATACCCAAGCATATTATTTTGTAAATGTAATTTTGTTAAAAACGTGGCTTGAATTTGAAATCGGGTGAACATTTTCAGGCACTGCAGTTAATTTAAATACAAAATGAATTACTTTTGATTTTGAGGCAAGAGATCCATATCTTAATTTTTAACTTGTGTAGTTTATTTCTTTTCTTTTTATTATTTTATCAACTTAATTGATTTAATTTTGCAAATGGAATAATGTGTATACATTTTATAACAGAAAAGCATCAATAAACTTACCACAATGATTGTTTAATAACCAAAATTTTGGGGTGTTTATTTTTAAATATTGGCTTTGGTTTATAGCCGGTTAGCAAATTTCTAAATGGTTAGTGCTGTTTTTTCGTTTAACCATCCCAGCACTAATTGTATTCTTAATTTATGTAATAACTATATGATATGTTTAATTATTTCTAAAATCGTGTATAAATGAATAAATAATAGCCTCTACATTTTAATCATTATTTGTAAAAATAAGGTTTTTTTCTTTCATAAAGTGTCTATAACGACTTTGTTTCATGATATCATCACAGATCAGAGCGCTCCGTCTCAGAAATTGAACCAAAGTATTAATGTTATTTTTTCATGGTCATGAGGAAGAATAATTGTGTCATATATGGGCTTCAAATTACCTGTTTTAAAACGGGAACATATTCCCATCTCAGAATTTCACAATATTTAGTACGATGAAAAAGACATCCAGTTTATTACTTTTGGGAAGTTTTAATTTAGTATTAAGTTAAGGTGTTCAGCATAGCACATTATATGTAGGTAAAACTTGTAGCTTTGCATGGTGAGGATGATAAGTAAGACTAATTGCGGTGACACCATGTGGAATCTCAATTGAGTAGTAATTAGTTCTGAAAAGAACTAGGGGTACAACTCGACGTTTCGATCAGTATGCTCTGATCGTCCTCAGGAGAATGCCGGACTCTGGAAAATGCTGCTGCTTAAGTAGGCTGCTGGAGGATCATCCCATGAATGGATGCTGGAGGATTAGTTCGTTGAGGCGCGCAGGCGGGATACTGAGACTATGAGACAGCTGGGACCTCCATGGGATCTCCTTTATCCCCGGTCCTTGCTGATATTTTCATGGAAGAGTTTGAAAACTCTTCCCTCAACACCGCCGACCTCCAACCCAAGCTGTGGCTCCGATACGTGGATGACACCTTTGTGGTTTGGCCACACGGCAGAGACACACTCCAGGATTTTCTACAACATCTAAACCAGCAACACCCGAGCATCAAGTTCACCATGGAAACGGAAGAAGATGACAAGATCGCGTTCCTTGATGTTGGCATTTCCAGAAACCCAGACGGCTCCCTACACCACAACGTCTACAGAAAGCCCACGCACACAGATCGGTACCTGAACCAGCGCTCCTTCCATCATCCAAGCATCAAGTCATCGGTCAACCGTACGCTCGTACAACGCGCCTACAACATTTGTGACAAGGACAGCCTTCCCAAGGAACTACAGCACATCCGAACTACCCTCAAACGCAACGGTTACAATCACAACAAGATCAGCACAGCGAAGCCGGTTCCAAACTCCAAAAGAAAGGTAAGTGATCTAACCCTCTCTGCTTGTCTCCCCTATCTAGGTTCGACGTCTCACAAACTACAACGCATCCTCCGACAAGCAGGCATCGATGTGTTCCACTCAGCCCCCAGCAAACTCCAAGGACTTCTACATACCCACAAAGACAAACCGGACCCAAACAACAGAGCGGGAGTCTACCGGATCCCCTGTGAGTGCGGTAAGGTGTACATCGGCGAAACAAAACGCAACCTCCCCATCAGATTGAAGGAACACCGAGCACACGGCCGCAGAGGAGATTTCGAGAAGTCCGCCATCGTCAAGCACTCGCACATCAAGGACCACCAAATCGACTGGCAGGCAGCCCAACTCATCACACCCATCGACGCATGGCACCCCAGACGCATCAGAGAGGCCATCGAGATCGTCAAACACGACACTGTGCCACAGGACATCGGTTTCTTCATCAGCGACATTTGGCGACCTATACTACAGACTGAATGATCTTCTATATCCAAAGTCCATAACCCACCCCAGACTGAGGGATCCCCTATATCCTAAGTCAACCACCCTCCTTCCCCTGTGCTTGTTAACAACTGATTCAGTTCAGTGAGCACACACTCCTCTCCCCCAACCCCTAGGATCCTAGTCTCATAGTCTCAGTTTCCCGCCTGCGCGCCTCAACGAACTAATCCTCCAGCATCCATTCATGGGATGATCCTCCAGCAGCCTACTTAAGCAGCAGCATTTTCCATTCTCCTGAGGACGATCAGAGCATACTGATCGAAACGTCGAGTTGTACCCCCAGTTCTTTTCAGAACTAATTACTACTCAATTGAGATTCCACATGGTGTCACCGCAACATTATATGTAATTTTTAATTATATTCTGAAACCTCATATCTCCTGTACTAAAGTAGGTACTACCGTTATTTTTCATGTTCATGAGAAAATATTATTGTTTCACATACACCAGTTTCAACTGACCTGATGTGACCTTTACTTCCAGTCCAAACAGAAACTTCAATTTTAACACATTCTAACACAAAATGTATATATGTACAGGGTGTCCCCATAAAAAGTATACCGAGATAAAAATTACTGTAATGGCAAAACTACTTTATATATGGGAAAGAGAAATATATCTCTAGAAAGGGCAGAATGTCCTCTTTGCAATGGTATACAGCTTGTGATGTTATTGACACAGATGAGTGAACAAATTAGACAGATGTTAAGGGTACTGAAAGCAGGACTGTGACAAGTTTGCATATTTGAATAACAAAGGTCCAAAAAGCATTTTAAAAAAACTGCACATTAAACTTTTTATGTAATTAGAGAAAACAAAGAAGATTACATTGTTTTAGGTACATTCCTTGTTTTCAAGAATGTGTTGAAAAAACAAAGGCATTTGGTATTCTGCACACTTGCATGGTTGAGATTTTTTATTCAAATATGCAAACTTGTCACAGTCCTGCTTTCAGTACCCTTAACATCTGTCTAATTTGTTCACTCATCTGTGTCAATAACATCACAAGCTGTATACCATTGCAAAGAGGACATTCTGCCCTTTCTAGAGATATATTTCTCTTTCCCATATATAAAGTAGTTTTGCCATTACAGTAATTTTTATCTCGGTATACTTTTTATGGGGACACCCTGTATTTTGAAACCTACATTAATATTGTCATGATAACAGACGTGAGACATTTTCAAACATATTATCACAGCTAACTGCTAACTTGATTGAACCGGAAGTTAACTCGAACGTCTAGTGTTTGTATATTAAAACAAACACTAAATTCTAGTTGTTCTTGTCCACACAGTTGAATTTCCACCACACTGATAATTGTAGAATAGGCTATACTTGTTAAATGGAAATACTTGTTAAAGATATTACTACATTTTACTACATTTTGTATCCCTGTCTGAACTGCACCTTTTGTAAGAGAAAAAAGCAAAGTTGTCAAAGAAACATGACAAAGAAATTGTAGTGTAGGAACATTTCTAATTATCTTTTAAAAGGAAATAAATGGTTGTTAGAATGCTCGCCAATAATCTATTTCAGGACTTTACTAAAAAACAACGTGTAAAAATGTAATGATCAAAGATTGACAAAATCAGTAAAATAAGTAAAACACGTGTGATACATCTGTAACAGGCGATTTATTTATTTTTCTACTACTATTATTTTTATGGTTTTACTTTGGTTAGATTATGTTTTTGTTTAAATACACTCTAAAAAGCGTGTTTAGCAATTAAACATTATTAACTAATTTAAACATGTCTAGTTCCTAAACACTAGGAAAGTTGGTATTAATTAATAAACGGAACGCATTAATTGCTAAACACAGGTATTTTAATGCTTTGTCAACGTTTTGTCAAGAATTCCCCGCGCTGATTGGCCCTTTGGATTGAGCGTGGGGCGACTGAACAAAACAAGTTACAAACGCCATCTTTCATCTTTCATCAACCTTTTTATACCGCAGAACCCATTGCTATATAGGATTCTAGCCAGACAATCGTCATTGGGCAAACTGTGGGTTCGAATCCAACACTCGGAAAACACTGAGTATATAGTGCCATATACACGTCGGTATAGGGCAAAATTACCGGGGTAAATCAATTGTTTATCACCCGAATCAAGAATTTCATCAACCTATGGACCCAATGTTGTTTTAGTTGTCACTAAATATTTAATACCTAAACATCTAGTGTTTAAATTATAAACATCAAATGTTGTACTGCTAAACATTCTAAGTGTTTAGCAAAAGGACATGTTTCCAAAGTGATGGCAAGATAGTGTTTAGAGCCTAAACACTGTTTACAGTGTAATTTATAGCGTTCACCGTATTATTTATTATTACTACTAGTAATCGGTACAATTTAATTCATCCCCCTAACAAAACTTTAAAAAAAACTTAATCTTAACTCCCAAGGGAGCATACATCCCCATCTGTCTTGGCGCTGAAATCCACAATTTAAGTTGGTTCTGCTGTTTAGAGAGAAGACTACCTTTCCCAAAGACCGTAGCCACACCAACTCTACAACAAATTCTGTCACGAAACTGTCATATTAAATATTCAGATATCCTATGTAGATAGTAACTCCGTCATACTAAATAATCGGATGTCCTATATGTAGATTACCGGTATCACTCCTTCATTATTAAAAAGTCAAATAACTTATGTAGATTGTCACTCCGTCTTATTAAATATTCAGATATCCAGTGTAGACTGTCACTGTCATATTAAATATTCAGATATCCAGTGTAGAATGTCACTCTGTCATATTAAATATTCAGATATCCAGTGTAGACTGTCACTCTGTCATATTAAATATTCAGATGTCCTGTGTAGACTGTCACTCTGTCATATTAAATATTCAGATATCCAGTGTAGATTGTCACTCTGTCATATTAAATATTCTATCCAGTGTAGACTGTCACTCTGTCATATTAAATATTCAGATATCCTGTGTAGATTATCACTACATCACATTAAATAGTAAGATATTCTATGTAGATTGTCATAATTATTGTCACGTCATAATTATTGTCAACTATAATTAATTTTCCTATTAAGAAATGAATACAAATCCTTTATTACAACAAGGCCTATTGGCTTGTACATTTAAATCGTTCAGATTTCTTCCATATGGTTAATAAACTTACCTGTGTTTGCATTTGTCCAAAGATTTCCATCTACAGCGCTGGTTGCCTGAGGGTTAGGATGCCACGGATGGTCAGAGATATGCGTGGTCTGTAGGTTGCGCAAATCAAGGGCAAGACCTACACATGAAATAGTTGCTGTGTAAGTAAGGCAATTTACCAAATCATGACAAATCATGAATACAACATTATTAATAATGTTTTATGTATATTCGTACTAGAATACTTGATTCAATCGGTTTTCGCGTTTCTGAGAAAAATATGAGATTTCTCATTTCATGATCCTGGAAATATAAAGCCTATCCTAGGTTTTTGTTATTGACCTGCAATTTCCCTTTTTATCAGATTGTTGCTATTTTCCTTGTACCTTAATTAGTAGTAAATCACCACAAAAATCTAAATCAATGTATGGCGTGTCCTGTCAGCATTCATGTTGAAGAACAAAAATGAATTTCATGAATAGCTTTGTCCAATTCATCTTAATATTTTGCTAACAATGTTATGCATGTTGAGTTTATTGTAGCGTGGTTTCATCTATGGTTGATCTATCTTGTTATCCGTTAGATTTAGGCCATTTATTGATCAGAAAAACAACGATCAGCACTGTTATTGGCACATTTCTAAACTGTCACTTCGAGAACTCTCGGGAACGGGTCTCCCAATCTAGTAGCAGGGGCGTCTGCCTGGGCCCATATTCATAAAAGCCTGCTAAGCCTAGTTGGCAACTAAATTGGCCCCTAACTGCCAATTAAGCCTAGTTGGATACTAAGTGTTATTCATAAAATGCCGCTAAGCTTAGTGGACTGCTAAGTTGTCTGATAACTTTAGAGGTGATCTTGGGTACCTCTAAGTCACTAGTTGACAACTAAACCCTTCATTTGTATGTTTGACTCTGTGTTCACGATGCTGAGAACATAGAACTGTCTGTACATTGCATTCGATAGGCGCACACACACAGTTCGTGCATGCACAGATCTATTGTTAGACAAATAAACATGCCACTCATATTGAAAGTGAACCTTACCCATATTGTGTTTTGTGGTTTGGAACAATGCCAATTGCTAAGTTAACAACCAACTAAATCCTAGTTGACAACTACCTGGCACTGTCCCTAGCAGGGTTTTATGAATATGAAAATAGCAAGAAACTATGGAGCAGGCAACTAGGCATTTAGCAGCCTGCAAAGGCCTAGTTGGCTGCTAGTTTAGCAGGCTTTTATGAATATGGGCCCTGGATACTAGCCTGAAGATCTGACGTCACGCTTTGAGCTAGAGGCGCGTGAATTTCGCCAGATACTGGCCGTGCAGCCGCCATATTTTCCCCAATGCTCAACTTTCACCTTGCTAGCGCGCAAGCCTCGAAGCGTGACGTCAGATCTTCAGCACAACGCATTAATTAACGTATCAAATGAAATCCTTTGAGTGGTACGCCTGGAGCCTGTCTATATCCTTGATGATAGGATATAGACAGGGGACTAGTCTACCTGGATACACACACTGATCTCTATACTAACTGGATAGGAGATCGCGCCAACGTCAACGTACTACAACACTCTTAGTCCAGACTACTTTTTTGGGGCAGCCTATTGTATGACATTGCAATATCTGCTTGTCTGCAAATAAATACTGGTGGGTTAAGGATTGGGGCGGGGTCAAAGTTCGGCTCTATGTGTTTCCCCACGATCGATTGAGTATCTTGGAAATGATCTAGGGATAATAAATTGGTATTTAAGGTCCTCCTTACCCCCTTGGCCTCCCTAGGGGGACGGAGTTGAAGAATCGCTGACAAGGTGCGAAAGAACTGACAGCATTAGCATACCCCAAGTTTTCAGAGACTGGTTTGTGCGAGGTCATTTTTCAGATGCAATTGCTAGCCAGTCGATCCGTGAGGGTAACTTCAGAGCCAATCCATCAACTTTAGAGGAAGCTATCAGGGCAGCGTTGGCTTCAGAAAATTTCGAAAGGATAGAGGCTCATAGGACAGGTAACAAACATGAAAGGAAGAAATGCAGGATGCAGGATTTGGATGAACAGGTCTGTGACACTGTGAATATACTAGCAGAAGTAGCTTTATTATAATTGTAACATAAGTTCTACAAGAGCTAGCTATCTTTGCAAGTATTTTCTTGAGGTAGTTTAAGTATTTCAGACAGGTGTGAAAATTTGTTAGGTGGCACTAAAAAAATAAAAAGTCCTCCTATGTGGCATGGTCGATTACCAGGATTTTGGCGGCCATTTTGAAAAAGCGCCCTCACAGCCTCACCCACCAACAGGCAATTTGCAGACAACCTGATTTCAATAGCTCTATGGTCATGGTTTACACAAATATTTGTCTTGAAAAATCCCCGGGGAGAGTGGGGTGGTGGTACCCCACGGACTACTAGGTATGCTTTGAAGAAAGAAGATGGTTTTGTAACATAAACAAGTGGGAACAAGAAGGGCCTGCATATAAAAAATAATAATAATTGAACAAAAAGCTGCAGAGAGATGAATAAATACTGATAAGTTTTAATTGGAAAATAAACAAATTCGTGTGTGTCGTGGTGGAAAACATATGTATACCAAAATTCAGAATGGAAAATGCAAAAGGGGTGGGGTTAATGAGGGTTGTTTTTGTAATTATAGATGGCATGCTAAATGAGATTTGTTATCACTTTCTTTATAACTCATTTTAATTATTATAAACTATTAAAAAGGCCTTTGAGAAAATATCGTATTGATTTAATTTAATGCTAATGTAAAGGATTGGTAATTAAAAAATGTATCCAATTCATTGATTTGTAATGTGAACTTACTTGCGGTTATGATTTCATAGAAATTATTTTGTCTGATGTGCTTTCAATTTCAAGATAATCTCTAATTTCCATTTCGAATAAATTTCATATAATGAATACACAAATAAATGTTCACTATTTTCTTGTGACTGACAAAATGTAATAAGCTGAATCATTCACAGGTTAATTGATTAATGTATAATTTGATCCAAAGATAGTATGCATACTCGTAGAAGCAGTTTTTCCAACATTACCAATGTTGTAACTCCCCTTTAAGAAAACATGGCCTAGAGAAACCTGGAATACGTCAGAGGCAAATAAGCATTTAATTACAAGAAAACCTTTTGTATTTTTGTAAATGTTGCCATTTGTGTCTGATTGGAAGTCTGGTTTCGTGGATACATGCTAAATTGGATACATGCTAAGTGCATTCAGTAAATTGTGCAATTGATGACACATTTTTGTTTTCATTTTGAATGTTTGCTTTTGCTAGTTGAAAAGTTACAGGGCTACTGACCTTTCTCATTTTGTGGACAAAAAACAACTGCCACTGGATCAGGCTAGTTTTGTCATATTGATTACAGTTCCTTGTTTAATATATTTTAAAATTAAAACTGGCTTTTTGGCTTTTTGCTAGTTGAAAAGTTACAGGGCTACTGACCTTTCTCATTTTATGGACAAAAACGGGTACCCGACGGATACCCGACCGAAACTGTCATTACCCGGTTCTATTTTCATTTTCGGACTTAATGTTCGAGCAATGCGAATAGAAATCTGTGACTCTTGAACAATGTAATGTTTACACTTTTACAATTTTATTTGTCAAGAAGAGATTCAAGAGATTAAACTCTGATAAAGCCTTTGTGGACAGTTTAAACACACTTTCCTCCAACTGTTTTTGATGTACATTGTATCGAATCGTTAAGACTGCCAAGGGCCTGGAGCAGCTGCTTGAAATGTCAAAGACTGACACTTTTGTAGCGATTTTTACAGTTTTATTTCAGAAATAACTTTCAGTAAATACAATACTTATGTCACTAAGATGTTTGAGTTTAATCCAGTAAAGAAAAGAACGATTTAAATATGTTAACCTCTGTATTATAAACGTAAATTTTTTTATGATTTATTTGTACACAGGCATGTTTAAAAAAAATGAAAACGGGTATCTGGTTATCCGAAGTTTCATCATATCCGGGTATATCCGATTCTAAAAATGCACAGCCCTAAAATATTTTCTTATTAAAATTGTTGTTTACATTTGTAAAAACTGTTTTGTGGAATCGTTTATTAATATTATATTGTAGAGCAAATTAAATATTTTATTCAAAAAGAGCCCTCCTATAAATTATATTTATCACCAAATTAATCGCCCTTTCATTAATTACTTAATTATTATTATTTTATAAATAATGGGCAATTACTAAACATGACCAATGCATATTAAATAATGATTGGATACCTAGTCGCATCATGGTTGCATGCAATCAGGATTAATACGTGTGTTGCTTTGAAATTGCTGCGTGTGACATGCAAGTTGACTCAACAAAAGTTGCCCGGGTTAAATTGCTACCAACTTGGTTACCTTTAAATTGCCCAGTGTGACAAGGCCTTAACACTCATACACTCGGTTAAATGTCTTTATCTTTGTTACCTTCTTAGTGACATGGCTAGTCCAAGCAAGGAATTTTGAAAGGGTTTGCCCAAATGGCATTTTGTCAGCGGCGGCGCTGGGGGTGGGGGGGGGGCAAGGGGGGAAATGCCCCCGGTTACTTTGTTTGCCATCCCCCCCAATTTGCTCCCCCAATTTTTTCCCCGATGGTAAGTCAATGCTTTTTCAGCAGTACAAAATTACATTAAAGATTAATGTTTACCCCCTTAAATTTAAGCTTGCCCCCTCTTGTCCCCCCAGTTTAAGAGGTCTGGTGCCGCCGCTGCATTTTGTGCGGGCTTCATTTTGTTGAAACCCCATAGTTAGTTTCCAAGATGGGCAGCAGGAGTGGGTGCAGTGTGGGTTTTTTGTGGGCTGATTTATGTAAATAAAGGTTGTTTTCCTCAATAATAAAGGTAACATATTGAGTAAATCATTGTTTAGTGTGATTTCTCAGGTGGATTTCCTGGGATATTTTGATTATAATTTGTAATTATTGTTCATCTAGCAAATTCAGGTTGAGTTTTCGTCAATAAGGGAAGTAATTAACAGTTAAATTAAAACCCGTGACCATCACTGCAAAGTACATGGGAATTTGGTCTATATATACTACACATGTACATATGTATTATGTACAGGAGTCCTACTACGGACCGAACGATCTTCTATATTCAAAGTCCACAACCCACCCCAGACTGAAGGATATCCTACATCTTAAGTGTCACCCACACTCCCTCTCCCTGTGCTCGTTAACAACTGATTCAGTTCAGTGAGCACACACTCCTCTGCCCACTCCAAGGATCCCAATTCGACAGTTTCCCGCCTGCACGGTTCAAAATCTGCAATGGTGCAGGTTTCCTCTAATGCGGCGTTCACACAGTGCCGATTATGGCTCCCGTTTGAGATCAGACAGCGCTACGACACGAAAAGTGAAAAAGTCGGATTACTATCCTCAATGATCTGGAATGTCCTATCATTGTCTGAACGCAGTCGTATACGTTCGTAACAGAGTCCTACGGATCGGGAAAGGTCCAGAGAGGTCGGCCAAGCACTCCCGACAGTAGGTGCGTCCCGTAACATTCGGGAAACTCAGCCGATTTTGTCTAGTCGGATTACAATCGTGACTATGTCGTGACAGATTCTGCTGTATCTGATCAAAATCGTAACAATGTCCTGTGTTGTCTGGACGGTGTCTGGACGGTGTCCTGTGGATCGGGACGCTGTCGTGATGAACGGGCATGATTTGGAGAAATTTTTCATTGCCGTTTCTGTGGCCGAGCGGTCTAGCGCACCGAACTCAAGTTCTGGTGTTGCCAGCAGCAGGGTATGGGTTCGAGCCCCGGTCGTGACACTTGTGTCCTTGAGCAAGGTACTTAACCATAATTGCTTCGTCCTTCGGATGGGACGTAAAGCCGTAGGTCCCGTGTGTTGCATAATGCACGTGAAGTGGATTGTCGTGCGGTCTAGCGCACTGAACTCAAGTTCTGGTGTTGCCAGCAGCAGAGTGTGGGTTCGAGCCCCGGCCGTGACACCTGTGTCCTTGAGCAAGACACTTAACCATAATTGCTTCTCTCCACCCAGGGGTTAAATGGGTACCTGTGAAGGCAGAGATGGTTTGCTCTATATGCGCTAGAAATGGCAGCAATTGAGCTGTATACTCCCCAGGGAGCTGAGATGGTTTCAGGAATGATTTATGAGCCTTATGAGCCTTATGAGCAGGGATAATAATATAATGCGCCTTGAGCGCCACTTAGTTGGTGGATACGTGCGCTATATAAATCTATACATTATTATTATTATTAGATCTTGCCGAATGCGAACCGTCTTTGCCGAATCCGTTCCGGAAGTCCCGGCAATAATACCCACGTCATAGTCCCGACAATTACAGAACACGATACGACTGCGTCCAGACAAAGCCGTTTGCAATGCGGTACAGCAGACTGTGATAGGATTGCGTTCCGACAGTGTCCCGATCATCCCGAATATGGCGACAGTTGTAGGATTCCAGATGCGTGGATTTCCAGATTCGGCTGAGCTGCTCACGTCTGGAGTATAAAAGGCTCACGTGTGTGTGTGTGTGTGTGTGTGTGAACGTACACACCATTCGTTGTGGGGTCCAAAACACAATAGAACAATTGGACCCCACAAGGTAACTATAGAAAATCTTGTACCCCACAGGAGAATTATAAGGAAAAGGGATAATAGAACGAACAAAGGAATACCCCACAAATCAATGTGCGTGAGGGTGTGTGTGTGGGTGTGTGAACGTACACACCATTCGTTGTGGGGTCCAAAACACAATAGAACAATTGGACCCCACAAGGTAACTATAGAAAATCTTGTACCCCACAGGAGAATTATAAGGAAAAGGGATAATAGAACGAACAAAGGAATACCCCACAAATCAATGTGCGTGAGGGTGTGTGTGTGTGTGTGTGTGTCATTCAGTGACAGTACTTTGACCGGTCCACCATGAATGCTGCTCGTAGGCTGAGACTTCTGCAGCAGGTTGCTCTCATGGAAATGGAAGAAGAAGAAGACCTTCTGTTTGGCAATTATTATTTGAACAGAAGGGCACTGCGACCCGGTAGAAATAGAAGATACTGGGTCAAGCCCTGGATATCCAGAAGGGAGCAGCTCGGCCAGTATGACACATTGATGAGGGAGCTGAGAGAAGAAGATCCAGAAGCTTTCATCAACTACATGAGGCTGCCCATGGAACTGTACGATGAAGTCCTGGCTCGGATCACACCCCTCATCACCAAACAAGATACCTGGTGGAGGCAAGCCCTTGATCCAGGACTGAAGTTTGCCTGTACCATGAGGCATCTGGCATCCGGCGACAGTTACAGCAGCATAAAGTGGAACTTCAGGGTTCCCAGTAACACCATCTCAATGTTTGTCCCTGAAGTCTGCCAAGCCATCATTGATGAGTACGCTGCAGAGGTAACCGCCTGCCCCACTACCCCAGCGGAGTGGAAGGAAATCGCAAATGAATTTCTCCGCAGATGGAACTTCCCACATGCGTGCGGTGCCTTGGACGGAAAGCACGTTGCGTGCAAGTGCCCACCAAATACCGGATCTACCTATCATAACTACGAGGGCTTCTTCTCCATAGTCCTGATGGCCCTCGTAGATGCGGACTATACATTTATCTGGCTTGATGTTGGGCCAGATGGAGCAGCTTCAGACGCACAAATATACAACCAGTGTGAGCTGAAAGAAGTCCTGCAGAACAAGACCATTGGCTTTCCTGATCCTGAGCCACTTCCTGGAGATGACAGAAATATGCCATACTTCTTTGTTGCTGACAATGCCTTTCAACAGAGAACTGACATGATGAAGCCTTTTCCTTTCCGTAAGATGACAGTAGAAGAAAGGATCTTCAACTACAGGCTGTCAAGAGCACGCAGAGTTGTGGAAAATGCGTTTGGCATATTGGCTCAGAGATTTCAAATACTGTTGTCTACCATGCAACACACTCCTGACAATGTGAAAATCATCGTACAGGCTTGTGTCTGTCTCCACAACTTAATGAGAATACGCTACCCAAACATGAACATCAACCAAGTTGATCGTGAAGATGTCGAGGACGCAAGGATCGTACCCGGAGAATGGAGATTGGGCCGAAACATGCTTGACGTTGTCAATGTTCAGGGTGCTAACCGTGCAACAATGCAGGGAAGAAGCAGAGACAATATCTCAAACATTATCTTAACTCTGCCGCTGGATCTGTACCTTGGCAGATGAGGATGATCAACCCTCGCCGTGAATGAAGTCCATTATAAAATGACAGAATACTATGCTATTATGTGTCACATCTTGTATATATCATTGGACTTTAAAATTAACAGAGGAATTTCACTTGTGACATTACTTATTTTGTAGGAAAATAAAATGTTGTTTAATGTTTATTAAAATTTATTTCTAATTTTGAATAGGAAATTAATTCGGGAACTCCTAGTTTGGACTACTTTATAATTAAAGGCCACTTGTTTGGCAAGAAGTTAAAGTTAAAATTTAATAAGTTTAATAAAGTTTAAAAATTAAAATTTCATACAAGAACAAACAAATTAAATTTTCTGACAACACAATATATTTTTAATCATGAACAATTACAAATAAAATGCGACAAGTTGAAATTCAAAATTATAATAATAATGACACAAATTACCAATCAGAAATATTTCCTGAAATATTCTCCTTCAATAAAACAATTTGGAAATTTAAAACGTCCTTATGAGGTTTTGTCCTTATCATGTCAATCACCAGACCCAGGTTTCACAATGGCACCAATTTTGGCTAAGTCACTATTTGATGTGATAGGAGGAAGGTTCACAGGGTCGGAGAATGTGATATCCAGCAAACTATCATCCTGTTCACCTGAGACCACGGTTGAGGTCGTGACATGTTGTGGCCGACTCTGAGCAGATGAGGAGCCCTGGTGTACGTGAAGTGCAGGTGGACTTGGTCCCTCCGTGGCCCAGGAGCCAGTGTGAGATCCAGAGTAGCCTCCGCGATACGCGGCACCATAACCAGCAAACTGCTGCGACTGCATGCTGCTAAAATGACAGAAAAATAACACAGCATTAAGTAAAAGTGCCATAAATAAATATATAAATAAAGTTTAATAAATGTCACATTTTATCATTTTAGAAAATTACATTTTAATATACAGATATTATATTTACCTAGTTTCTGGCATGCTTCTCGGGCGCTGCTGCTGGGAACACTGCTGCGGGAACTGCCACAGGTTTTCAGGGTTGAGTGTAGGGTCCCAACCCCCAGCACCACTGGAACTCATCATGCTGCCATAGCTGGCTTGCTGGGACATATGAGCACTGGACACAGGCTGGAATGTGGCTTGCTGTCTATGTGCTGATGTGGAGGTCTGTGACTGGGTCTGTGACTGAGTCTGTGGTTGAGTCTGTGGCTGAGTCTGCGGCTGGGTAGTTGGTGTTGACAATGTGGAGGACATCTGCAAGTTGTCGTTTTGTTCGTCAAACGACACAAGAATCGGGGTAATCTTCTTCTTAAAACTGAAAAGACAGAAACATAAAACAATATAAGTTATAATGCAATAAATAATAAACAATATAAATAAAATGGTTATTTGGTCAATAATTTGTGCAATAAATTTAATTAAAAAGTTTATTGCAAAAATTTGGAATATCATATTTACCTAGGCCACAGGGATGGGTGCAGACTCTCGGCCACAGACTCGAACCAATTGCAAAAGCCAGATCTAGCCGAGTCTAACTTCTTGGGGGATGATATAATAGGGGCGACAGCAGTAGCCATGATCTCAGCTCGGAACTGGGCTGTTGCGTCGGCCCTCTCCTTCATGTGGCTGAAGAAGGCAGCATCCTGCTCCTTCATTTTCTGCGCATGTGTCTTCTTCTTGCCGCCCGTGGAGGAAGGAGGCGCCTGCTCTGGGTAAGTAGTCGTGGGAGTTGCTACAGGTGCTACAGGATCTTGACGTCCATCAAGTAGCATATTGATGTCGGCAATGTCCTCGTCATGCCTCTGCTGCATGTCCTGCGTTGATTCCTCATCTGCAATGGAGGACGCAGCATCGTCTCCAGTAGGGCTGTGCGTTTTCGGATATTTTTGGAACCGGATACCCGCAATCAGAAAAGTTCGGATACCCGGATACCCGTTTTCATCCTTGTTGAAAACATGCCTCCTTTGGTGTACAGATACATGTAAATGTTCACAAAATCTACCATTATAATACAGAGGATACCATATTTAATTTGATCTTTATTAAAGCATAACATTTCGGTGACAAAAGATTGTATTTACTGAAAGTTATTTCTGAATTGAAAGCGTAAAATTGCTACAAAAGTATCTGTTTTTAATAACCCAACTTACAATATACCATAAACAGTGAACAACAGAAAAGCCCAATTGATCACACGCGCGCACGCACGGCCGGTGCATCACACAGACAGCTACAGCGGCCTCACACGTGATAACGTCATGACTACCATTCAGAAGACATGGTGTGTCCGTGATCAGAGCGCATATATGCGCATCCGTATAGCAAGTTGACTTTGATGTTCATGTCACAAAACACGTGTTGAATAATGTCATTGGTCAATCAAAGACTATGTGGGCGGAACTAAGGCGATGTGGGCGTAACTAATCCATTGTGGGAAAACGATCCATGTGCTTTTGCCTTGCTGCGCCCCTGCCTTCTAAATAAGGATATCCCGTACGACATGATTTTGTGTACTAAAATAATATTTAATATTATGAAACTGCAAAATATTACGAATCTAATATCAGAACTTCAATATTTCTATCACAGTAAACTTTAGTTAAATGTCAATAAACCTGTCAATAAACCTCGTTTCCTGAAAGAATGAATTTATATGAGACCTAGCTAGGAATAATTAAAAACAACATCTACCACTACTACTAATAATAAAGCTAAACAATTATTTTAAGAATTAAGATTATTTTCAGGACCCAATATTTCTTTTTCAAAATCGGTTGAGGTTTACTGATTGTTATTCATTGATAAGTTCACTTTGGTGGGGTGGCAGTTATGCGGGCGTTCATTGCCAGGAATACCAGCATGTTCATGTTATTGGGCGTTAAGCAGCTCCAATTTGCAGTGACGATATTTCCCGCGGTGGAAAACACTCGTTCGGAGGGCACTGACGTTGCTGGAATACCAAGATACTTCTTGGCGATCCTTGCGAATGATGGAAACCAAACAGCGTGTGATCGCCACCAATGACATGGATCATCACTGAGCCCAGCTGGTTTGGTTTCAAAGACAATGACCGCCTAAACACCTCCCTTTTTATGTCTTTCTTTTGAAACAAATTGTCACCTTGTCGGCAAACGTAATACACAAGAGAGCTCAGTATCAGTGGGTAAATAAATGTAAATGTTGGTGATACGCTGAGGGATGGTCGGTGGCACATCAAAATAATTACACAACAAAACCAATTTCAGCAGCACTTTATTAGGACAACGAATAGTGTGGACGTCCCCTATAATAAAATCCCCTCTATAAACACATTATGGAGCACGCTCCTTTTGCAGACATGAAGCAGCAGTAATTGTCCCACTAATCCAATTACTGTGAACAATAGGCAAACATTCCACCCTGCGCAGCTAGTTTGATACTTGTTTGTAGCATGCCGCAGCAAGGCTATTTGAGTCATATAATGATTGGATACAATGTATCTGTATGGAAATTTCCGTAAAATACGACAAAGGCGTTATCAGAGTGAAATCTTTTAAATAAAATTGCTCCTAAAAGCGTAAACATTACATTGTTCAATCATGGAGGAAGGAAATTTCCTTCCTCCATGGTTCAATAGTCAAAGATTTCTGTTCACACCGCTGAAATGGTAAGTCCCAATTTTAAAAAGTCGTTTACGGGTACTCGGAACCGAAAAATGGAACCGGGTAATGACAGTTTCGGTCGGGTATACGGATACCCGGATACCCGGCACAGCCCTAGTCTCCAGTCTCAGCAGCAGCAGCAGTAATTTTCCCCTTAAGCTGAAAATACAGAAACAAACATAATACATAATTTAATTATTGAACACAATAAATCTGAAAATAATGAAATTTTATTACACATACATGTGTATATGTAAAATTTTAAATATGAAATAGTATTAAAAATGTATCCAAACTTAAAATATTTTTACATTTTCAGCATGGATAAACATTGAATAAATACATTAAGTTATTTGCATAATACTTACACTAACAGGCGTCTTCTTCCTCACACGGTGGATGTATGGCTTGAGAAATTTAAGGTTATCCAATATCCACTTCTCACGGTCAGTCAGTTCTGCTCCTGATCCAGAGGTTCGGGCAACCAGTTTACCATACCTCGTACGTACACTGTCGTACCAGGTCAACAAACATCTAACTGGAAATACAGAAAAGAAAACCAATGTCATTATAAGAAATATATAAATGCTCATAAATCTCATAACTAAATCTCATAATAACTAACTATCTCTGAAGTAGAATGAACACAAAAAGCAAGCAATTTAAAATGAATTTCAGCTTACCTTCAAATCCTAAATTGTTGGCCTGTGCCTGCCAAGCTGTAGTTTTTCCTGATTTATCCTTATACTGCTTTGATTTCATGTCGTAGATAAATCTGTTCTCCTGGAGCCATTCTATCATCTTGTCCTCATCCTCTTCAGAAATGAAGCCACTGCTCCGAGGTTTCTTGGGCAGAGAAGCAGAGGCAGAAGTAGCTGTTGAGGTAGAAGCAGTATGTGTAGTAGTCGTGGCTGTAGAAGTAGGTCCAGTAGTCCCACCTGTGGTGACCACTGCAGGAATGGTAACGGGCTCAGTCTCACCACTGTGGACTTGCTGGACTTCTTCAACTGGCTCACTATCACCACCAGACTCTTCAGCAGATGAATGCATAGGAGAAATAGAAATAGGCTTCCTTTCCTTGGTTGTCTTGCAGCTTTCACAGGCTTCTTCTTAGCAGGCATAGTGAAGTAACTTAATCCTTATAAAGATGAAATTATATAATTTAAATGGAGACAATCTGCCAATAACTGACGGCGATGTTCCTTGTAGAACTGCTGAGACTGGAGTGAGAATCCGCCGTTTCGCACGATTCTTTTAGGACCGGACTATCACGTGACTAACGGTTTTCTAACGGATGTCTTCCGTCAGCGTCGGTTCACTGTCCGGTCACTGTCTGATCTCTGTCGGATCGCATTCGGGAGAATCGGGACGCTGTCGGGACAGATTCGGTCGTTTGTTACCATGCGGAAGATACAAATCGGATCAGATTCGGATTGAGAACGGGAGAATCGGGACCAATTCGGCTGGAAACGGCTGAATCGGGACGCTTCCTGAACAATATCTGATTGTTGTCGTGATTAAATAAATGTTTTTACAAATTTGTGAATTTCCCGCCACGAATCACAGGATCTTGATCAGACTTTTGACAGATTTTAATCGGGAATGGTCTTATCAAGGACGGCAGTAAACATCCTGAATGTGTGACTGAGGCTTAATAGACTGCATTGCAAGAGGTGTTGCATGGTTTGAGCCTCAATCCCACACTCACAAAATGTTGGGTTGGTGGAATATCCCCATTTGTTTAGTGTAACTTTAGAGAGGCCTACTCCAGTTCTAAGTCTGTTCAGACACTTCCACGTAGCCCAGTTGTTATCGGCTCCAGGAGGAAGGTCTTCATCAGGTGGAATTTTCATCGCTAATGGTTGTGGAAGACTGATAAGCCTTTCTTTCCACAAAGCGATGCGAGCTTTTGAAGGTGTTGATGTTGTCTCCAGAGGAGTAACACTGTTCATGAAGCTTTTTCTTGACTTAAGACGACTGGGTGTATGTAGATGACCATACAAAGGGTGTCTCTCATCTGATGCTTGCCGAAGTCGCTCCTTCTTGCTAGCTACCGTTCTTCTTATACACGGAGGAGCAATTCCTGCCAGTATGTATAGGCTGTCGGTGTTTGTTGGTTTTAAGCAACCAGTAATATGTCGGCAGGTTGCATTCAGGGCGATGTCTATCTTCTTGGCATGGGCAGATCTTTCCCATACCGGACAGGCATATTCAGCAGTAGAATAGCATAGGGCAAGGGCACTGGAACGTAACGTCTTTGGACTTGCACCCCATCTTGTATTGGTAAGCTTGCGAATGATGTTATTCCGTGCGCTCACCTTTGCCTTCATCTTCTCAATGTGACTTTTGAAGTTAAGGCATCGGTCAAGGGTGACTCCAAGATAGACTGGAAACTCACAGTGGGTAAGTATTGTTCCAGACCAAGTTACCTTAAGTTGTCGTTTGGCTTCCCTGTTTCTGAGGTGGAATGCACATACTTGCGTCTTTGATGGATTTGCGCGTAGATGGTTTGCTTCATAGTATATTGACAATTCCTTTAAGGCCTCAGAGAGTGTTTTCTCAACTGTGTTGAAATTAGTACTTTGGGCAGTGATACACAGATCATCAGCATATATGAAGCGCCGAGTGACATCATCTAATGGTTGATCATTCGTATAGATGTTATATAATAGTGGTGCAAGTACACTGCCTTGAGGAAGACCGTTTTTTTGTCTGCGCCACATGCCACGCTTCCCTCCCAATTCAACAAAGAATCGGCGGTTCTGAAGCATACTTTCTATCAGCTCAGTTAGATGGATGTCTTTCGTCATCTCTAGGATCTTGCAGAGAAGGCGTCTATGATTTACAGTGTCATATGCTGCTGACAGGTCTACGAAAACAGCACCAGTTATCAATCCATGCTCGTAACCATCTTCGATATGTTGGGTGAGGTTGAGCAATTGACTTGTTGTTGATTTACCAGATCGGAACCCTGCTTGTTCTGGAATTATCTGCTCATCTATAGCTGGTGTCATCCTGTTGAGAATCAGGCGTTCAAACAGCTTATAGGTGTGACAAAGCAATGAAATTGGCCGGAAACTCTTAGGATCTAAAGGATCTTTTCCAGGCTTCAGTAATGCTATGACATGTGCTTTCCGCCAGATGTTAGGTAATTTGGATGTTGTCAGGCAGTGATTATATAAATCAAGAAGCCACTGTTTTGTTTGCTGTCCAAAATGTTTAATCTGCTCGGTTGCAATGTTGTCAAGACCTATTGCTTTACCAGGCTTTAAACTAGATATACCGTTTTCTAGCTCTTCCATGGTGAAAAGACTAGTAAAGCCAGGGTCGTCACTATACTTCTGTCTATCTAGTGAGGCTCTTGGTTGTTTTTTGGTGCCTTTGCCATTGATAAGCAACTGGTGTGCAACTTGGTTTGCAGTCACATTAAAGTGTTGGGTGGCTTTCTTCGGGTCACCTCCGAGTTTACGAATAAGAGACCATGCTTTCTTACTATTTTTGGAGAGGTCAGTTGTTTCGATTAGTGTATTCCAGGTGTTCTGACGTGCTTGAGAGATGTCTAACATCACCTTCTCGCCGGTAGATATGGCTTCCTCCGAGAAGGGATCGGTTTCAAACAGTGATACATACTCCTCGTAGAGTTTAGCACTCTCCTTAGTAAGACCTGATATATAGTGTACTTAAAAACTGATTATAGATTTAATTATCATTCCAATGCATACATTAAAGATGATGGACCGATCTTTTGCCTATTTGACCCGAAAAAATCTATTTAAAATCCAAATAGGTATTTTGATGGGGTCTAGAAAGTTACAACCTTTTATTTGAGCCATCACACGAAAAAAAACCGCCAATGATAAGTTACAGTGAATTAAAACGCCCAAAATGAATTATTGTCGGGACCCGACAATAAATCACGTGACCAAATCCTTATTGGAGTTTTGTAATTATTGCTATTATTTTTAAGGTTCCTGATCATAAAAAAAATTTAAGTGAAATTATTTTTCGTTAGAGCGGGTGATACTCTCCGAAAATTCGTTCACTCATAATTTTTATTTTTATTTTTATGTTTGGGGCTAAAGATCGGGCAATGACGGACGGCATGGCTCAAGTCCGGAGGATCCAGCATTACGGTCATGCTCCGTATTCCTCGTGTATTACCAAATACGCACTATTTGGCAAATGTATTAGTCAAAAAAAAGAAGAAAAAATTACCGTAACTTCTAAATTATGTCCGATGACGTTCAACAAAGATTTGGTAGTCGTATATGTACCATGCATGTGTATGACCACAGAGGCAATCTTTGGCTAATAATGTATCACACCGAGATTCAAAATTCAGCGTGTGCTTCACAGCACTAGCCGGTCAACCATGCCTGACGGACGGCGTGGCTCAAGGCCGGAGGATCCGATATTATGGTCATGCTCCGTACTCCTCGTGTATGACCACAGAGGCAATCTTTGGCTAATGTATCAGTCAAAAAAGGAAGGAAAAAAAGAACCGCAATTTACAAATCATGTCCGATGACTTTGAATGAAGTTTGGTATAGTCGTAAATGTACAATGTACGACATTTTAATTGATATCTTGCTGAAATTATTTAAAAAAAGTACAGTTGTATAAACAAATTTGAAAGAACACAGTTGGACACTATACTGTTTTACCCCCCGAAATTCAGAAAATTAAACCTCCAATTCACTCTTGTCTTTTGAAACTCCACACAAAATTAGCCATGATATCAGATAATGACTTTAAAGTACGTCTGTGATTTTCAACATCGTAGGTGACATCAAACCCTAAATATGAGGAAATTGTACCCCAATATTTAGTCAAAGTGCAACACACCGAGATTCAAAATTCAGCGTGTGCTTCACAGCACTAGCCAGTCAACCATGCCTGACGGACGGCGTGGCTCAAGGCCGGAGGATCTGATATTATGGTCATGCTCCGTACTCCTCGTGTATGACCACAGAGGCAATCTTTGGCTAATGTATCAGTTAAAAAAGGAAGAAAAAAAAGAACCGCAATTTACAAATCATGTCCGATGACTTTGAATGAAGATTTGGTATAGTCGTAAATGTACAATGTCCGACATTTTTGACATCTTGCTGAAAAAAAAAAAAAAGTACAGTTGTATAAACAAATTTGAAAGAATACAGTTGGACACTATACTGTTTTACCCTCCGAAATTCAGAAAATTAAACCTCCAATTCACTCTTGTCTTTTGAAAATCCACACAAAATTAGCCATGATATCAGATAATGACTTTAAAGTACGTCTGTGATTTTCAACATCGTAGGTGACATCAAACCCTAAATATGAGGAAAATTGTACCCCAATATTTAGTCAAAGTGCAACACACCGAGATTCAAAATTCAGCGTGTGCTTCACAGCACTAGCCGGTCAACCATGCCTGACGGACGGCGTGGCTCAAGGCCGGAGGATCCGATATTATGGTCATGCTCCGTACTCCTCGTGTATGACCACAGAGGCAATCTTTGGCTAATGTATCAGTCAAAAAAGGAAGAAAAAAAAGAACCGCAATTTACAAATCATGTCCGATGACTTTGAATGAAGATTTGGTATAGTCGTAAATGTACAATGTCCAAGATTTTAATTGATATCTTGCTGAAATTATTTTAAAAAAGTACAGTTGTATAAACAAATTTGAAAGAACACAGTGCAATAAGTAGTCTAACATGTATGTAAACAAAACAGGCATGAACATAAACCCGTAAGATGTGGTACCGTTATTTCCGATAGAAATTTGAAAGCCCTGTCCGATAACCATTATCATGTCTGCATGACTAATTGATGTCCACTTCCCGTTGCCTATCCCAACAATAATTGTACCAACGGCGGAGAGTCATTTAAGGGTCAAATACATACCCACAAGACCAGACGATATCAACTCTTTACCCAACCAAACTCATAGTTAAACACCCACATTTCGGAGGCTTCTATATCTGTACATGTATTTCTCTTTTTGCACGTGCCCCCCCCCCCCCGTGAATTTTAATATTAACCCAGACATCGGACAATAATTAATGCGGCAAATAAACACTGCACATACCACTCTGATTGCCATCACAGCGTACGTGCAATCTAAAAACGAATAGGGGTTAGTGGTTAGCGAACCGGGATGTATAGATGAATATGCATGATGAATATGCATGAGGAGTTAGAGAAGCGCGATGTTTTCTGCATATCAATGACAGTTCTACCAACGCCTGTCAACGCACCTACGAATATGGGTGATAATTACCAACGCCCGCCAACGCACCTCAACTATCAACAACGCTTGGAAATGCCTACAACGCGTTGCAACACTACACAACGCGTTGGCCTATTTTGATACGGCGCCTAAAACGTTGTTCTGGATCGATTGGAATTCTGCCGTACTGTATTTTAAACAACCATTTCACATAGGGGCCTCACTAATAGGGCAAACGTTCATATATGAACGTTTGCCCTATTAGTGAGGCCTCTCTTATGGCCCTGTCACACTGTTGCGTATCGTACTAGCGTATGGCAGCGTATGAAAATTATTACTCAAACGCTGGTATACGCTGACATACGCTAGGGGTACGTTAGGCATAGGTTGTATACGTTTCAAGCACGGTGGCATACGCTGGCATACGCTGGCATACGCTGAGGCAGAAATAAAATGTTAAGCATGCTTAAACATTTTGTGCGTATGCGGACGTATGGTTAATACGCTAAGCATACGCTAGGCATACGCTGAATACGCTAGAGGTACGATATAGGTACGTTACTCATAGGTCGAGTACGCTGGACATAAGTTGCCATACGTTGTGGAAAGGCCGCCGATTATATAGGCACTTTGTCACGTGATAGGCGGATAGGCGGTACGCTGGGCATGCGCAGTTCATACACTACTCAAACGCTAGCCATACGCAGAGAACGCTGGCCATACGCTGGTCATACGCTGTTCATACGCTGACATACGCTGGTCATACGCTGTCAATACGCTTGCCATACGCTACTCATACGAGTATGAGTGTCGTGGCCGAGCGGTCTAGCGCACCGAACTCAAGTTCTGGTGTTGCCAGCAGCGGGGTGTGGGTTCGAACCCCGGTCGTGACACTTGTGTCCTTGAGCAAGATACTTAACCATAATTGCTTCCTCCTTCGGATGGGACGTTAAGCCGTAGGTCCCGTGTACTAGATTAAGTAATGCACGTAAAAGAACCCAGAACACTTATCGTGGAAGTGTAAGGGGTTTACCCCGGTGTTTCTGGTTCACATTGCAAGCGCCCTTGTTTACAGGTTTCCTCAGGCTTTCGAGCTTACAGTGCTTAAGTGCGCTTTTCTGAGGCATCCCTTGGTTTCATTACCAGAAATGATTAATAATAATAATAATAATAATACGCTACTCATAGGTTCAATACGGTAAGTATACGCACAATTCTGTATTTTCAAGGGATTTTAGTGCGTATGAAAATTATATTATGAATTTTCATACGCAACTCTTACGTTTCTCTCATACGCAACAGTGTGACAGGGCCATAAACCACCATAATTGGTGTATGCGAAATTTGGCCTGGTTCCAATAACCACGTAATGTTAGTCCATGCTGTCAAAATGGATTTTATTGGCTAACTTTGTCAATCTTGATATGCTGAATTCCCAAAAATAGGGTGCCATTTTTTCATTGGCATCTTCGGCCGCCATTTCAAAATGGCCGCCATTTTGGACATATTTTCACAAAATTTTCGACTTTCTAACCAGTTAAACATTGTTATTTTACATTTAACGCAATATATTGAGTCTCGAATTCTCAATGTTTTATTAATATGTAGGGCCACGGCCGCCATTTTGAATTTTAAAGGGACAGCCATTTTGACTTTAAAAATTAATTTAACTTGCTAACAAACTAATATAACATATGCAAAGAGTTAAAGTCTACATCACGTTTGAAGAGGGCTGTTTGTGTCTTTTAAATCATTGCCAGCAACTTGTTATAATTTTGTAAGGCACATATTTAGGGCACCGGTGCCCTTTGGTTGATTGACATCTTCCAGCGCCATTTTGGATTTCTAATTTTCCCCGCTTGCTTAACTTTCTAAACACTTCTGTTTTAATAATATTTTTAGGGTATTTTATTTGTATTCACTTGACTAACTGGTGATTAATTACAGCACTGTGCAGTGGCGGCAGGTTGTATTTCAGACTGGATCATCATCGTCATCATCATCATCATCTTCGTCATCATCATCATCATCATCATCGTCATCATCATCATTTGTATAGCGCCGTCATTCTAGTTGCCTATTCTGAGGCGCTTGGAGAAGTGAAGAAAAATAAAAAACGAGAATTCACAGAATTTCATGAGGAGATGAGATGTAAGCAGATTTAAAGAGATTTGTCTTAAGTCTTTTGAAGTTCTGCATGTAGCCAAGTGTACGGAGTTGATGGGGGAGATCATTCCATAGTTTGGTGCACAAGAAATGAAACTTCTATCACCCGATGAAGAGTGTGTTCTTGGAACGCAACAGTTTGTTTGAGAATCTTAGATTAGGATGGGGATGGTATGCACACAGCATGTCTCGTATATACACTGGAGTTAAACCGTGAAGTGCTTTCCAAGTCAACAGTACGAGTTTATAATTAATTCTTTGTTTTATGGGTAACCAATGTAATGCTATAAGTGTTGGGGGTAATATGGTCAAATTTTCTCCCCCTGGAAAGAATACGTGCAACAGCATTCTGGGCATGTTTGAGATTCTTCAGAAGATACTGTGATATGCCAAACAGTAAAGAATTGCCGTTATCCAACCACGATGTGATTAAGGCATACACAACTATTGCAGCATCATCATCTGAAAGCACTTTCCGAATACTTCGTGTATTCCTTATTTGGGTGTACACAGATTGGCAGACTTTCTTGACATGTGAATCCATTGATAAAGTGTTATCAAACATGACTCCAAGGTTCCAGACAGATGTTGAGGCATTAATCTGAAATGTTGTCGACCTGTATCCGATTTACCTGAATTGTTTTATGTTGATATTTTGAAGACATAGTTATGAGCTTTGTTATGTTACCCCATGTAATTTGTACATGGGCCTTATGTGGGGCCTACATGGGTCCAACGTGGAATAAAAACGATATTCAAGTTGGCATTTAGTGGGCTACTAATATAGGTTCCATGTGGATAGCCCATGTAGTCTGAAGTAGGGTTTACCCTACTGGGGTCAAAAGATATTTAACCACCGGCGCCACTATGGTCCTCATGTTCAGTGGGGTCAACAAGGGTCCCATGTGGGGAAATTAATTACTGAGTTAATTTGGCACCAGAATATCCGTATACTATTCAGTAGCAATGGCATACTTTCATACGTCAAAGGTTGCTTGATGGGTTAACATTGACGGTGTGATATCCCAGTAAGCCCGAGGAGATTTGTCCGCCTGCATCACAATGGTCCACACAAGTTATTTGCAGCCTTTGGACCAGCATGTCATGAAACTGAAACTTGAAACTTGAAACTTGAAACTTAAACATTTCCTGAGTTGTCACTTGTTTTTATCAGGACAAATTTGTTTCCAGTTTCCCGCCCCCATAGCAATTACATGTACACTACCACATAAACAATATTATTTTAAGTTGTTTCCTTACTAAAAAATACTGATCAACATCCTGACATCCAGACAAACATTTCCTGACAAATATATCGTGTGTTTTATTATGAAATCTCTCCAGTTACCGCCTGTAACCCCAAGCAAATAAAACAAGGCACAAACGTGTATTTGACAAAAAAATCTACTACCTATAATCAACATAATTTTGGCAATACAAAATTTAGGCGTAAAAGTAGGCCTACTTTAACAATAATGGAAATATATCTAAAATTGCTGCCACGTTGAAATCCAAAATGGCAGCCAAAGATGCCAATTAAATGGCATCCTAACTATTGTCCTAAGGAATGAAAGCAAGTCCCAGATATGTAAACATTAATTTTACTCTCTTTGCTGTTGCTACCAGCTTGCTAGCAAGTCAAATTAAGAAAAACAAATCGAAATGGAAACTCCTTTAAAATTCAAGATGATTGCCTACGACATTTTGAGGCTTCAAGACCCAAAATACAACATTAAATATAAAGCAACAATGTATTTGGGTGGTCAAAGAGTAACACATTTGGGAAAAATATGTCCAAAATGGTGGCCATTTTGAAATCCAAAGGAGCCCTTTTGATTCTCTTTATATTAATATAATTATACTTTCACTGATAAAAGACACAAACAGGCCTTTTCAAACCTGATGCAGACATTGCCTAGACCTACTTAAACATAACCTTTCAACCACTTTGCTTATATCTTGAATTACGTTCTTGTCAGTTCGTTTCCCCCACACCTGATGCCCTCTCAAAATTCAGATGCCTAAGAAAATTACAAGGGCTTGCATAGTGCCCCTAAATGCCCTTTTATTAAAGTAACCCTATGTAGTCCTATATTCAACAGATGAATTCAGCCTGGACGGGGTTAAGCCGTAGTCTTTTACAACAGTTTACATTGACTGCATATACGGCTTAGTCTTGAGCCCAGACGTACTTAACTTTATACCTGCCTACCCTTATTTGGTTTTTGATCTTGATTTTAGGGAAAAAATCAAAAAGGTTGCCGCTATCAAATTAAGCTGGAACAAACAGCCATATGGACTATACGCGTAGTATACTGCGCGTAGTATATGTTTATATTATAAAAGTACTAAAACATTAAAAACAATTGCTTTGATAGTAATTTCTGGCCTATTTGTAACATTCAGACAATAAACAAACACATACATTAAGCTCTTTAATACGGAAGCGTATAGCTGCCAACATAAAAATAAATTGTCCTCCCAATTAAGTCGTACGTACGAGATAATAAGTCGTACGTACGAGATAATAAGTCGTACGTACGAGATAATAAGTCGTACGTACGAGATAATAAGTCGTACGTACGAGATATTAAGTCATACATACGAGATAATAAGTCGTACGTACGAGATAATAAGTCGTACGTACGAGATATTAAGTCGTACGTACGAGATATTAAGTCGTACATACGAGATATTAAGTCGTACGTACGGCGAAGAGGGTCAGCATGGCAGACTTGACAAATGCTGTGAAATTCTACTTCAGTTTAGGGTTTAATCATTCTGAAATACTCGAGTGCTTGGCTCGCATGAATGGAGTTGTGCTGAGTCTCCGTAGTTTACGGCGGATTCTGGCCAGTGCTCAATTATTTCGCAGGAAAAATCATTCTGATATTCTTGATGTTGCTTTATTCATTACGGAACAAGTTGAAAAGTCAGGACAGTTACATGGATATAGAATAATGCATTTAAAATGCATACAGGAGGATTTGTGGTGAGTCAAAATACTGTGAGACTGTTACTTCACATAATTGACCCCGAAGGTATTTCACTTCGGAAGAGACATCGATTGAGGAGAAGAACTTATACAAGTCTGGGGCCTGATTTCATTTGGCACGTCGATTCATACGACAAATTAAAACCATACGGAATCTGCATAAATGGTTCTATAGATGGATTTTCCAGACAGATAATTTGGATGGAGGCATTTACTACCAATAGCGACCTAGCTGTGGTTGCGAACTACTACATGAACGCTGTTAAGTCAAGAAAGGGTTGCCCGAAACGGGTAAGAGCAGACCGCGGTACGGAAAACTCTCACATGGAGCATATGCAAACGTTTTTAAAATACGACCACCAAGATGAATATGCTCGCAAAACTTTTCTGTACGGTTCAAGCAATCATAACCAGAGGATTGAATCCTGGTGGGGTTTCTTCCGCAAACAGTGCGGTCAATTTTGGATGAATGTATTCCACACCCTCAAAGATACTGGCAGTTTTTCTGGTGATTTTTTGGATAAAAATTTGATCCAGTTTTGCTTCCTGCAAATGATTCAGGTGAGATAATTTGACGATTTTGATAAATACACCATTCTCACGCATACGAATTTTAATGTTAAAACATTATTTGGAGCTCGGCTTTCCCTTTCCACCATGCCAGGATTGACATTAAATATTCAATGTAATAATTGTTAATACAGCATTTATAAAATTTAAAAATGAAACGAACAAACAAACAAACAAAAAGAACAAAACACGGAATCGGCTTTTACCAATCCTATATTTCACCTTTAAATTGTTACTTTATTTGAAAATGGCCATAATGCCGTGATTTAATTGTTAACTGTAAACAACTCTGGTTATTCATTGATTTTTAAGGATGAACTTGACGAAGTGGTTCAGCTTTGGAATACACATCGTATTCGCCCATACAGGAACCGGGCAAATCCCAGCGGGCGACCGGCGCTTATGTATACTCTGCCACACCTATACAGAGCTGAAAGCCACCTTTGCAGAGTCACAGATGGACAAATTCGTGTATGCCAGGCAGAATGCACCCCAAAAGGTCCATATCCATGTGATAAAACTGTATACGAGTTGTGTTGTCTTCTCATGGAAGAATCTGGTTGGGACACACCGTCAAGTGTGGACAACGCAGTAGCCTTGTATAAGAGGCTTCGAAACATCATACTTACAAATATTTAAAGTCATAAATGTTTGCAAACTACTGTATACCTAGAAATGCTTTCACACCCTTTTAGTTATAATAATTCAAATCTTTATCCTGTGAAAAATCGTGCACATTATTATAGTGTTGTTTTATTTCGGAGAAAATTGTGAAAATTTATCTACATGTATGTACTTTTCAAACATTGTAATGGGCATAATTCAAGTTGGACCCGTATTAATGTAGTTTTCTGAAGAAAAAAAACATACATCGTATTTGACACTAGGGAAAACTGATGATGCCATTAGCTACATACAAGGTACAATAGTCAGACAAAACAGTTATATCTCTGATAATGGGCCATGTGTGTGTTTCCCGAGAATTGCGACTTCACTCTGGGCCCTAATTCATAAAGCTGTTCAAAAGAAAGACGTGCTCAGCAATCTTCTTTGCTGTGCAAAAAATGAGTGGACCACCAGTTGCAGCAACGTAAACTCGATGGTTTGCTGGTATTGGTAACCTGTTTCTGCTCAGCAAGATTTTCCTGTGCTTTGTAATTTGTTGTGCTTGTAGACTTTATGAAATTGGGCCCTGCGTAATGACACACATTATCAGTGGAGGATCCGGGGAGGGGGGGGGGGGTGGGGGGGGGGCTATGGGGGCTTAAGCCCCCATCCCCCCTCCGACAAAAAAAAAGTCGCCGTCGGCCATAGCCCCCTCCCCCCGGCAAATAGGCGTTTGGATCCACCCCTGATTGTCATAGAATACTCGATAAGCTTATGCCTTTTATTTTACAGACTCTATTCATATCCTTGTCAAAAGCTTTATCAGTATCATTGTACTATGTGCGTCTTTTATAATGTATGATGTGTCGGGAGAAAAATAAATTAAAGAGCTAATGATGATGATGATGCAGCCAAATGCAATATTTTACGGAGATCTTTTAGTTGTCTACCATCATAGACTTGGTTTCAAGTCTGATTTATTCGTGTCTTTGGCCTGCATAAGTCCCTCTTGCAGCTGGGTTTTTATTGCTTCAATCTCATTTACTTACAGGAGGTGAACACCAGTAAAATGGTTCTAAACTGTTCATTATACTTTTAAGAAGCCAAATAGGTTTCCAGAAAGTAATCTGTGAAAGTTTAACTTTCTTTTATTGTAGGCCTACCATTTCCAAAAAGAACAAATGATGATGGAACGTAATGAACAAACTTTCACGTTTTCTAAAAAATGCAGAATAACGTTTCCTGCACGCGTTTTTAGATCCATGTTTTAGAAACCTAGAGGGCAAATGATTTCAAAATGTATCCAACTGCCCCCCTTTTGTCGAGAAAAAATCGAAAGGTTTGGAACTTTCAGATTCACACAAATTTTGAATAATTCTTGACATGTTTTTAAAGAAGATGATTTTAGGCAATTTAAGATTTATTTAAAAACAAACAAAAAACAAACAAAAGAACATGGACAAATTGAGAAAAGCTTTTAATTTTGGACAATTTGAGGAAAGTACAACCAAGTATACGGCAATTGCATTAACATTGCAAATATATACGCTTTACCTGAAATAAAAATACAATAAGTTTACACTACCGACTCATGGTAGGGGTATACAAGTGGTTGCATACATTGGTTTTATTTCCTCAGTGAATCCTCAAATTAGAAGCTTTTTATGACAATGAAATCTGCAAAACAGTGCAACATTTTATGAAACGATATATAAATCTTCAAAATCTTTAAACCCTTATAAGATGTTTAAAATGTACCAAAACAACTTTCAAAACAATTGTAAAACCTGAACATTTGTACTCAATAATTACACATGATTATCATAATCATTAGTATGCACAAACAAGAACTATGATGGAACTATTTAATGGAAACTTACAATGTCCTTTAAAAAGAATTAAGTGAAAAACTTGTAGATGTCAGCATAATTATCATATTTCAGTAGGCCTAATCTTAAAAAACATTACTTCAATCATATAATGGAACCGTAATAGGTTTCCAATATTTTAGGGAAAAAACTACTTTATCCCACTGTAATTGTCATAATTATTTAAAATATACAAACACATCACAATGAAATTAAATCGTATTATGCTTTGGAAAGATTACAGCAAATTATATATCAGTTTTCCCTTCATACCTAAATGTGAAGTGGGCACCTCACAGTTTTTCCTGAGCGCCATTAATTTATTTGTAAAGTTAGCACCACTTGCAAAAAAATTACCTTACCAACCCAAAAAAATTGTGATTTGTCTTTAAAGATGAAGCAACTTATTACCCGATTGTAAATTGCTAAAACTTATTTCTTCTAAAAACCAAACATGTTTTGCCCTGCCGAATCCTGCCTGTGGTCCCTCTGTGACTCAGGCTCATATACATAAAATACTCCGTATTCATTTAACCTTTGAGAAAGACTCTGCTAGGGTCGAAACGTCAGGACATCAACAATTTTTGCATTCATTAAGATGAAGTACACATTATGACACTTTGTATATGAAGCATTTTACCCCCATCACCTCGCACTTAATTTTACCAGGGGAAACACTGTATATCATATGTCACCATAATTACTATGATCATTATAAATAATACAAACATAACGATAATCATTAAGGACCTACATAATATATTTTTCAATAAATTAAGGACAAACTATTGCATGCCCTCATAATTGCCATACTCATAAGGAATCACTTATTGGAATTTTAACAACATGTTCCTAAAATTTCCTTGAGAGAAAACTAATGTTAACGTTACATTTATCACAATCATTAATATACAAAACCATTAAGAAACATTAATAATTATTAAAAACCTTTACTCATGAATGAGAAAGTAGCTGTTTATCATTTCTAGGTACGAACAGTTACTCACCTAAGTAAAAACACCTTGTGTTCAAACTTGATTATGTTTCAAAAGCAACCTAACAAGCAACCCAACAAAAAAAAAACCAAACAATAACACCCCAACACCCCCAACACAATAGCAAACACCCCAACACCCCCAACACAATAGCAAACACCCCAACACCCCATACTCCCAACAAACAAACAAAAAAGAAAGCAAGCCAATGAACAAAATAACGTAGGGATATGGAATAGTTCAAAGAGCAATAAAGCGAGTAATCTGTGTACTGCAATCTGATCCTTTGTTAGGAATGGTTCTGCTAGCCAAGGTTGAAGAGAGAATCCATCAAGCTATGTCCATTACGAAACATTCTTCTTTAGACAACAAGCTCTCCATTTCTCTTCTAAATTCTGGATAGGACTGGTAGGTTGAAGGAAGCTCTAATACAGGCCCGCATGTATGTGCAATTGGTCTTCGGGCTAGACCTTCAAGCTTGGAAAAGGTAACCTTTATTTTGTCTACGTCAAATATTGCGAGATCAGGGATGTGCGCACGAGATTTCACCCCCCCTAATTCCAAGCCCTGCCCAGATATATATGTCCCCATTGCTTTGTACACAAAATTGAAATCCCGCGATGCTAAAAATGCGATATCAAAGTAACTAATTTGTTAATCATTAATATTTTATGTTCAGAAATAGATAGTTTTAGGAAGGTTTGTCTTCCCTTAAAAATATAGAATTTTAAATTGTTAAAATTTTAGTCATCATTAAATAACCATTTTTAACACGTCAAATATCGCGAGATCAGGGATGTGCGCGCGAGATTTCATCCGCTAATTCCCAGCCCTGCCCAGATATATATGTCCCCATTGCTTTGTACACCAAATTGAAATCCCGCGATGCTAAAAATCCGATATCAAAATAACTAATTTGTTAATCCTTAATATTTATGTTCAGAAATGGGTAGTTTTAGGAAGGTTTGACTTCCCTTAAAAAATATAGAATTTTAAATTGTTAAAATTTTAGTCATCATTAAATAACCATTTTTAACACGTCAAATATCGCGAGATCAGGGGATGCGCACGATTTCACTCTAATTCCCAGCTCCTGCCCAGATATATATGTCCCCATTGCTTTGTACACAAAATTGAAATCCGCGATGCTAAAAATCCGATATCAAAGTAACTAATTTGTTAATCATTAAGATTTTATGTTCAGACATAGGGAGTTTTCGTACGGTTTGACTTCCATTAAATCTATAGACTTTTAAATTGTTAACATTTTAGTCATCATTAAATAACCATTTTAACACGTCAAATATCGCGAGATCAGGGATGTCGGATTTCA
>CM055825.1:32480398-32513967 GCA_029582265.1 Zoroaster sp. YZ-2022 | reverse complement strand
ACTGAACCAATTTGATCAACATTTTTTAGAAACATATGTACAAACTAGGCCCTCTCAACATCAGTACGCCAACAAATGAAATTATTGCAACAATTTATCAGAAAGAGTACCCTTGAAGATGGTCCTATGATGCTAAAACGAACAATCTGAATCGGTCATACTAAAAGGCGTCAAGACTGGATTCGCAGCGTCACAAGCCTGGATTCGGCGTCAGGCCCACACTTATAAGGCGTCAGGGCTTTCATTATTTATCAACGACAACGGTACAAAACAGCCGACAACAACATGTGAAACATGGCCAAATACCTACAGGAAGCGTTAATGTGATATATAAATATTTTCGGGGCCAATTTAACTCTGACACAAGTTGTTAATACTTTACGATTTGGCCATTTTGCTGCCTTTTTTCCCTGTTTGGTCATGCGCATAGGACTGTAAAATTACTTGAGCAAAAAGCTAAAAGAGTTGTTATTAATTTCTGAACAAAGGTTAGTGGTGCAGTTTGGTGTACGCATGAATTTGACTAAGAGTTGTTGGTGTATTTTGGTGTAGTCACAAGATTGGTGCAATATTTAGTGTACACTACAGTTGTATACACCACAGTTGTACAAGACATCACTACAATGGGCTCCATGTGAAATAATAAAGATAGAGATTAGTCTGTTACATGAATTTCTCTATTGTAAAACACACCAGGCTGGTCTCTGGTTCAATTGATACAGTTGATTAATGTTTAACCCTTTCATTACCAGTTCAGTTATGTGAGAGAGAACCCTTCTTTACCACAGTAAATATGAGAATTCATGTCACTTCAGCACCAGTGTGGTTTTTCAATTTCATTGAAGTGTGCCCTCATTAATGTATATAAAATAGACACTTTTTAACATGTGTACTGTACATGAATTAAATGGCTCATTTGTATGTAAAATGAGTATACAAAGGGAGAAAACATTGTGCAAAAGCAAAATAATTAGATCAGTATTTACATTAAAGAAAAAGTAATACAAATGGGTGATATTTCATGCAAATACGGTATAGGTATAAGTTTTTTTTCCATGTGAAAACAACAACTTGGATAGAGATATTTGGGGATTTTTTTGCTCTCACTTGGAAATGAACTACTTATGTATTCAGTGTAATACATCACTAACCATGTTAACACCCACCCCACCCCCAATTCAATGTTGGTTTGGACCGTAATCTGCAGGTTTTTAAGTGCAAAAGCAAAACAATTAAATATTTGGATCAGTATTTACACCAGCAAAGTACTGGGGGTGATATTTCATGCAAATACGTTACACGTTTAAGATTTTTGTTCCATGTTAAAAACAATAACATGGATGAGATATTTGGGGATTTTTTTGTTTTCTATTTGAATAATCCATTTACTTGTATTCAGTGTAAACACATCACAATCCATGTTAACACCCCCCCCCCCCCCCACCCAATTCAATGTTGGTTTGGACTGTAATCTGCAGAGATTTTTGTGGCGCAAAAGCAAAACAATTAAATATTTGGATCAGTATTTACACTAAAGTAAAGTAACACAAATGGGTGTGATTTCATCAAATACAGTACAGGTATAAGCTTTTTTCCATGTGAAAAACAATAACTTGGATGAGATTTCGATTTTTTTGGTTTTCTACTTGGAAATGGAACCATTTACTTGTATTCAGTAAAATACATCACAATCCATGCTAATATCCTGCACTCTCCACCCCCAATTCAATGTTGGTTTGGACTGTAATCTGCAGATTTTTAAAGTGCAAAAGCAAAACAATTAAATATTTGGATCAGTATTGACTAAAGTAAAGTATTACAATGGTGATATTTCATGCAAATACGAGTACAGGTAGGTAGATTTTACTCACCATGTGTGAAAACAATAACTTGGATGAGATATTTAGATTTTTTTGGTTTTCTACTTGGAAATGAACCATTTACTAGTATTCAGTGTAAACACATCACAATCCATGCTAACACCCCACCCCACCCAATTCACATAATGTTGGTTTGGACTGTAATCTGCAGATTTTAAGTGCAAAAAGCAAAACAATTAAATATTTGGATCAGTATTACACTCCAGTAAGTAATACAAATGGGTGATACTTCATGCAAATACAGGTACAGGTATCAGCTTTAGTTTCCATGTGAAAAACAATACCTTAGATGAGATTTTTGGGATTGTTTTTGGTTTCTACTGGAAATGAACCATTTACTTGTATTCAGTGCAACATCATCACAATCCATGTTAACACCCCACCCCCACCCCCAATTCAATGTTGGTTTGGACCGTAATCCGTAGATTTTTTACGTGCAAAAAGCAAAACAATTAAATATCGGATCTGTATTTACACTAAAGTAAAGTAATACAAATGGGTGATATTTCATGACAATACGGTGTTGGTATAAGATTACAGCCCATGGAAAACAATAACTTAGATGAGATTTGGGGATATTTCTACTTGAAATGAACCATTTCCTTGTATTCAGCGTAAATACATCACAACCATGTTACGCACTCATTTCAATGTTCCTCTCCAATCTGTAATCACCCGCTTGTCCGACCTTCCCAACATTGGTGGGGTGGGTGTATAAATAGTATAGATTTACAATCAAGTGATGTGGTATTTCCAAAAGCAAGGAACTGTGCACATAGGTTGTGTACATTGTTTACAGATCATCGTTGTTTGTTTTTTTCTTTGCCGCCTGCCTAATTTTCGGTTACTGCAAACAATGCAGTCGCGTTTCTTTCCGTTGGGGGTTTTGCCAGGATAGTGCTGTTGCCCTATCAACTTGATAGGAATATGGTATCTCAACTGACTTGTTGCGTTACGTTCCTGCAACCGGCACAGCAAAGCCCCTGTACAATCCCTATACGAAAATCCCAAGGAGTTACTGACATTTTTGTTCCCTGCTATGCTGGTGAATATTACTCTGCTATTGACAATAACAGATATTCAGCATATGGAAAAAACTCTTTCCAATTCATTTCAAGCTTCTAGTGTGTGTGATTGTAGTACTGAAAACATTGGTCGGCTTTGAGATCGGTTCCACCCATGTATTTGTTGTAATCTTCAATACAATTGGGCTTCATAACATCACAAAATCACACTTGTGCTCTTACAACCAGAATTTGCTTTTTGGACCGTCAGTGTTGCCTACATTAGTTAAAGTGTTACAGATTTTTGTCTTTGCCAAACAATACACAATTGCCCACCTTTCACCCAAAAATGGGTCATCTCCTTCTTCATTTTATGTTTTTTGGGTTTGCGGCCTGGGGTAAAATTTCCTGTGTAGTGTAAATTCGAACAGTCTCCACAACATCCGAATCCTAGTTTAGCTGAAGTTTAGCTACAAGAGCTGGGAGCTAGTATAGTAATTATCACAATATATTACGTGTCCCTTTATTCTCAAGTCCATGGACCAGATCAATGACGACTTTTCCTGCAACTGTTGGGTTTGCTGGATGGCAGCCTGATGACTTAGAATCTACGTCTGCATCATAAACAGTTTGGTGTCGTCGGCTCCTGTGGCCTGATTTCCAAGCACACGTGTATCCTGTTTTGGACTCGTTCAGGAAGAAGGCTTTAATACCCCGTTTTCTGATAGGGTTTTTAGTATGTACTGGAACAAAACTTAAGCGTCCCTTGAATTTCAACATATTCTCGTCTGAAAGGATGACAGATTTCTGCGCAGGGTTATACAGGTTGAGAAACTTTCGGGACGAGGGACTTCTATCAAGGGCCGAACTTTGGAAGAGTTTGTCCCGTTGCAAGGCAAGGTTATACGAGGAATTTGGTTATTTGAGATGTGGAGGAATCGGGAAGAATTGAACTGAACCGATTACAGGACATGATCGACAGATAAGTAATGGGATGTGAAGAATTTCAGATGTCGACCAAGTACATCTTGTATTGAGAGGGATTTGTTTACATGCCCATAGCAATGAGAAGTGCCACAAATGCCATCATTTCTATGGAATGTTGGTTGGGTGCCACAGCAGAGAATTGGTTGATCAAGTTTTGAGTCTATTGTTTGCTGCGCATAGCGATTCGTCTCGTCGACGAGCATATTCCACACGAGTTGACAAAAATAAGCAGCTTGAAGATCTCCACTGCCGACAGGTGTGGCAAAGTCGCCGGTCAGGGGCCAGAATTTCCAGTGAACTGCACAGTCCCACAGTCGTAATGGTCTCGTCGTTCCCAACCGGATCGGAAATCTAACTTTCCCTGTCGTCCTCGCTCAGATCTCGGCCGGCTATCACCTTGGTAGGTAGGCTGCAACAGAAAAACAAAGGCAAATGAGGATTAATCTCGATTCTTACATTTGTAAATACAATAACTCAATGCTACTTTGCTGCATGTGCACAGGCCATAGGGTCATGCACAAAAATGGATATTAATGCTGAGAAAAGAAATATGGCACGAAACTTCCATCCACTTCCGTAAAACTCGTTGCCGATAAATTTTCGTTTTAGTAATGTGGGATTGTGAAAGTGAATTCCCCAACTTCTTGTAAAGTTATATGACTTATAAGGGCCTTTCGAATGCGAGGCTATATTTTTGGAGAAAGCTGAGACTAAGAGAGTGCATTTTCTAAAGTTTGTTGACGCCAAATAGCACGACTGGCTATGGGTGGATGCTAAAATTTCTATGCTATATCTATACTGCTTCAACTCATGTTGCTTCAATGAACACAAATAGACCTATTACCCTAACAAACTACTAAAAATTGTACATTTTCACTCGAGTAATTTGTAGTATGACTTTTGACCCAGTCCAGGGGTGGAGGGATTTGGTCGATCAAGGATCCATTTCAGAGAAATGTACATTCCTCAACTCCAACAACCCCCTTGAGCATATATAAAAAATGCATCCAATATTTACGCTATAATAGCCCAGGACAATAAGTGCAAATTGAACATTAATTTACATTGGGCGAAGAGTAACGCGTTAGATGTTAGTTATTAATTTTTACTGTGATTTAGGCCTCACCTACCTCTTGAACGAATTCCGCTGGAAGTTCTACTATAAAAGATAATGCTGCTGTCGTTTTCCCGTTACTTCGTCATCTGATTCTGAGCCACTGTCTGCCAAAATCTCGGCAAAATGCCATGAAACTACGGCGTCCCGTTTCATCATGATTGGCAACTAAAAAACTGACCGTTCGCGTTCTGGACGCAGGGACGCTAGCACGCAGGAAACCCGCAAAGCTAAAGTGACGTATTCAAGTTCTTTTCATAAAACTTTGCGTAAACTGCATTCCTGTCAATAGAGGGCGCCAACCAAAACCCACTCAAGCATTTTCAGGCGGTGAATTGAGAGCCAGCCGTGGTAATCAAGGGCATACGCCGATTCACGGCACCTTTGAAACCAATACAGGGATCGAAGCATGTCACAACAAAGGCTCACTTTAGAGCCCGTGGGATCGAAAGGGTTAAACAAAGATATATTTTAGATAAGTGTACCTTCCAAAGTTGATTTAATATAATTATTCGGCTAATTTAACTACAAAAACAAAACATTCATATTGAATCAGAAGCTATACTTTGAGGACAATGCAACGCTCTGGAGCCAATCAGCCGGAAGAGGAACCATGTAACGTCTGTAGAGCTTGTATCCCACTCGATCTCTATACTAACTGGATAGGAGATGGGCGCTGATTGACCTATAAAAAAACTAACCGGCCGCCATGTTGGTTCCCCAAAAGGTCAAGAATGAGATGTCATGTTAGCATACAGATAATAACAACATCTGGTTCAACAGCACTCCGGCATTGTCGTCGGTTGGATAACGGTAAACCTGTCTGGCCGTCATGCATGCGCCTTTTTTCTTGGGGAACAAAGAATGGTGAACAACGAAGCTTCAACCAATTGGCGTAATCTCCTATCCAGTTGGTAGCAAGAGATCAGTGCTTGTATCCGGGTAGACGAGTCCCCTGTGTCATCAAGGATATAGACAGGCCTGGCGTACACACTCAAAGGATTTCATTTGATACGTTAATGCGTTGTAGCTGAAGATCTTACGTCACGCTTCGAGGCTTGCGCGTTAGCTACCAATCAAGGTCAAAGTTGAGCATGGGGAAAATATGGCGGCTGCACGGCCAGTATTCCTCCGGCGAAAATTCACGCGCATATAGCTAAAAAAGCGTGACGTCAGAATCTTCATTGGCTAGTTTCAGGCAGACGCCCCGTTGCTACCTAGATTGGGAGACCCGTTCCCGAGAGGTCTCGAAGTGACAGTTTAGAAATGTGCCAATAACAGTGCTGATCGTTGTTTTTCTGATCAATAAAAGGCCTAAATCTAACGGATAAAAGATAGATACATGAAAACTACGATACAATACTCAACATGCATAATATTCATAGCAAAATATTAAGATGAATTGGACAAAGCTATTTATGAAATTCATAAAGTTTGTTCTTCAACATGAATGCCGACAGGCACACTCATACGTGTGATTTTAGATTTTTGTTGTGATTTACTAACTAATTAAGGGTACAAGGAAAATAGCAATAATCTGATAAAAGGGAAATTTGCAGGTCAATAACGAAAACCTAGGATATGGTTTTATATTTCAGTGATCATGAATTGAGAAATCTCTTCTTCTTTTTCTCAGAAACATGGCGAAAACCGAATTGAATCAAGTATTCCAGTACGAATATAGGCTACTTAAAACTTGTTATTAATAATGTTGTATTCATGATTGTCATGATTTGGTAAAGTGACTTACTTACGAAAGCAACCATTTCATGTGTAGGTCTAGCCCTTGATTTGCGCAACCACACAGACCACGCAGAATCTAACCATTTCAGAGGCATCCCTAACCTCAGGCAACCAGCGCTGTAGATGGAAATCTTACAGACAAATGCAAACACAGGTAAGTTTATTAACCATATGGAAGAAATCTGAACGATTTAAATGTACTAAACCAATACGCCTTTGTTTTGTAATAAAGGATTTGTACACACACATTCATTTCTTAATAGGAAAATTAATTGCATAGTTAGACAATAATTATGACGTGACAATACCATTATGACAATCTCCGCAAAGATTATCTTATTATTTAATATACAGATGTAGTGATAATCTACACAGGATATCTGAATATTTAATATGACAGAGTGACAGTCTACACTGGATATCTGAATGTTTAATAAGACGGGTGACAATCTACATAAGATATTTGATTTCTATTAATAATGACGGAGCATACTGGTAATCATACATTACATAGGTAGGGACATCCGATTATTTAGTATGACGGAGTTACTATCTTACTAGGATATCTGAATATTTAATATGACAGTTTCGTGACAGAATTTGTTGTAGAGTTGTTGATGGTCTGCGGTCTTTGGCAAGGTAGTCTTATCTCCACAAACAGTAGAAACCAACTTAAATTGGTAGATTTCAGCGCCAACGAGACAGATGGGGATGTATGCTCCCTTAGAGGTTAAGATTGTTGTTTTGTTAGGGGATGAAAGATAAAGATTGAACCGATTACTAGTAGTAATAATAAATAATACGGTGAACGCTATAAATTACACTGTAAACAGTGTTTAGGCTCCTAAACACTACCTTGCCATCACTTTGGAAACATGTCCTTTTGCTAAACACTTAAAACACGCGTTTAGCAGTACAACTGATTTGATGTTTATAATTTAAAGCACCTTCAGATGTTTAGGTATTATTTGGTGACAACTAATACAACATTGGGTCCATAGGTTGATGAAATTCTTGATTTGGGTGATAAACAATTGATTTACTCCCGGTAATTTTGCCCCAAGGCTTTCACCGACGTGTATATGGCACTATATACTAAGTGTTTTCCGAGTGTTTGATTCGAACCCACGACCTCCTGCTTGGGGTAGTGCGCAGACGTCTTAACCTCTTGACCACCGAGTTTGCCCGATGACGATTGTCTGGTTGTAGAATCCTATATAGAAAATGGGTTCTGCAGGTATAAAAGGTTTTGATAGAAAGATGAAAGATGGCGGGTGTTTGTAACTTGTTTTGTTCGGTCGCCCCACGCTGAATCCAAAGGGCCAATCAGTGGGGAATTCTTGCACAAAACGTTGATAAAGCATTAAAATACCTGTGTTTAGCAATTAATGCGTTCCGTTTATTAATTAATACCAACTTTCCTAGTGTTTAGGAACTAGACATGTTTTAAACTATAGGTAATAATGTTTAATTGCTAAACACGCTTATTAGAGTGTATTTAAACAAAAACATAATCTAACCAAGTAAAAACCATACAAATAATAGTAATAGAAAAAAAAATCACCTGTGTTTTTCACCTTATTTTACTGATTTTGTCAATCTTTTGATCATTAAATTTTGCTATCACGAGAAGCATTTGTTGTTTTAGTAAAGTCCTGAAATAATAGATTAATATAGCGAGCATTCTAACAACCATTTATTTCCTTTTTAAAAGATAATTAGAAATGTTCCTATACTACAATTTTCTTTGTCGCGTTTTCTTTGACAATCTTTGCTTTTTCTCTTACAAAGATTGCACCGTTCAGACATGGATACAAAATGTAGTAAAATGTAGTAATATCTTTAACAAGTATTTCCATCCTTAGTAACATATACATTTTGTTAGCCCTATTCCTACAAATTATCAGTGTGGTGGAAATTCAACTGTGTAGACAAGAAAAACTAGAAATTTAGTGTTTGTTTTAAAAATACAAACACTAGGCGTTCGAGTTAACTTCCGGTTCAATCAAGTTAGCAGTTAGCTGTGATAATGGGTCATGTTTGAAAATGTCTGATGTCTGTTATCATGACAATATTAATGTAGGCTTCAAAATACATATATACATTTTGTGTTAGGATGTGTTGAAATTGAAGTTTCTGTTTGGACCGGAAGTAAAGGTCACATCAGGTCAGTTGAAACTGGTGTATGTGAAACAATAATAATACTTTCTCATGAACATGAAAAAAATAACGGCGAGTACCTACTTTAGTGCAGGAGATATGAGGTTTCAGAATATAAAATTAAAATTACATATAATGTGCTATGCTGAACATTCCTGTAACTTCCAGTTCAGTGACGTTACTAAATTAAAATAACTTCCAAAAGTAATAAATTGTATGTCTTTTCATCGTACTAAATTTTGTGAAATTCTGAGATGTAAATATGTTCCCAAGGTTTTAAACAGTTTTAATGTTAAGCCCATATATGACACAATTATTCTTCCTCATGATCAAGCGAGAAAATAACATTAATACTTTCTTTGGTTCAATTTCTGAGACGGAGCGCTCTGATCTGTGATGATGTCATGAAACAAAGTCGTTATAGACACTTTATGAATGAAAACCATATTTTTACAAATAATGATTAAAATGTTGAGCGCTATTATTTATTCATTTACACACACGATTTTAGAAATAATTAAACATATCATATATATAGTTATTAAATTAATTAAAAATACAATAAGTGCTGGGATGGTTAAACGAAAAATAGCCAGGTCAACCATTTAGAAATTTGCTAACCGGCCACAGTAAACCAAAGCTATATTTAAAATAAACACCCCAAAATTTTGGTTACATTAAACAATCATTGTGGTAAGTTTATTGAAGCTTTTCTGTTACAGAAATGAAGTACACATTATTCCATTTGCAAAATTAAATCAATTGGGTTAGATAAAATAATAAAACAAAAGAAACTACACAAGTTAAAATTAGATATGGATCTCTCGCCTCAAAATCAAAAAAGTAACACTTTCTATTTAAGTTAACTGTCAGTGCCTGAAAATTTTCACCGATTTTAAAATTCAAGCCACGTTTTGCAACAAAATCAGCATTTTGCAAATAATATGCTTAAGTGTCTCAGAATAATAGTCACCAAACGTGTAATGCTGCAGCTTTTGTCATCAATACATTAGTATAAATCTTATATTGAAAGATATCTCATTTTCTCCTCCCAGCTAATATTAAAATCTTCTAACTCTGGTATCTGTACCTGACCATTTTGTTAAAAGCAGACTGTTCCTTCTGAATAATGGACACATCAGGTATTTCACCCAGTGGTAACTGCTAGTGTCTTGGTTCCTCTAAAGGTTGGTTACATCAACATAGTCACCACCATCTCATGTGAGTTTGGCATGTCGCACTTAAGGCGGCTTTCGTTTCTTCATTACGCTGGAAGATAATAAATAAATTAAGTTTCCATGTTTAAGGTTTACACGCTCTTTTCCAATAAAATTTCTTAAATTTCAGCTGTGAAGTTACTGAGGCTCGGCAGTGGAATCCCAAGACCCAATACAATGCATCTCAGGGAGGTTTGAAATATCATTTTCATTAAGTGTTTTTACTGAAAATGATCGCAAGATTTAACGTTGAAGAATTACTCTTTAGTTTGATGGCTGTTCGTCACCTGAGCGTTGCGACAAAAATACGCCAGTATCGGCACAGGTGCGTCATGTACATACGAGCGTGATGAGCAGACATAAAAACTCAATGATTATGCAAAGAAAGCCACCTCCAGTATGTAATCGAGATTATATAAAATCCTCCGGAGGTGAGAGAGAATCAACTGCGTTCTGTTGCAAAAGGGCGCCCTCACCAGTCTTTAAAGAATGCTGCTCCACCTCGGCGCAATCACCTGACCTCTGACCTCTTTGGTACCGACAGGAATTGGTTACGGTCCTTCCACATTCGTAAGACAGAAGGATGAATAGAAAAGTACCGTGCAAATCGAATATACTGCTGGTCAGCAACAACTGTAAGAACACCAATAATGTGAAAGTGTATAACACTGAATTAACTGTAACTTTAACTGGGAATTTAACTATAACACAACAACTGAGCCAACCTGTAATGCCAATTAAGATGCTAAACAAACATCAACTATATACCTGGGACACAATAACCTATTGTTGTCTTCAGAAAATTACAAAGTAACCGTTCCTGAAATTTCCCAAAAGTGAAATAAGAGAATCACAATAGTCATAGCGAGATTGTACCAACCCAACTGGGAGTGATTTTCACCTCTGAGGACTTGTATAATCTCGATTAAATTGCAGGTAAGTACCTTGCACAATCATTGATTATATTGCGCTCCTTTTTTCGACCAGTTACCAGGAATTTGCTGCTTGAAGAATAATCTCAGCCTGAAGACCGGTCGAGTTTGCTGATGGTTTGTTATAAACCGGAACGTTGAATCTGAAGCCCAAATAGCCATGACTCAAGAATATCCTTCATCGCCACCCAATCTGAATGTAGCCTTAGTGACTGCCCACGCGTAGAAATGTGGCGAAACTTTCTGTGTACAACCCCAGCCTTCTGTAACAAATCAATGAACCATCGACTTATCAGAAGGTGCAACTTTCTTGTACGGCTTTAAATAACTGAGGCACTGTGACTTTAACCTGCAGGCGTTGTTCGATCCTGCAATAAAGACACAGCCTCAACTGGACATTGTAGGATTTGTCATCAAAAGCCCAATATCAATTACTTTCACATGCAAATGCCCCGGCCGACTTGTTTTTGTAATTGGCAAGGCACAAATTTTAATGAGTTGCTTGTCACCACCATGGGTGGTTAATATCAGAAGAACTATTTTTAATGTCACTCATTAATGAAAGTGAAGTCCAGGAAACCCAAATGTGAAAGAAAACAAGCATGGACTCCATATCCCATGTAACTATAACCAACCATACCCAGCGTTTGGGTGGATTAGATTAAAGAAACCTTTCAGCAGTTGGACCACTGACCACATCGTCCAACTGAAATACCATCGACCGGTTCGTGACCCGTCACCCAGTGTTCGATAACTAAACCCTTTTTTTCTCGCACCACCAGGAATGCCAGTACCGCTCAAAGATGCTGAAAGGGGTTTAAAACGTTTGTTCACGACCCCTATCCCAAGTTTTCCCGGGTGATTGGTATTGTTTGTGAGTGGAACCCCAGCGGGCGGATAGGAAACGTTGTTAAAAAACCCCTTTGTTGGTACCGTCCTGAGACAACCATCCCCGGGGGCAGAGATTGGAAAAGGATACAGACCCGAGGGGGGCTGTTTAACAACTGACCCCCCCAAAGCATACCCAGTTGTTCCTCCATGTCATCGAGAATGCGTCACACAAAGCCCCCGGGGTGGGGTTTCCGGAAACGTAACGAGGAAGTTGGTGGTTTACCCTGAACAAACAGACTATGGGTTGACGGCCATTTTCCCCACACTCCACAAACAGACCGTGATTAGCATCCTTTCCCACTTCCAAAAAACCGGGGTGGTGGTCTGCAAGGCTTTGTCGCCCCCGGAACGGGCGTTATGATTTTTTCCTTTTCAACCATTTCCAATTGACGTGGGTTTGCCAAGGGCAGTTTGGAAAACTGTCATGGGGCCCCCTTTTGTGTTTGAGGGGGCCAGGGCTGGGGTTGTCCAAACGCAACATTATATGAAAATCCTCTTTTCCCCTTTTGGCAAATGTCAAAGGCCAAAAGGAAGCGGTTTCAGGAAATTGTTTGTTTGGGGTCCGTTCTACTTGACCACCCCCCCCCGTCGGGCCAATGTGCAATGGCCCCAACCTGGGTCGAGGATTAAGTTATCGTTAACTGTGGATGGGTAAAACCATGGGTTTGCCCCACTGTCTGAGGCAATGTTTCCCCCACTGAAGCTTTTGGATGTTCTGGGGGGGGGCTCCCAAAGTTAAAGATGGGCCCCCGGCGTTGAACAGATCTGACTGCAATCCCCCAAAAAAACACGGGGGCGGGAACAACATCCTTTGTTGCAGCTTTTTGCCAAGACACTGCCAATTTTTCGAATTTTTTGGGGGGGATTCCCCACCCGACTCAGATTTTTTCCAAACCCTGTTGACCTTCTCATCGGGCAGACTCAAGGGTCCTTTTTTTGGGGTCGATAATATGACCAAGAAACTTGATTTGAGTTGTTTAAACGGGGATTTTCCCAGTTCACCAATAAGCCGAGGCCCTTGAACATGTTGAGGATGTTTGATTTGCTTTTTGCATTCGACCCGATTGTGCTATCAAACAAGCGTCCAGAAAAAACCATTCATTGATCTGTGTCTCAGATAAAGACCCGGTTTGATTATTTTTGAAAACCGAACGGAACTACCGGGAATTCGAACAGAGTCTTTCCCTTTGGGAAACGAAGGAACCTTCGTGAAATGCTTTTTGAATCATAAGTTTTTTTCAAATCGATCAAACTGAAATTTTTGAATAGGTTTTTAATGATGAATTGACATCTTTTTGAAATGTTCTGATTTGACGAATTTGTTGGTTTGGATTGAACATCCAAACCCCTGGGCCTTTTGGGACAACAAGAATTGTTAGAGAATTGATCCGGTGATCCCGAACTTTAAAATTTGTCCTTTTTTAAACATTTTTTGTATTTCGTTGGAGCAAATCATGTAAAAGTTGTTCATATATTTGATTTGGAATTTTTGTTGTACTGATGCCGGAAGAATTGATTCTGTCCCCAACTACGGAAATCCAGATCGCTCGTCAACTTTTCCATGGGGAAGGAATTTTTATTTTCCTGAAACAAGGGCCCATAGTTTAAAACAGTTGAAATTCCCCAGCGGGTCTAGTTTTTGAGAAATTTTTATTGTGCTCTTTATCGGTCCCGGGGGCCGGGGACGATCCCCACTTACTGCACAAAACAATTACCAAGATTTGGGGGATGATAAGACCATATTTTTTGTCTTGTTTTCCCCAGATCTAGAATATTCCCTTTGTTTTATTTTGTGTTTTTGGGTTGAGGGAGGTCTTTTTTGGGACTGTTTCACAACCTTCTTACCTTATTCAACTTCTTCCTCGTGGGCCCTTTCCCTCACCATAAAACAAGTCAAAAAGGGTTTTAAAATCTTGAAACGTCTTTGAGGAAAGGTTCACACATAAGTTTTATGGCGCTGAGGCGATCAAGTGGCCCCCCGCGAAGGAAAGAGTTTTCAGTTTTGGATCTTTTAAATTTCCCCTATTGAGCCTAGGGCCCCTTAAAAAAGGGAATCGCAGCCTGAACAACCCTCTTTATTGACCATTAAATTCAATTTATGCATCAACTTGTGTTTTTTCTAGAAGTCAACGGTTTAGGTGTCTGAGTTTTGAAATTTTCCTACAGGGCATCGGGAACCAGGCCCCCCAAGAGCTCGTTTTTGGCCCTGTTCAAGAAGAGTCCTTTGATTTTTCCACCAGCAAAACGACTGTCAAAAAGCCCCTTTTAGCCCCCTTGGGTTTCCAAAGCCGGATAAAGGGGTTCTTGGATCATGCAACCCTCCTTGCCCGTTTGAAATTATTCTCCAAACGGATACCCCATGCATAAAAAAAGGTGTCCCGGTCCACTACCTTTTTCGTGGAAGGGGGCACCAAACCTGACCGTCTGAGCTGAAAATTCCCCTGAACTGCCCAGACCGCGGGATCAAATGATGAGCTTTTTGGGAAAAGGGTTTTGGAACGGAGGCCCCATTTTAAAAACCTTTTAAAAGCTTCGGCCAACTTTCCCTTTTGAAGATTCTTGCGCATTTTTGGCGTACCCAATGATTTTTTATTTCATGTAAAATTGTTAAAAATTTTAGGGGTTATAAATTACCCCAAATTTTTAATTAAAATAAATTTTGTAAAAACAGTAATTTGGCAGCGGTCCGTAACAACCTTTTTAAAAGAACAAACAAAACTACGAAAAGTATATTGTTTTTTTATTTAAAAAAAGTTGGCAACCAGTTTTCCAAACTTACGTATTTTCGGAAAATTTATTAATTTTAAAAAACTTACTGGCGAGGCCAATCTGTTTTTAAACAGGTGGTTAAAAACCCGGTTTGGGTCTGCCGGGGGACGAGAATTGGCAGGGGGAGCCCTTTTGGCCTGGCACAATTCCTGCTGATTATCTTTTTAAACACGGCCCAAAAGGGGGGGGCCGATCCCCCTTTCGGGGAAAGACATGTTAAAACCCTCCGAACCCCGGTCCCGAACTACAGGGGCGGACTGTGGTCGGTTACTGGTGAACCCGGGGTTGACCCCCCAAAATTGCGGGATTTCCTTTGGGGGATGACCATGGACAATGCCCGAAGAGGTTTTAAAAACAGAAAAATTAAGACGGGTTTTTAAAAAAAGCAAAAAAATTTAAGGTTACATAAATGGGCCCAAAAAACACAAATAAAAACGAAAAAATTTTAATGAAAACCTGGGAAAAAAAAATTTTATTACCGGGGCCCCACGCTGTTTAAAGAAGAGGTGAGGTGGGGTTTTGCGGGGAGGGGAATTTTTAAAGACTGGGGAGGCCCCTAACAGGCAGGGAAGCAGGTTTATTGGAACCGAAGGAGGGGAAAACCGCTGCATGGAATATTTTACGCCCGGGCCCTACGCAGCGTTTTTTTTGTTCTAAAAGGCCACGCACATTGCAAGAAGGGTGTGGGCGATTAGGATTCACGCGTCGTACCAAAATGTTGTCCCTCGCACCAAAAAGGGTTTTCGCGTCGCACTAGAAGGTTATCGCGTCGCACTGGCTCGAAAGCCGTATTTACAAATTTCGAATAATTATAAAATAAAATTGTAAATCCATATTTCTAAAAATTTTTTTAATGTTTTTTGCTCTGCTCTCCTCAGGGGATGTTTAAATATATTATTGAACGAAGACTATTTAACAAACGTATTGCTTTTGTTCGGGGGGTGGGTTTCTTGGGGGGCGTCAAGATCTTCGTACATTTTCCAGTTTGTTTAGCCAGTAATAAAAATTGTAGACCCAAGATTTGGGGCAAGAAGTAATTTTTTCCTTGGTATTCATCACTCATTAGGGCACAATCTAGCATGCAAAGGTATAAAAATTTTTATTTTTTATTTAAAAGTCCTCCCATACATTATTATTTTACAGAAAGGTTTTGTTTTGAATTAGTTTTAAAAAAAAATTTTACTGAATTTGGCGGTGTTAAAAAAGAAGAATTTTTTAAAGTTTTTTAAAATAATATAAATTGTTAATGCAGAAAAAAATTGCGGGCCAAGGTTCCTCGTCCCCCCCACCCCCGGCCTTAGCGAGCGGTTGATTTTTTTTTGCCAACAAAAATTTATAAATTTCTGGGGACCCAAACCCTTTTAGTGCGCCCACCCACAACACTTCTAATGGGCACAAAACTTCTGGGGTATCTGAAACAATAATAAAATCTTCTTTAATGCGTCTTTTTGCACCAAGTTTTTCGCCCACCGGGTTTAAATGGACTTTTAAATGAGAACAAGATCGAAACTAAGAATTTCTTCCGTTCATCTGGGTTTGCCCCAAAAAAAATGACGTAGTAGAAAAGATATTTTGAAATTAAACCTTTTGCCTTTTTTATAGTTGTTCATAAATTTAAGGTTTTACCCCCCCCAGGTAAGATTTAAACAATGTCACAAAAAAAATGTTTTTGGGCATACCCCCATAAAACCTTTCGCATACAGAGACGGGTCTATTTACTAAATGGAATACTATGAGGGGTTTATTTCACTTTCACCTGCCCCTCAAAACATGACAAACCTATTAAACAAGACTTCAAAAATAAAATTTGATATTTCAACCCCCGACAACCCTTTTAAAATTTTAATTGGGGCGTTTTTTGTTGTCGTTTAACGTGGGTTTAAATGACCCATAAGAAGAAAATAGGTGGTTTCCAGTCTTTTTGTGTGTGTGATATGTGCCAGGGGGGTTGAACTTGATGGATCAAAAATATTTTTGAAAAAAAAAATTACTGTCACTTTTTTCCCGGTTATTCAAAATTTCCTGGTTTTCAAAGAAAATTGTTTTTTTAAACCCCTCGAGGGCGCTGTGATAGTTGATGATGTCATCATCATTTTTAAAAAAAGGGCACATGTTATTAATTTGTCCACTGAAAGATGTTCAAATACCATATCATTGACCCAAAAATGTTTATATTTTTTTTTTAAACTTCCCGGGTTTGACCGGGAAGGGGAGTCAAATTGGGGTCATGCCTGTGTCGAAATGACAAAACCAAGATCAAAAAATGATGTGAAATTTTTTAAAATTTTTTTTTCAAAAGATAATTTTTTAAATTTAAAAAGATTTTTGTGTTTGATATTATGCGTCACCATAACGTCACAACTTTTTCCTGAAACAAAATTTCCCTCTGACATGAGATAACAGATGGGAAATTACTATCTAAATAACCCCGGGATGATGCACAACTTGGAATTCCAACTGCATTTAAACGTTGCTCGTCGCCCGTCGACCCGTTTCCCGTCGCCCCTAAAGTCCCCCGTCGCCCTGACCGTCGACCCCCTCGCGCTTTGCCTTCGGGGTGATTGATCAATGGGCCCGCTGTATTTTTAAAAGAAAAGGGTTAAAAATTTCAAAAAAAAAGCTTTTATTCCTGAAAAAGGAAAAATATGTTTGTTTATGTTGGGTTTTATGTGATTTTGTCTCTACAATGTAATTTTAGTAAAAAATTTTTTTCTAATTGTATTGTAGCCCCTAAATGGGTAAAAACGGGCCCAAACCCCCCAAAGATATAACAATATTGCTTTCGGGCACAGGAAAGAACAGAAATATTTTACATAAAACATTTGAAAAAGCAAGTGTCCCAAAAATGATATAAATCTCGGGTTTGACAGCTATAAAAAGAAACGGGCTTTTCGGGGTCAAAAACAGAGATTCAAATTTTGATTACGGGGGGGATTTTAGAAACTGGTTATTTCAGGGTTAACGGTCTGCAACAAAAAGAATATACGCCCCGGGAAAATCTCGTCATAACAGCTTTGGGGAAAGAAAATACATATTTTCTGACTACAAAATATTTTCCGCTCGTCGATATCCTATTGGTTCAAAGCTAAACCTTGGTTTTTAATATTTTTATACGTTATTCACGTTTATGTTTCAATATTAAAATAAATTTTATCATATTATCTGAATGATTATGTTTAGATGACTTGGGGGAAAGGGAAAGAATTGATGTTGTTGGGGTTTTTTTTTTGAGAGTGGTTACCGTTTTAAACCCATTTTAAGGGCCTATCAATACCAAAGATAATAAGTTTCCCAATTATATTCCCAGAGACAAAAACACATCAAAATCACAATTTCTAAACAAACATATCTCTGTTCCATTTCTGAATATTAAAAATTCATAGGAACTTGGAAGGAAGACTATTGTTTTTTTACAAATTTTATTTGATGCTTCAAAAAATACACCGAAGGTCAATTGATCAATCACACTGAAGGCGACGGGCGACGGTCGACGGGCGACGGTCGACGGGCGACGGGCGACGGGCAACGGGCGACGTGCGGCATTTAGAAGGGCGACGGGCGACGGGCGAAGCGCGACGTTTAGAAGGGCGACGGGCGACGGGTGACGGGGCAACGGGCGACGCGCGACGTTTAGAAGGGCGACGGACGACGTTTAGAATGGCAGATATGGCATTCCATACAATCCCTATAAACCGAGCAATCGTTTCGAACGTGCAGTCGTGTCACAACAAATACTCAACTCCAGAATGATGTACTACAGCAGCAAATACGGTACGACATTTACAAAACAAAAATGGCATTTCCTACACAGTTAATTCCACCTAAAATACATAGTAAAACTGTAGAGGCCCTTTCAGTCCTTTTTTAGAGCTGTCCATAATGACTTTAGTTAAACGAAACTCTCTTAACTCACAACATGCAATTAGCCTTTTAACAACGCGGCACTCTCACTTAATTTTACACTCCAACCCCTATCACACTACGCCCTATCCCGGCACCCACTAACTGAACTATGGCAATAAACAAAAACCTTAAACTGTCCGTAACAATCAGAAATCAAGTTATTTTCATGAACTAATACTTAAGAAATATTTTTATTTATTATCATTTATTCTTTTAGGTTCGAATGATTTTCCATGGTGGAAAGTGGACCTCGGAGCTACCTACTGCCTGAGAAAAATTACTGTGGTTAACAGAATTGAAAAATTCTCTGGTAGGATTGCGAAAAAAATCGTAAAGAATTGTTGGTTTATTTTTTTTTGTTCATTCCTTATTTTCTCTTTTTATTCTTTTTTTCTCCCTTCGAAGTTCGTTTATTGACTTGTTGTGCTTGATTGCGTGTTGTAAATTTCTTTCCTTCATTCTGTCTTTTCTTTTTTCGATAATCGCTCCTTAGTTTCATCACTGACTTTTTGTTGATGGATTTAAATTGTACTACTGTTCGAAGTTGAATTTCTTCATTCACCTCTTTATGCATATCAATAAACTAATTTTCTTCGTCAACAATCTTCAGGCTTAGACCATCGGTCAATCCAATTAATGAACCAGATAATTAGTATCAGTAAAAATATTCATAACGAATAACCTATTATATTAAGCACCTAATCTATGTGCAACCTTGCTTCATTGAGGAACTGGAACATGTATTTCTGTAAGGGTCACTGTTGCTACACTCATCGGAGGCCATATGTTTTCATATAACAAATTGAATTTTCCGTTGTTACAGCTTTACGAGGAGGGCACGTAAGGAGGGCACATGCACTAAGCAGCAAAGCCCCATTACCCATAGCTTCGTCAATGCGCGTGCCAAATACTAAAACAGTAAATTTAGTGGAAAACGGCGCAGCGAAATTTTTACCCGTTCTTATTTTAAAAGGAGGGTAAGTTGTTCTGTGACCTTACTCAAAATATTTTCCGGGTGAAATTTTTTGCTGCCCCTTTCTTAACAAATTTCTGGCTACGCGCCTGAATGCAATGCGTTAACAATGTCAGACTTCAATTATAGGGTGTGCAGTGTTTTAGCCTCAGGATAAAATAATATTAAGAGCAGTATTCCTCCTCCCTTCCAAATTCTTCTGATTCTTTGCTGATGTTCATATTTCAGCTGCCAACCCTCGTTTACTTGGTGCTGTAGTGCGGGCTGGTTTGAGCTCAAACCACTTACAAAACAGAATAATTGGATCTCCAGTAACAGCCGCTCAAGCTCAACGTGCAGTCCCTATTGATTTCATACCGGACCCGATAGTCACCGCTCGATATGTGAGTGTGGATAAGCCTATCAACTCGACGGTATTAGCCTTTGCTGAAATCATGGTTGAAGAAATCCTGGATACTGAAGACATTGCAATGTCAAGAGGTGAGTAGAAGAAACAAATTAAGCATACCCAATGTTATCGAGTCAGTATATCCATGTGATGAACAGAGCCTAGTGGAGGTCAATCTGAATATTATGCATACGGTGTAATAATATTTGATTTCAGTTATTGGATGTCCACTAGACAAACTTGATTTATGGAGACTCCACCAATTTGTGACTCTCCGCGTCTTTCTTTACTGATACGTGTTTTTGTTTATTGATTTTTGAATTGAGATAGATAAATATTAATGTACTAACTCCATCACAACGTGATGCTCAAAGCGCTTTACATTATTATTATCCCTGTCATTAGGCTATTTAAATCATTCTAAATTTCCTGGGAAGTATAAGCCCTGGCAACCTGTTAGGCGGTCATCAGCAATTCGAACACAAATACCAAACCTGCCCTCACAAATGTCCTCGTTCAAACTCCTGGGTGAAGAGAAGCAATTCATGGTTTAGTATTGTTACTCAAGGACACAGGGACCTCCACTGACAAGACTAAGATACGAACCCACATTCTGATGACTCAGCTATACCAGTATTTGAGTCTGTTGTGCTAGACCGCATCATCTGCGGCCATCTTGTCAGATTCCCACACGCAACAACGATTATATGAGTGTTAATTCTCACTAAGGGACCACACTATTTTCCTTCTAGCCTTGGTTTGGTTGCATGGAGTTGTATATAGAAGGGAAAAAAATATGTCTTTACCACAATGATCAACTGAATTTTCAGCTCAAAGGTAACGAGATAAATTTAATCAGAGTGTCATATAATATCTCAATAACTTGTGTATGTACCATGCCAATACATCTACCCATTATTCCACTTCTCCCGATATATTATGAGGTGCAGTTGGGAGAGATTGGTCAGAAATTATTAGTATTCATCATTTTCTCAGCATTTTGGGCTCTCTAAACCTTTCGCAGGTCGTCTTACTATGTTCTTGAAATTGTCCATGCTACAAGACCTTCCCAAATATTGATATGCATGATTTCTATTGACACCCGTGTAGCCCTGTACTCGTTCTGATGGGATAGTGATTATACATACATTCGAAAACACACACCTTTCATTACATGTATGTGTTAATAAAATACAATGACCTACTGTCTTGTCTCTATTCAGCTTCTTTGAGACGTCATTAAGAAAGACACATGTTATGTTGACAATTGTGTATTATGCCTATAATGAGCAACTACATGCAATAAAGAGAGAATATGAGTTGAGATGAGTTGAGTTATAGTATACGCCTTTTAACCATCTTTATAATTTCCCCAAATGTTTAAGCCCTTACTTTGTCTGGTAAGCCTACCAGCCAAAGCTCTACATATAAAGACTGGTTTAAATCTAAAGCTGTAGACGGAGAAAGGAATCAATGCAGCCACACATCAGGTATTTACCTAAATATATTATAGAGGACTGAATTCATTTAAATGAATTGTACACCATTATTAAATTGCATATATTATGCATCCATACTTCATATTATGAATGAAGAATATGTGTAGAAATTAACATGTGAAAGATTGAGCTTATTTCGTTGTATCATTAAGTGGAAATGTATTCGATTTGTTTGCATGCATTCTAAATGTTGAAAATGAATCAGACATTGATCCATTTCAAATCTAATCATTTCACGTTTCCGAAGCAAAATACAGCATGTCAGACGGAATAATATTTCTGGATATTTGGTACAATTTTTTTTTTTTAGTTTTAAACTATAATTCAGTCATTTGTGATTGGGTAATTACCAAAGTGTACATTCTCTTTAAGAATTATATATCCTTCAGCGTTGATTACTTGTTTATGATGTGCAAAAGGTTTGGGCATTTGTATTCACATCGAGCCGGTTGAGAAAGTCATTTGTATTTCCCAGTCTTGCTGGTGTTAACGTTAAGAATAAAGTTTAACTGGCTGCACATCTGCGGCTTAGTCTTGTTCAGACAATTTGTGAGGTGTGAATGTATTCCGAATCGTGCTGTACCACATGCATCTCAAGTAGATTTGGTATCTTGGTGCAAGATTAGACGTGTCCAATTAATTATTTCAGGTGGGCGGGACATTGACAATCTGAATTAGTGTATAGCGCCCTCATCACAAATATGTAGAGATTTGTACATAAATCTGTGTATTGAGCTTGCTATGAATTGTTAAGGCGACATTCATAATGTCATTCTTAAATAATTTCAAAGAACCTAAATTTGTATTTTGACGGTCTCTGTCGGTCATTTTCAATACATTCCACGTTTAAAAAGTACTTAAAGTCACGGGAAACGGCTTTTACAACATAAAGACATATGAACAATATTTTCAGGGGTGGTGCTGTACAATCATCAGTGATAATTAAACTATTTCTTCATGGCCATGTGGCGTGCTAATAGGTCCCCTGCTGAAAGGTTGTGCCTCGTAAATGCACGACTTTCAATTGCCTGAGTCCTGTGACTGAAAAAATCCCAGCGCCGCGCTCGTTCAGGACAATTAAGTTATTGCCAGAAATCGCGACAATTGAAAAAGCGTATTAATTTAAATATTGTACGAATTCAACACTGTTAATCGAATAATATTCTCTGAGACATTCTATAAACCTTATGTTTTCTCATCTCAGAAACCAAACCGAACCCATGTGGAGGGTGGACCTGGATTCTGATTACTGTCTTGGTAAAATCAGGATTTGGAACAGAGACAGTACAATCCGTAAGAATCAACCGTAAAATGAAAAGAAAATATGAATTAGTAATGCTACAAGACCGTTAAAATGGTACAATATTATTACATGCTGTTTTGACAGTGAACATAGTGTACATTACGACCTCTTCGATTCGCTTTCTGGAATAATGAGTTCAAGAATTCCCACAATATGAATAGGATTATATAAAGATCCGGTATGTACTGATTGTACTCTGATGGCGGTTTAAAAACGGCAATATTTAAATTCCATTCTACAATGGAGCCCTTTTATGAAGAATTACATCTAGAAGACTCATCTACAAATCTTACGTAGTAACCAGCATTCTGATGTATCTTTCTAACATAGTAGTTTATATGTATTATTTAGAAGAGGTCAATTTACGTTTAGTGGATGCGGTTGTACGGGCTGGTCTAAGTGATACACCTACTGATAACATAATGTGCGGTAATCCAGTAACCAGTGATCAAGCCCTGTCCAGAGATTGGATTGAATTTACTTGTGATCCACCCGTGCGGCTCGTGTTAGCGTCGATATCCCAGGATTGCAATACTAACTCTAGTGTGAGTACAGGTATTGACGTGTAATCTTCAGCCAGCAGGTAAATGTCTGCCTCACGATCAACAGGGCATGGAATTGGTGTAGTTTAGATTAACTCAGTTACTGAAAAATATCGACATGATAAGGTCATATTACCGTTGCTGCTGCATAAATGAGCCAGTAATTATCGGTCACTGTGTTCATCTTAAACTAAGACACCGATTCCATGCCCTGTTCAAATCTGCTCTGATCGTGATGATACTGTCCTTTAAGGGAAAGTACAACATTGGTAATTACCACATTATCAGATTATTGAATTATTATCTTAAAACTTTCTTGGTGTCAAGTTGCTACACTTACCAGTAAACTTGAGAAATTGTTTCGTCTGAAACACTTCATCTTTGAGAAAACATGAACCCAGTGGCACACGATGTCTTAAAGACGTCGTTTTACGGTCGTTATCTAGTCGTGTGTACTACAGCGGTCGTGACCAAAAAACGACGTCTTAAGACGTCTTTCTCCCTATCCGGAACTCATCCCACCGCCCAAAACCAACAAAAAAACACGACGTCTTTATGACTCGTTTACGGTCATTATCAGTCGTGTGTGTACTATGTCAGCGGCCGTGGTAAAAAAACGACGGCAAAGACGTCTTTCTCGCCCTACCCGAAAACTCATCCCCATCCGCAAAAACAAAACAAAAACATGACGTCTTTTGACATCGTTTTACGGTCGTTATCTAGTCGTGTGTACTACAGCAGCCGTAGCAAAAACGACGTCTTAAAGACGTCTTTCTTCTACCCCAAAACTCGCCTTACCACCAAAAACAAAAAACACGACATCTTTACGACGTTGTTTAGGTCGTTATCGAGTCGTGTGTACTACAGCGCCGTGGCTAAAAACGACGCTTAAGACGTCTTTCTCCTCACCCGCAAAATCATCCCCATCCGCAAAAAAAGAAGAAAAGGCAAAACAAAACAAATAAAAATACGACGTCTTTACGACGTTGTTATACGAGTCGTAGTCATGTGTACTACAACAGCCGTGACCACAAAACGAATATTTTATATCTATGCCTTATTGTCGAAAAACTGCGCCTTGTCGCTGAGCGTGGACCCAGTACCGCAGTCCCAGTGGGCAAGGACGTCTTTAAGACGTCGTTTAGTCGTCGGAAAAAGACGTCATTTGTCGTCGAGAAAAGACGTCGTTTAGTCGTCGAAAAAGACGTCGTTTGTTTCCATATACGACCTTCCGGTAAATAGTCTGTCGTCACCTACTGTAATGACAATTTTCATTTAGGATAGTTGATTGACATTTCTTGAAAACAAGACAGTTGAAATGAACGTACATACAAATACCAAGGTGAAAGATTTCCAAAATACTACAACTGTCGAAACTTGTTTTAATCTTAAATGGTATATACACTGAATACAGTTTTACCCATAAGTTTTGTGCACAAATTTAATAAAGGTTCAAGGTTCAAGGTTCAAGGTTCATTTTTTACATTATTAGAATTTATCAACAGCAATAAAAGTTCTACAGTAACCAATAGAGTAAAAGTGAGCACAAGATATGGCTGATACTGCAGAGGACCCATTGAGAAGCAGAGCTTGTAAACATGGGTCCCTTAGCATCTATGTGCATTGAGTATTACAATATAGACACAATAGAAGTAAAATGAGCACAAGATATGGGTGATACTGCAGAGGACCCATTGAGAAGCAGAGCTTGTAAACATGGGCCCGTAGCATACATCTGCATTGAGTATTACAAGTATAGACACAATAGGAAGTAAAATGAGCACAAGATATGGGTGATACTGCAGAGGACCAATTGAGAAGCAGAGCTTGAAAAGGGCCTCAGCATACATGTGCATTGAGCCGGAAATAAGAATGTCCATTGTACTGTGGACCCAGTACACGAGAACATACAATATACATGCTGCTCAAACACATGTTGCATAAATGAAAAAATAAATTAAAAAATTAAAAAGAAGGGACCAAGTCCAAAATTCTGTTCTTTCCATTGTCTAGTAATAAGCAGTCTCGTTAAAGCATTTTTCAAAATTTCATTTTGTAGGCATCCATTTCTGTCACCCTGACTACCAACCCCTTTTATTATTGGTATGTGTTCTGGAGTCTCCTATTTCAAACTAAACAAAGTATAACTTCCTCATTGCACCTAGCTTTGTCACAATAATCTATACATTGCTTTAATGCACTAATAAGCGCTTAACAATGGACACAGTTCCATTTAATCATATCAGTATCATAAAATTCAGTGATGAAATACCTGTCATGATTATTGACAATTTCTAAAGTCGAATGAAAATAAACACACTTTGTTAATTGTTACTAGTTTTCTTTCTTCTAATCACAGTTAACGGAGTAGCTTTTACCTGCTGACCAATCGTCCCCTCCTCGGTCCAGCTGGAGACAATGAAGCACATTGGTGCATTCAAAGGCTGCAGTGACCTCACAGCCACTGTCACATTTGGCCGACAGTTAACGACAGGAGGGTAATACTGGACTCCCCTCAGGACTCCCCGATGCGAAGACATTCCCGGATTGGACAAACAGCAAGGTCGCAGAAACTGCCTGGTAGTGCTGGGGTTGACAGGATAGGTGTCTTCTACGCTGAGGCAACTAAAACGAAAGAACCATCAGAATACAGATCTTATTCTACCTAATGGTGATAAGATATTTCATGTTTTTACTCTCACTCAGTTACAACATTTCGTTGAATTTCTTAGGATTTTATTTTCCTTGCCATTTACCATTTAAGCTTATCCATATCGCTGATTTCTGCAGGCCAATTAGTATTATTCCAAAACCTTTTAAATAAAATATGCCAAAACCAGCTACAGGCAAGTGAAGTTGCTGACCAATTTTGATTGTTTTATTTTTAAGATTTTATTTTATTTAATTTTATAAGATTGAACTAAATCAATAGAATTGTACAGAATCACATTTGAGCTTGGTTAATCCTACAAACCAAATAAGATTGACTGAATTAGCTATCTAAACAATATGCATTTGAAGGACAGTTTGTTGCTGGTATCCTGAAACCAACATAAAATATCTTCATCTTTTGTTTTCAGGTAACACCATTCATATTCGTCCTGTACAGCGAACATTAACAACAAACGTGGGGGACTCTGTTACGCTTCAGATGGTAAACGTGAATTCACCAACCAGTGACTACAGATGGAAACATAATGAAGATGCAATCAGTGAATGGAACAACCAGTTGACGGTGTCTATTTCAAATATTGCTGTAACAGATGAAGGGATATACAGCTGCTTCATAGACGGCCAAGAACATCAACGACTTCATGGCATAATGAGACTCATAGTACGAGGTTTGTCAATAACTGTCAGTGTTAATATATTTATAATCTGATCTAAATGTTTTACGTAAGCTAAAAATAATGTGTGTGTGCCTGTGTGCATGTGTGAGCGTACAGGAGGCCACTGAGGTACTGACACAATAGGGACAATGTACCTACAAGTTTCTCTTTGTTTCCGTGTACACCACTGAGAAATTCTAAAGAAAATAGATAATAGGACAATGGTGGTACCCCACAAACCTGATCAGTAAGTTGTGTGTGCCCATGGTGTGTGGATTAGTTTATAGTCAAACTGAGGACTTATATAAAAAGAACAATGGTCCTTGGTTGGCTACTATTGTTTGAAAATATCTTTGGTTGGAAAACGTTTATCAAATGGGGATGCCTAAACACGTTGTCCAGAAACAATGGGAAAAACAGGGAATAATTGGAGATCCTCAGTTTAAGTCATAAATAAACATGGTTTTGGGTATGTACTGCTTCCTCGTATTCATATCGTAAACGATTTATTAATATTTAATATTGCATTTAAACAAATTATTTAACAAATCTAATGTTCTGTTGATATAGTTTGTCCTCAGGAATGTAGGACCATCATGCTCAAATACATGTCGCGATGCTACAATGGAGGTATATGCGATGACAAGACGGAATCTGCATCTGTGCCCAAGTTTCACTGGAGATAATTGCGGAGAAGGTAAACCCTATCACAACTTCTTGTATATTTAAAACTCATCAAACATTTTCTAAATAAGACTTGAGTACACTGTCCGAAACGTTGAGTCAACCGGTTCCTTCGAACCACATACTCAAAGAGATTTACTCATCACATGGTGTCACCGCAAACTTTCAGTTCAAACATTTTCTAGTTAAGATGAGTGTTTGAGTTAAGACGTTTTGAATACCATACGGGTGCATTTGTGGCTTGAAGGATGTCCCAACATATTTCCATATTTCAAAATACATAAAATACGGTAGGGTGAGCTTTAGCCCTACTCTATATAACGTAGGTGCAGGCTTCATAGCCTACCTATATAACAGATTTGATGAAAATAATTAACTGAAAAGTAACGAAGGCCTACTCAAACACAATGGTAACAACCATTTCTTCATATGTGAAATTAACTTTAACATTAACTGTTGCATTTGAAAACTTTTTCTTTTCTTGACTTCTAGCTCACGGTAGGAATGTATTTGGCAACAACGCTAATCACCGCTGCAATAACAATAGCGATGTACACGTTACCGCCTGTCAAGGTCATTTGTTCTGTTCTCTGATCCGTATGGATGTTCGTGGTGCTGGCTACCAAGGACTAGACTGCATACAAGGTAGGGCAGAAGTTTGGAAGTTTTCATCTTAGAGAAACAACAGGCGTGTTATCCCTCTAGGAACCGTTTTGTATTGTTTTCTAAACAGCTTAGCACTTACATGAATATTTTTACAGGTTAGTTTTATGATATATTAAACTATATAGAACCATACAAAGAGTTTATATGAAACGCTTACCAATTACAATGCTTACGATACTTCGATCAGCAAACCAACTGTACACATCACAAATGCATACACAGTGAAGAATATCTATACATAAAACAATCATACATAATTTACCCAACAAAACTGTTCTATAATATAAGGCACGTATGTTCATAGCTGTCACCACTGCAGAGGTCATAATTGCCAATCCATTACACTAGTAACGTTCGCCATAACAAACGACGCTTGGCAAAATTGTGTTAATGAGCAGGACCAAATCAAACATCGTTTGAGCCTACACACGTTTGACATAAGTTAAAATTCTGTCTATATAATATAGAATATTTATTTAAATATTTTGAAAAACAATTTGCAAGAAAACAAAGTGGACACTTAAGTGGAAAATTACTTTAAAAAAAACAACGAAAGGTCTTCTGTTCCATAAATAATTACTAAAGTATTTCTTTAGTTTACCTAAATAAAACAGGCAATTGTCGTATAAATCACCACAAAAACGAATGCATTTACACGATAGTCTATTTCGTCAATTTATAGACCATCTGCACAATGATTGCATACTAAAAAGTCAAAACGTGCGTTGTCAAAAATATAAAATAAAATAAATTATTAAATATTAATTTTTTTTAAACATTATCATTATCAAATCTTATCAATTAAATGTGCTAAGTCAGTGGCAGGAAATGAAATAACAAACATTTATGTACGGTGGACGTACATTATTGTACATGTGACAAATACATGTTCTCCGCTGGGTCGTCGCACTATGGTCGCACAGACATACATATGGGGGAGGTGATCGACGTACGGCGAGATTGGTCGTCTGCCGACGCGGTCAGGGGTCCAAGGTGTACTGAAATGTTTCATTAACTTTCAAGAAAAATTTCCAGAACTTAAAATTAAATGTATCAACATTTATTCATGGTATTTTTTCTTCAAAACTGTCAAAATAAGGATGGTGTTGTTCGATGGAAATCGACAGTTGTGATGAACATTGACGTAGCAAGAAAATACCGTATAGTCGAAGCGATTATTGCGCAATCAACAGGCGCAGAACTAAGCGACAGGTTTGAACATACGTGAAGGATCAAGGGTTGTCCAATTGTTTGTAATCTACAAGAAAATGTTGTATCATGTTGAACATTACCAGACTGTGAGGCAGGGATGTAGGTGCTGACTGTAAGCGACATGCCACTGTCAAGACGTAGGAACTTGTCTTAAGGATACTGGAGAATGCAACAATGGTGCAGGAGGAGGTAGTGAAGTCAAATACTTTATGATTTTTTGTAAGAAATTAAAATGCTTTTCTGAAAAAGGATAACAATTATAGTTGCAATTTTTGACTGTTCCCTTTCTAAATTATTAATTTGATTTACTTTTTAGGCACATTACATCTCAAGTGTTATTCATCTGAAAATTAAAAACATTTTATATGTTGTGTGGAGAAGTATCCAAATGTACAAACTGTATACACATTCACAAACTTTTGCCCGGCGCAGGGAAATCACCCAGATCCTCTAATGTGTAAACAAGTCACATGGTCTATATAGACCTTTTATATATCTATATCCTCATGACCTTGTTAATTTATCATTGTATTTATTTGAAACTGATGAGTCATATGTAACCCGTTTATTAAATATGTTTACATTATTTCCTTCCAGGTTGTGCATCTCCATATTTCGGACAATTCAATGTTCAAGTAAGATACAGTAGTATATATAATTTTAAAATTACCATTACTACAAAGCATAATTGTGAAAATTATGATAATTCTACCACATTGCAAAAGGCAACACAACTGTTCTGTATATAGATTAAACTGAAAAGTATAATTACAATATACATGTATTGTGATATAAACTGTAATTTGAGGCACGCAAGGAGAGATGCGCTAAACCAAATTTATAACATAAAAAATTTCAGAACCAGTTTCCAAAAGGTTTCACTTTAAATGTTTTCTGTTTGAATTTGAATTGAAAATATATCTACTGTTCCTGAAGTCTAATGTTAGTGAAAAATAAAATTGTGCAAGATAACATTATCAACAGATTCCACCAGCCCTGCCTCCAGACCATGTTTGATACCCTGCTATCTGCTAAGTCTATTATCAGGTATAGGTGCATTAATAATAACAGGTTATAGAATGAACAACAGTTGCTGTCAGACATCTTCTTGAAAAGACAAAAAAAAAACACAAACAGCTTTTCGATTTTGTTTCCCCAAAGGTGAGCATCTTTGTGATGAAGCTTTCTGATTATAGGTTTTTCGATATTTCTGGGAAACTAGAGGGTTGAAATAAATATACTGTCAACCTACCGATGTTACACCTTCACTTTAAGTTATTTATAACTTTCTTTATAAAATATTGTTATTATGCTCTTTGGTTTTGTTTTCACACCGATTACTTACAGCTGACAATGGCGTACTTGGTCTCGAGTGACTTCAGGAGATCCCATCAATTGTTTATTACATAACCAGTTCATGTGCCTCTGGCTACTCACTGCAATATGAATTGACTATCAGGCTCAGTGTCGAGAATTATATCTCCACGGCAATATCAATTCAGGATACTCACTGGACAAGTACTATATTATTTCATTACTGGTCTGGAGTTTAAGTCAATATACAAGATTTATATTCGACCTCTATATAATGGAACGACGGGACCGGAATCGTCCATTTCGAGAGCCACAATAAAAAGTGAATGTAAGTGACTTCGTTTGATAAACAGAACAGATGTTTCCACGTTCGTGATTTTTTTATTCTGCCAAATTTGACAATCGCCCTGTACCTCTTCTTTGTCGTCTAAAATAGCATACTGTACCGACAAAGTCCATCCTTTTCCATGTCAATTCGAACCCATAACGTTCACGCTTTTAAACTAGTTCGAGCACGTGTATTGACTATGCTTACTATGGACCAGCTATAAGAATGGAAGTTATACATCAGTTAAAGATACATGGGCGGATCCAGAACATTTTTAGGGGGCTGAGAATCAAAACAATTATTTTTCATACTACAAAAATTACAATGAAATAATCAAAGGAGAAAAACAAAGCACACTGTGGGAATGGGGTGTTCCTCCCTCCCTCCTCCCTCTCTCTCTTTCTCTCCTTTTTCACGATTTTAGGGGCGCTACAGCCCCTTAGCCCCCCTGGATCCGCAATGAAGATAATAAAGAAGTAGAAATAATAGACTTCTTTTTTATCTTCATTAGTGATCCAGGAGGCTAAGGCTGTACTAAAATCGTTTAAAAATTAAGGGAGAGAAAAGAGAGAGAGGGGAGGGAGGGAGGAGACACACTCCATTCCCACAGTGTGCTTTTTTTTCTCCCTTTGATTATTTCATTGTAATTTTGTAGTACTGAAAATAATTGTTTTGATTCTCAGCCCCCTTAAAAATTCTGGATCCGCCCATGATAGTGATGTAATGATGACCTGTTGTACTATAATACGATTTGCATATAGTTCTCACTCTCATATTTAAATTATCGCTCCTTTGCAAATGTGAGGCCTACTAACTGTACCTGCAACATAGTAATTTGATGAATATCCTCGACTAGTCATGCATGAAGACCCTTGAAAAGAGTGTTATAAAGTGAATTTTAATTTGTCTGGCTATCTTGCAGATGACGTTGCAAGACTTGGTTTAATATATTGGCCGAGCTGGGTCTCTTGTCGGCAGCCTCAAGAAACTTCTGCCAACTCTGAAAGAGAATGTACATCAGAAATCATATTTAAAAATAACCGAATCATCTAAAGTCTTAATTGGTTCTAAGATGGTAATGGTACTAAACATCACGATAAGTTTTTTCTGTTTGACACGTTGTAATTTTCAAGAAAACGAAAACAAAATACAAATTCAAATCTAAAATGGATCACGGTCTTGATACATTTCGTACTATTTCTAGTAAACGACGACACAATGGAATATGAAGCTCAAACTTTCACAGACTGGTTTCTGAACATTTCACCTAATAGTGTACCTGCTCTTTGTGGTGATAAAACTACTGGTGACAATATTCATTTGTTTGATATAGTCGATTATCGACGTCCATGATATCGGCGATATACGATATTATCGTCTCCAATACGCAGATTTTTTAAATACATGAAAATATATGTATCGTACATTGACGGCATTGGACACCGAAATAACTACTTTAAAGTTGCGTAGGCTTAAACAAGGTCTGATCTGAATAGTATCGGCATAATTACATTAATCTGCCAATATTTAAGTATGGACCCTAGCTAAACGATAAAAATTACACCTAATTTTGAATATCAATGAGTTAATTGTTAAAATGGTAAAACAGGCCTTGATGTATAGTAGAGTCAAAACGTGTAGGTCCCGTGAAGATGTCAGCATTTTGGCAGCCATTTGCACATAAGTTAGCCTATCGGCTGGCCAAGGGGCTGTCTCAGAAAAAATGTTTTTGTTTTGGTGGTATCTAAGGTCAAATTCTCGAAATTATTATTAAGATTCATACAATACTGTTCAAAACTAAGATGTGCCAAAATCCAAGATGGCTGTCATTTTTATTGGATTGACCTATTACAACAATGCTATATGTGACAAGCAGCTTTTTGTTGTTTGAATGTTACTGAGATAATTTTTGCAATTTGAAAGCTGAGAAGTGACTGGGCTCACAAAAGCTGCTGTAAAATTCAAGATGGCTGCCATAAATCCAATATGACCGCAAATCCTACATGAAATGGCATCAGAATAACACAGCTGGTAATCTCGTAGATTTTAGTTGTATTTTAGGTCACTTTTGTGCTCCAAATTCGGAGAAATTGGACATTCACATTAACTTTAAAATAAAATAAAATGGCTGCCAAAAAGCAAGATGGCTGCTACCAAATTCAACATGGTCGCCTTTGTAATATTGTTCATAGCTTAGAGGTGAATGTGGCATTATGAAGTCATTTGGTGACAACTACCAATACCCTCCATTGTAATGCCAAGGAGTTCTAAAAACCTTAAATCGTTCAGTCATGGAGAAAGGCTATAATCTTGAATTTCAAAATGACTGCCACTTGAAAGCAAATATTCTTTATAACACTGCCTGTGAATGCAATATACAAGTCTGTTTTGCTACCAATACTTGTAGTGCCAAGGAGTTAAACAAAGATATACATGCATATGAATATCTTGACGGAACTTAAACCACAAACGTCACGCACGGCATAATATTGCCAAGACGACAGCAAAAGTTTAAGGAAGCGAAAAATAACTACAATCGACAACTGTACCAATCTAAATGTGATTTCATCATTGATCAGCTCATTAGCTGCGGCAACAACTACAAAGAGCTTTTCGTTATTAATGACATTATTCATAACAAGACACCATCAAAACTTCCTGATCATGATTGTCGTGGCGAACTGGTGACCTTTCTCATCATCTTCCCTCATCATTTTTGCATCATTAAAAT